>OZ007555.1:26261498-26861498 GCA_963931855.1 Philhelius festivus | reverse complement strand
TGAGTAAGGTGGTTAAACTCAACAAATATCTCAACACACATTCCTTCGGATGTTGTCTGGCCCGAATGGAGAAGCCAAGAAGAATTGGGAACATTGAAATCGCCCGTAGTAGCGATTTCAGTGTGAGGATATAGGGAAACAATTCTTTGGATGGAGTCGGACAGAGCATCAAATTAAGTTGAAACTCTATCCAGATTTGGGTTTCGATAAGGAAAACAATAGTGAATGATGTGTTTATTTATGGAAAATTTAAACCATATAAAATTGAAGAAGGAGTTGGTGCAGTGACCATATTTTGGTAAGAGCTGATATGAAACATCAATCCTAAATGTACGTATATGGTGAGACCATGGTGGAAAAAGAATAATGGCACTAAGCTATACTCATGAATAAAAAATTCAGCAGAATCGGAATCCTCACCAACAAGGGTTTCACACAGTGCCAAAACAGCTGGCCTGTTAGAAACAGTGTGGATATATGCAGCTAGTTAAAAAGCCTTTTCAATACAACATCACTAAAAGTGTTATGCCTTTAGTACACTGAACCAAAAAGTGCAGTCATATTGATAATTTTGTGAGTTGAATAAATTGACCGTAAAATTGTCAATTTTGAGCCAATTACCGGTGTAGTAAATACGATAATTTCAGATTGTCAATTTCATAAATTATAGATTAGTTATTGAAAAACTACGACTTTTATTTGGAAAATCACGATTGTGGTATTGATAACTAAATTATCAATTTCAAGCAAAGCAGTTGTCAAATTGACAATTACTATTTGCAATTTGATTACTGCAGTTGCTAATTTGAAAACAATGGTTGTTAATTTGATTACAGAAGTTGTCAAACTGAACACTTCGATTGTAATTTTATCACAGAAGTTGTCAAACTGAAGGCGACTGTTGCCAATTTGAAAACAGAAATTGTCAATTTGATCTCAGCATTGCCAACCTGGAAACTGCAATTATCAATTTGATCACTGCAGTTGTCAAATTTACAAATTATATGGGCAATTTGAAGGCAGCATTTGTCAAACTGAAAACTATGGTTGTTAATTTGATTACAACAGTTTTCAAATTGACTCTTTGATTATAATATTTGATCACAGAAGTTGTGAAACTAACAACTTGTGCTGTTATTTTATAACAGCATCGTTGAAGCTATACTTAGGTACTTCCATTCTGAAATACAAGCTTTTAAAAAAGTTTTAAGAAAAAATGTCTCACTTTAATTTTCGGATCAGTTTTAATGTATGATCAATTTTGCATTACATTTTTATACTAAATATGTATATAGTAAACTTAGGCTCCCTGAAGTCAAGAATTAATCCGCAGAAACGGGTTTGGCCTCAGTGACATATCATAAAATTATACCTTTTAAGACTGAGTATAAATGTTCTTTGTTCCAGCTCCTCAAAAGGTTTTTTCACTCCGTATTGACAACAGATTTGTCAGTTTGAATACCATGGTTTTCAATATGAAATTGGTAGTATTTGTCCCATCAATTGTGAATACTTGGCTATGTAAAATATGAAAAGATCTAGATATATTTTAAAATAAATAATAATGTAAAGTGATTTACGTTATACTTTCTCACTTGTTTTTTGTATATGCACTTATAACACTATTCAAAGAAAAGGCGATTATCTTGTTATTAGTATCCTTATGACTTTTAGTAAAAATTAAATTGGAACAGACAAACTTTTGCGACCGACTCCGATTACGATAGACAGATTAATGACCTAACATAACGCTAAAAGAACTTTACATGAATTGAAATCTAAATTTGCAACTCGGGTATTCAAATTGACAATCAGATAATCAAGTTGATGGCTGTCGTTGTCAATCTGAACATTTTAAGGAAACGATCATCGTATTTACAACCACAATTGTTAAAGTGATGACGGAAACTGCAAAATGAAATATGGAGAATTTGTGGTGCAAATAGAACGTACATATATGTATATACTATATAGTTGGCTTTAAGTTTTAAACGTGATTTCCTTATATTTAAATTCGTACCAATCTGATGTATGTAATAAAATTAGGCATACTGTACGCATTTTAAACTAACATATTGATAATTGCAATAGTCAGTTTGTGAACTGCATCTGTCTAAATATTTGACTATCGTAGTTTTTAATGTGATGACAGGAATAATTTGATCATCATCATCATCAATTATCAAGTACAATTGTCCATTTCATGACCGTGGTTTTCAAAGTGATGGGGAAAAAGGCCGTGACTATCATTATTGCTAATTACATGATTTTAGTTTTCAATCTGATGACGGAGTCATCATATCGACTTTGAAAATATTCTATTTAAATACTGCAGTTGTTGATAAAATAACTTCGATTTTCAAATTCAAAATTAAAATTAAAAATCTAAAATTTTCATATTTACTATCCAGTTGTAAATTTTAACTGTAATTTTTGAAAGTTTACGTCATATTGACTATTTTTTTCACCATTTTAACAATTTTTGGTTTACTATCAATGATTGTCGATATGACAACGGTTATTTTTTTCAGTGTAGTGACGTTGAATTCATCGAAACCCTAACAACCAAAACAGTTATCCTCTGTTAGGCGTTTTTATTTTTTAGTTCACAGTAGAGCCTGAACTGTTCAAATTTGTGTTTCTTTTTTCGTTGAGAGCGTGTCGAAATAACTGAGCAGACAGAGTTAAATGCTGAACAGTCATTCTGAAAGACAGAAAAAAAATTCAAAAACTAAAATATGGCGTTCAAGGCAGGTCGATCTGGAGTCGAAGGTAAATTAATTATAAAATAACTAATTATTAAAATGGACAAAAAACATGACTATTTTTTTAATAAACTGCATCCATGAGCGTTATAAGCACTTGGAAAATGGCGTGAAAAAATTCGTGTTCCATGGAATTGCGTCTCAAATATACGCAGAGTTTTATACAAATGTCTCGGCAGAACAGGTTGATTTAAAATGGAAGGAATTGAAGAAAAGTTACAAAAAAATAAAAGAGGAAAACAAAACAACTGGGCACTCCAGAAAGTCCTGGGAATTCTACGATATGTTAAATGATTTCTAATTGAAGCCACCCGAGATAAATCCACCGACAGTCATATCATCGAAAGGCAACGACGTACAAACAGCGGAGTATTTGGATAATAGACAAATGGGGCCGAACTACGGAGATCACGACGAAAATAAATTCGTCACAAATCTTAGAAAACAACGAGATAAAAAATTCGAAGATGATCCTCTAGAAAAAAGACACCCCGAGAAAATGGAAGCTACCAACAAATTCTTAGAGCTTTTTCAAAAAATGCTTCATAAAATGTATGTACATAAATCCATCCATTTCGTTTTCAACTTTTTTTACTTCAGTAAGTTTTTTTTGGTGTTACGAATTGTTACTGAAATCTGAGATTTCAACTTTTTACTTCCAATATACATATGTATGTCTATGTAGGTACAATAGAGCAAGTTCAGCATTTGGAAAAGAAATTGAACTCGAGATTTTGATCAAAGTTGCCATTACGATGATAGCGAAGACGATTAAAGTTGGTCCGACAATTCCGTCTGTCTGTCTGTATGTCCGTATGTCTGTGTGTCTGTATGTCTGTACGTCTCCCTACAGCCTAAGACACGGGCCCTATTTTCTTCAATCTCGGTAGTTAAGAGTCTTCGGTGATTCCCTAGAGGAGAAATTGAAATTTGTTCTTAGCTCCAAAATTAACGGTAGGTGATAAAAAAAAATTAGGTGGGATATTATAAATATGGACTACATTTTGGTCAAAAAATATTTTGGGGCAAAATATGTTTTTAACGGTACCTGTCATAGAACCGTTTTTTTGATTTTCGAATTTCTCATTAACTGCTCTAAATATTTAAACCAAAATTTTTATTCAGGAGCTTCTTTGCATTTGAAATATATAAAAATATTATTTAAAAACTTTTATGCAAAAATAGTTTTTGAATTTTTAAAAAAATAATACAATTTTTTTTTTGAAAATTCAATATCTTGAAAACGGATACACAAAATAAATCTTTAAATTACGTTATAAAATGTATTTTGTTGAATACTTCGAATTTGCATATCAATTTTTTTTATAAAAATTTTAAGGAAAATTTAGTACACAAGAAACATGTTTCAGTGTGTCTGTATGTCTGTACCTCTCCCTACAGCCTAAACTACTAGACCTATGTTCTTCAATCCCGGTAGTTAAACGATGACATAATACTCAGATGTGTAGGTACTTAATATTATTTTTTCTTGCTTCTTTATACCTTAACTCAAAAAAGAATTTCCATTTACATATATAGTTTATGTTTCATTCAAATTGTAAATTATATTTGGTATTAGGTATAAAAGAAATATGTAATAATGTTAGATGTTATAAGATGTGTCATTCAGGAATTTTAGAACTCGTGCAGAAATTTCTCTTAAGCAACCATCATTTCAAGCCGAAAATGTCGAAATATAATTAAACATAATTGATTAAAGGGATTTTAATCAACTTCGGATCCCTGCATCATTTCGTTACATCCTTATGGAGGATATTAACGCAATCTGTTAACTTGTTCCGAAGTTAATGTCATTCAAATTAAAATAACACTGACGTGCTTTGAATGCGTGTGTCAAATTAACACCATGATTCTGGGGAAACCGATATCCAATGAATATATTTTAAGCACTCGCGCAATGTGTTCTAATTAACCAATGAACGAGACGAGAATTAACTGCACATCAAGCACTGAGCAGCGAGATAATTGAATCTGATGGGCATAATTGAAAAGCCAAACAATTAACAGAGATGGTGTTGATTTTTAAATGGAATCTTTGTACATAATCCCTATAGTACTATAATTATGGACTGTATTTTTGTATCACTGCGCTTAACTGTACGTGGCACATTGCGGCCGAAGGCATCTTTGTGCGGCCAAAAGTCCAAAATAAAAGTTTTGACTTAGGGGGTTTTTGTCATAAGGTTGTCTAAAGGAGACCCCTAGGAGACGAAAAATGTTCGTAGTAGATTTTTCCCAAATCCCCCTCATAATCTTAGTCTGAATGTGGCTGCTAAGTTAACGTAGTCACGCGTCCTTAAGATAGGCTAATCGCTAATGGACACTTCCATCAAACACGTGTAAAAGTTTTTATTTCCAAGCAAATCTATTGCAATAAAATGGGTTCAACACCTGCAGGTGCGTAAAACAAGTTAAAGAATTTCTGAATATAAATTCCTAAAATAAATAGTATACATTGTTAGACACAGATATGTGAACTCTATTTATTTACTTAAAAAAAATAAGTGTTTGAGTGAAAACTTTTTTGTCTTGCTAGATCTTGTTCTCAAAGCTATTTAAGATAGTTAATAGTTATTGTGTACCAAATAAAATAAAATTCAGCTGCCCGTAGCTGCCGTTGAGTTTTTCTGGGCATTAAGGTACTAGTACGTTCTAGAACGCCAAAAAACGCACGATTTTTGGGAATTTTTTTCTCGGAAACTTTATTAGATAATAACATATTTTTTTTCGAAAAATCAGTATCTTTAAAAAGTGTGAACGATTATTTTTTGAAATTATATCATAAAATCTATATTATTAAATACTTAACATTGACATGCCAAATTTTTATTGTTGAACAATTTTAAAGAAATTTGTTATATAAAAAATTACTTTAATAATAAAACGATTTTTAAACTTTGTTTGCATAAATTCATACTTCTCCGGAAATCCATGCATTTGAACATTTTTATTTCATTAAATCCATGTTTTATATTTATAAAATGTATTTTAAATTCCAAAGTTGTCTTACATAAGAGCAAGTTCTTGCGATTTTATTTTTTTTTGTATTTTTGATAAACAATCGGAACAATATGTCAATTGGGTTGTATTAAATGCCACTCCAGCTGCTATTAAAATGTTTGAATTCCATCGTATATGGTTCATGGTGATGTTACCGGTGATAATTTGAATCAAATTTGTAATATGTTTGCTTCGTATTTTTAATCGAAGCTTAAAACAACTGACTCTTTTGACCATAATTAGCATTTTCTAGCACTTCGTGTGTCGATTTGCGGTTTCTATCGGTGTCTGAAGAAGAAATTATTATTTCGGAGTTATCTTCCTTAGAACCAAGTCCGAAAGTCGCTCCTGATACTCGTAATTTGCCACCAATTCTTCTCAAATCGTGCAAAATTAGTTTAGCCAAGCCCTTATGCACAATTTTCAATAAATCTTTTGCCAGTGGCGTGTTTTTAGATTGTTGGAAAAGTTCTTTTATAACTCCTTTATATAAAGCCGGTAGTAAAAACCAGATAGATAACTATAGAACTATTGCCAAGCTCCAGCTTTTACCCAAAGTATCTGAAGCGATCGTAAAAAATAAACTGTATGCTATTGTTCGTAATCATATTTCAGAATGCCAACACGGCTTTGTTAACGGTACGTCCACCGCTACTAACCTGACTATTTTTACAAATGTTTGTTTTAATAATATGGAAAGACGGAATCATGTTGACACAGTGTATATCCATTTCGTAAAAGCTTTTGATCGCGTGCAACACTCAGTTTTAGTGAGAAAGCTTCAACAGTTTGGTTTCCATTCGTCAATTTTAAATTGGATTCATAGTTATTTGACTGATCGTACACAGTTTGTCTAGATTGGTTCTTCCAAGTCGAAAGTTATTTACAATTTTTCTGGTGTTCCTCAGTGCAGTCATCTGGGCCCCCTTCTTTTATGATGTTTATAAGCGATTTACCTTCTTTCGTTAAGCATTCAAATTGCCTTCTGCTTGCTGATGATGTGAAGTTATTCAAATCCATAAGATCTGTAGCTGATACTCATTAACTTCAAGAAGACGTTAATAATGTAATTAAATGGTGTTTACATAACGGATTGGAATTAAATATTAGCAAGTGTTCAATCTTATCGTTCGCTAAAATAACCTCTCCACTTATGGTTCAATACCATATTGGAAGTTCTATCTTAAAAAGAGTCGATTGTCAAAAAGATCTTGGTGTAATTTTTGACTGCAAGCTAAAATTTTCAATGCATTATGATTTTATAGTCTCACAAGCTAATTCTCTATTCGGGTTTATTTGTCGCAATACCAAAGAGTTTCAAGATCCATACACCTTAGAGGCTTTATATAATTCTTTAATACAATCTAGATTACAATACTGCTTTATAATATGGAGTCCCCACTGTCAGCGTAATGACGTTAGGATCGAAAGAGTCCAAAGGCGTTTTACCAAATTTGCCCTTCGTAAGATGGATTGGAACGATAACTTACCAAACTATGAAGCCAGATGCGCCTTATTAGGACTAAAAACTTTAAGTAAAAGACGAATTTATTACGGTGTTTTATTTGCACAGAATGTTTTAACTGGCCATATTGACTGCCCGTACCTGCTTTCCTTATTTAATATTTATGCTCCATCTCGCACTCTACGTCCCAGAGATCAATATTTCTTTTATGTTCCTAGAAACAATACTAACTATGGTCTTAACGAGCCAATGGCGCAAAATTTTAAGCATGTAAAACCTACTCTAAATCAATTTTAGAATGGGAGTTGACTCTAAATATTGAGTATAAAACGAGAACCGACTTTTTGTTAATTTTAAAGGGCATAAACTGTACTTTAACGTTAAAAAGAGCTCGTCTTACTTTAACAGCAGCAAATAGCTAGTTTATCTTTTAAGAGTATACTTTATCCATAGTGACAATGTTCATTTCATACCAAAGCAAATGGAAGAAAAAATGTTTACTGATGTTTTATTCGATTTTTTAAAGATGTTTTTTGTAAATAGACTGAATCACTGAATATTATAAATTCTAAACAATCGTACGAAAGCTCTATGATTAACAAATATGTACATACAAATGTACATTTATCTTATGTATGCACACCGCCGGCCGAGACGAGTATAGCTAAATTTATTTCAATCTAAAATAATGTAAATAACTTATAAACAATAAAAATCTGTACCGAGGTATTATATAAAATGTACTTTTTTTCGGCGAAAAATTATTTGGTTTGCAGTTGTCTGTCTGTTATGTATGTCAAATTAAGGGTTGTTCAACGCAAATTCGCTTAGGTTCTGTTGTAAAACGTGATTAAAATTATGAAAAAGTTAGACAAAGTGTCTAAGCTAAACGACTGCGTTAAGTAGAGACGGTTTTATTGCTTAAACGAGAACTTTTTAAAATTTTGCGCCAATATCTTTAGCATGTATTCATATTCATTATAATTCTTATAAAAATTCTATTGATTTTAACATGGAGAGACCGTACTATAAAAATTTTATTACGAGTTTAATGTGAATTGTAAAAAATTTGTTTTAAAATTTATTGTAAGTTATAATCAAACCATATGTATATATATATTTTGTAATTGTTGTGTAGCGAGGTGAGATTTTTTCATTAGCGAACTACACATTCGACATACTACGGTTGGCGAACTTTACTATTCGACTTCGAAATTTGATTGTTTATTAAAAATATTAAATATATGACATTTAAGTCGAATCAAAGGTTCTCGATTCGCCAACCGTAATATGTACTAATTTCTCACACTCACATCTTTATTTGTTCGACTCGCCAGCGGTAATAAGGGGGATAATTAAATGAAACGGCCGACTTCGAGTAAGAATACACTGCAACTGATTTTATTATAGAAAGAGAAAGTAATGAAAAAGCTTGAAACTAAATGAACAATGTTTCCAGTGAGAGCATTGGAAAATTTAAATATTCAAATGTGTAATTCATTATTATCTCAACAAATATTTGTTTAAATTCCTCTCAATTTCCGGTCTTGTTTTTGTTTTTGGAATGAATTTTAATACACAAACCAGCTGATATCTAGAGATGAATCACATTTTTTAATTCAAGTAGTTGTGGACATTTATGGATCCTCCGGTTTAGCTGTCTGAGGTCTGAACGCCAGTTTCTTATGAATTTAACGCGTCTATGGAAATTACTTTCACAACAATTAAGAAGCATAATTAATACGATTTTATTGAAGAAAGAACTAAACCTCCATTTTGGAAATCTATAGAAAGCTATTGAATTCTTTGTAATACTATATACATAAGATTTAATTTTTTGTAAATTTGTCACTTTACCAAACGTAGGGAACTGGTAGCTATGTGCAGTTATAAGGCTATACTAAAAATAAGATATTTAATCTTACAATGTAGAAGATCATAAGTAAATAAAATAAATTAAAGAAATTGGAAGAATCTCCCAACCAACAACCAAAGTCTTCCTTTATAAGGTCACTAAATTATTCTTCATTAACATCTTGAAAAGTGTAAAAGGAAATAGTCTTCATCATATATCATCAAATCCCCACACAGAAAACGATCGAACCTTAAGATTCATGAATAGAATGAGCAAAACAAATTAAAACATTTCTTTCTAGAATTGTTATACCAACTCATATTTTTATGACAGAAATTATGAAATTATTTTGAAAAAAGAGAACGCTGGAAAGTTCCTTCCGTTGTTAGTCGAAAGAATTCGGAGAGCATTTGTCTTTAAATCCCAAAAAACAAACTAGAATGTGGCTTGTAGTTGCAACTCCTTCTTTTCGTTCCATAACGACAGTAAGGTCATCAAAGTGCGATAATCCCCCAAGGTACAAAGTTGCTACAAGGGTCCTGTCTCATAGAGCCGCACAGGAAATCCTGTTCTCATTTCCTTCAAGGCTCTTGTGAAAATATTTAATATCCAGAGACTTCAATTTACATAAATATGTATATGCTATATGTATATGACAAATCAGAACTAAGGCAGGCGTCGAAGACTCCACAGTAAAGCTGCTGCTGGGGCTGTTATTCCCAGGCTCCATCGATCTCTCTCTCCAAAGGAACGTGTATTTGTTCTTCATGCGCAGATACGAAAACAAACACTGACAAAAGTGCATGCATGCATAGCTGTTGGACTTTTAAACTATTCCAACATTATTAACATTAAGTGCACACTCCAAGAAATTGCGGATTTTTTTAAAACATTTTTCATTTTTGCTTTTGGAAAACGACTCTTTCGGAGAAACTTGAGTGCTTTTCACAACATCATAACAAATAAAATGAACGAACTGGGCCGCACGCACTTGCTGTTTTAGTTAAATTGGCTTAGTGGTTTTTTGAAATTTTATACTTTAAATATGAATGTAATTAAGAAGATTTAAACAAGTATGAAGCCGTTTTTTTAAAATAAGGATACATTTTTTCTTTTTATATTGAAACATTACTTCGATAAAACTCATTCAATCATATTTAAAATACTGAAGTTTCCAAAAAGAAAATATCATTTAAACTTTGAAAGCATCCCTTTACAACGAAAAAGCCAAAACCAACTATTGGAGTATTTCTTATTCATAATGCACGGATTGATTAAAACCTCGAGACTTTTTTACGAATTCAAACTTGCCCTTTAGTATAGGTATATCGCAGGCAAAAGAAGGATGGAAGGAAACATATATGTATGGTGGTTTTGAATGTGGATTCAAAATATTACAGCTGTGAAGAAATCATTATGCAGCTGGGGAGGTAAGATTTAAAACGTAATGCATCGCGTAGATTCTTGTTTTAATGAACCTGTCGACATGAAGCTCTGAAAGCTAGTGTGCGAGAGCTATGAACAATTGTGAAAACCTTTTCAGGATAAATATTAATCCACATACATAAGGGAGGAATGCTTGTAAATAATGCACGTTGTATATATATACTTAAACGCTTATACGAGTAAATGCGTTCGTAAAACAGATGAGAGATGGCAATAGTGGGGTTGCGTCTATAATGTCACGATGTCCAATATTTTTGCTTTCTAACTTTCACCAAACAACCCAAATTGTAATTTTTGTATAAAAATACATTTTCCATATAAATTTTGGTTATTATTTTAACTCGATTTAAATATCTTTTCCTTGAATTTCCGACTAGGTTTTCTACGAGTTGTTGTTGTCATTTATTGATCTCAGTTTTCCGTTCTCTAACAACAGTCAAATAACAAGACAAACTAAAACTGTTTAAGTCTAATTTGAAGTTACTTTGTTCGCAAAAATGTTATAAATTTCAAGTAATACCATCAGAACTTGAGTTCTAATGGTCGGATAAAACGAATTACGTGGAAATAATATGCTCTATTCTTAGGAAAATAAATATCATACATAGTACAGGATGATTAAATTTTAAGGGCCGATGTCGGATAAAACACAAACTACTTAGGAAATTGTTGTCATTTCTTTTTATTATGATAATATTGGTATGGTTCATTTATGTATGGAACAAAATATCGGCCAAATGGCCGCCGCGACCTCGGCGAAACACCTCCATTCGATGGTCCAAATTTTCGATGACGCTGAGGCATAATTGAGTTTCTATGCCCTTAATGTGCCAAATTATCTCATCCTTAAGCTTTTGAATTGTTGCTGGCTTATCAACGTGCACCTTTTCTTTCAAATAACCCCAAAGAAAGAAGTCCAACGGTGTCAAATCACATGATCTTGGCGGCCAATTGACATCGCCACCACGTGAGATAACACGGCCATTGAATTTGTCGCGCAAAACAGACATTGTTTCGTAAGCTGTGTGGCAAGTGGCACCGTCCTGTTGAAACCACATATCTTCCACATCCATATCTTCCAATTCGGGCCATAAAAAGTTCGTTATCATCTCACGATAGCGAACACCATTCACAGTAACTGCCTGACCGGCCTCATTTTGGAAAAAATACGGCCCGATGATGCCGCCAGCCCATAAACTGCACAAAACAGTCAATCTTTGTGGTTGTATTTGGTTTTCGACAATCACTCTTGGATTATCATTCACCCAAATGCGGTAATTCTGTTTATTGACGAATCCACTGAGGTGAAAATGTGCCTCATCACTGAAGATGATTTTCTTCGAAAATTGATCATCCACTGTTGCCATTTCTTGCCACCATTCTGACCATTGACGACGCTTGAAATGGTCAAGAGGCTTTCGTTGTTGAGTCAATTGCACCTTGTAAGCGTGTAAATGCAAGTCTTTATGCATAATATTCATCAACGACGAGCGTGAGAGGTGCAATTGTTGGCCACGACGACGAGTTGAGGTGGACGGCTCTTCAGCCACACTATCGCGAACAGCAGTAATATTTTCTGCAGTAATCATAATCCCTTGAGCGCGTGTAGATTATAAAAAAAAAAAAAAAAAAAAAGTACGAGCTGTACGAGCATGCACTGGTGTTTTCACATCTCCTACAGACCCGGTTTGCTCAAATTTTTGCACGATTTTTCCGACTGTACGCACATTTGGAAGATTAAATTGACCGAAAAAAATCACGAAGTGCACGATATGCATTTTGATTTGAACGCCCATTTTCATAATAAGCCTGAATAACTTTAACGCTTTGCTCGATTGTGGATCTTTCCGTGGTTCAAATTGAGTTAGTCTGAAATTGAGAAATGTCGAATGAAAAACAGAAAAAAACTTTACGTTTAGGTGTGGTTCACATTCAACATCGGTCCTCAAAATTTAACCACCCTTTATGTATAGACTTATTTGATTTCATTCAAATAAAATCGAATGGTTGCTTTACATTAATAATATTGCAACTTTAAACATAGAGGCGAAGAGTTCTGGGAAATCTGCACATCATCCGAGACTTGTTAGAAGTCCCTAAAATAAACCAATCATAGGATGCCACGACAATAGAGAATCTTACCAAGACTAGTCTTGCTATTTGCAGCGCATTCACCCAAACCTAACGATATAAATCGCTTTCTTATTAAATAAAGATAACTTTTAAAAGTAAAAGTGTTTTTTTGTACATAAAAGATAAGTCCCTTCCAAAAATAAACAAAACACTTTCATTCAACAGAATCCGTCCGTAATGTGAATTTCTGGAAACAAAACACTATTTGAATAAACTTTTATAGTGATACGATATACAGCAAAACCCGCTTAAGAGAAACCCGCTACCTGAAACACTTTTTTCATCCCCAAGTATTTTCCGACCAATTTCCCTTAAAACACTCCGCTTAAGTGAAACTCGCTTAAACAAAAAACCCGGATAACGGAAACATATTTTCAGAGCAAAAACTCTCTTAAGTGACAAAAAAAAATTGAATCGAACAGAACAAAAATTTGCTAATTTTCGTTTTTCAATAAATTATTTTGGTGTTATTTAATCGTTGTTTTATTTAACTTCTTTCAAGGCAAGTCCAAAAGATAAAAACAATATTGTTTCTAGCATTAAATCTGCTTAAATGAATTTTTTTTTTACTTATCCGAACTCCGCTTAAGTGAAATAATTTTTCACTTAAGCGAGTTCGTTTAAGTAAAAAACCGCCTTAAGTGAAAAAAAGACTGTGATAACGGGTGATTTTTTTGAGGTTAGGATTTTCATACATTAGTATTTGACAGATCACGCGGGATTTCAGACATGGTGTCAAAGAGAAAGATGCTCAGTATGCTTTGACATTTCATCATGAATAGACTTACTAACGAGCAACGCTTGCAAATCATTGAATTTTATTACCAAAATCAGTGTTCGGTTCGAAATGTGTTTCGCGCTTTACGTCCGATTTATGGTCTACATAATCGACCAAGTGAGCATTTCTGGTTGAATGGCTACGTAAATAAGCAAAATTGCCGCATTTGGAGTGAAGAGCAACCAGAAGCCGTTCAAGAACTGCCCATGCATCCCGAAAAATGCACTGTTTGGTGTGGTTTGTACGCTGGTGGAATCATTGGACCGTATTTTTTCAAAGATGCTGTTGGACGCAACGTTACGGTGAATGGCGATCGCTATCGTTCAATGCTAACAAACTTTTTGTTGCCAAAAATGGAAGAACTGAACTTGGTTGACATGTGGTTTCAACAAGATGGCGCTACATGCCACACAGCTCGCGATTCTATGGCCATTTTGAGGGAAAACTTCGGAGAACAATTCATCTCAAGGAATGGACCGGTAAGTTGGCCACCAAGATCATGCGATTTGACGCCTTTAGACTATTTTTTGTGGGGCTACGTCAAGTTTAAAGTCTACACAAATAAGCCAGCAACTATTCCAGCTTTGGAAGACAACATTTCCGAAGAAATTCGGGCTATTCCGGCCGAAATGCTCGAAAAAGTTACCCAAAATTGGACTTTCCGAATGGACCACCTAAGACGCAGCCGCGGTCAACATTTAAATGAAATTATCTTTAAAAAGTAAATGTCATGGACCAATCTAACGTTTCAAATAATCGAATAATAATCAAAGAATCGATGAGATTTTGCAAATTTTATGCGTTTTTTTTTTTAAAAAAGTTCTCAAGCTCTTAAAAAATCACCCGTTATTTTGCCGTTTCTCTTAAGCGGGTTTTACTGTATAATCTAATATTTTAAGAAAAAACAAAAGCATTTAACATGCATTACATACAAATGACTTATACCCAAATGAAATTTAATCAATCAATCCGCTTAGGCGTTAAGTCGTTAGACATAATTCCATACAACGGTAGACTAAATTGCCTCTTTTTATGATGTACTTTATAGTAACTGTAATTATATCTACTAATAATATTAAAACCTTGATTTTTGTATGCAGTCAACCTAGATACGTATACTTGCAAGTGAAAACGCAATTTTTAGCCAGGGCTCTTTTTCTTTAATCCATTCATATTAAAAAAAATGAATTTTCCCTCACTCAATCGTCCCTACTTCATCTCATTGGTTGGGTAACAAAATTTAACCAAAACCGCCTTTAGCTTGGTCAAAGCAACGTCTCGACGTTGTTCTACGTAAAAGTAAAGTGGTTTTTACGTTGCGGGATTTCATGAATGGGTTTTTAATTTGGTAGGGATGTGGAAAGGAAAATATGAACAAAAATTTACTTTCTGTCGGTGCATATATAATTACTTAAGGCGACGACAGAAGCCCAGAGCTCCGAAAAGCAACAACCATCACACAGAGACGACGCGACGTACAACCATGAAAAATGTTTCAATAAAATTAAGAAACGAAATTGCCATATAGACCTTTGAAGTTGGTTTGCGCTTTTCCGAACAAATAAGGAACCTGATTTTCTTGGCTTAAGCCCCATACCACCAAGTCACCACCATCATTTAGCTTCCTGTTTAACAGGAGGATGTTGTAAAACCTACAATATTGGATGAGAAAAAAAAACTGTTCACTAAAAAATCAAGTAAGAAACATATGATTAAACATTAAATATTTAAATAATAAAAGAGGCTGGGTGCGACCCACACTGATAACTTCCCATTTGTGGTCTTGAAAACTTTATATTTAGTTTTTTTCAAATAACCAAATTTTCAGCGAAACAAACTTTAGCTGTAAAATTCAAACAAACATTATTTTAAGATTGAAAAGCATTTTAAGCAGTAGATGGAAGATCGAAGTAGTTGGTTTCATAGTGTAATTGTTGTTGCGGTTTTTCCGGATTGAAAGGCTGTGATCTGCACTGGATATACCATGACTATGGTTTAAAAATCGATGATGCTTGTGGCATACTATGATATTAGGAAATTTGCTTTGTTTTGTTGATGATAAGGATACTTAGTCGCTCATTTTATGTTTTTTTTACAGAAAATGTGTATAACTAATTTTAAACTTTTCTATTTAAAATGTTAAATTTCTTGTAATAATTACGAAGGTTGGTAGGTACATATTATAATACACTGAATTATAGATTTCCGTGTTTTTTAATATATCTGTGTTCCTACACATAAGAAAACCTTGAGTAGAATTTTACATCTTTTTCATGGACAAAAAGATAAAAACATATTGTGCCGTTTTTTTTTTCAATTTTACCATAGCTATTAATGGAATTTGAATATGTGGGACTTGGGTACAACTGAAAAACCTTATTCATATACGTATGTACAGTACATACATTCTTCTAAAAACTAAGTTGATAATAAAATTATAAAATTATGTATTATATTATAGAAATTACTTTATTATTTCGGTTCCAAACATTTTAATTGAAAAAAATTTAAAAACGAAACGCTTAGTATACATTCTTACGGGAAGGTATCGATGTATAAAACAACATACTTTAGAAGGCGATATCGGTGTTCATTCCCAAGAAATTCGACTTGAAATACAATTTTAACTAGTTTTCACTAAAATTTTTAATAGTTTTTTTATTCAAAAAAAAAAACTATTAATTCAATATTTGTCAACATTTTATCAATTGTACAAAATTATACTATGTATAAAATAAACTAAATTAGAAGTCAATATCACTACTAGTTCTCGAGAAATTTGAGCCAAAAAAAATATTTTACCAATTTTCAATGGAATTTTATATAGTTTTTTATTTTTTGTAAAAAAACTATAAACTGATTTTTTTTTTAATTTTCACCAGTTGTCAAACACATTATTTTTCGTAAAATAAAATTATTATTATACAATTAGCATAATAATAGATACTATTTATCACTTCCTTTCAAAAGGCAGTATCCCTGAAAACAATCATGTTACATGATCCTTGATAGCGGCTCGGGATTGAACACAGACCTTCAGCATGGCCTCCATTATACTAAGGGGTGCTACTGTTTTGCATCTTATTTTTATTTCTGTTTTTTTTATAGAAAATAAAATATAAAAATAAACGAATACAGCTTTAAAAAATAACAACAGAAAGTCATAAAATATAATATAACAAAAATTAATAATTATTTATTTGTATACACTTTATTGATAAATATGTCATATAATAAATGAAATACATAAATTAAATAATAAAATTAAGAGGAAAAAAATAATACTTAAATTCGTAAAAACGTAAATAACTCGCGATCAAATTCATCATTTGGTTTTTGAAAACATCTTAAACAACTTGTTCGTACTAATGTTTCAATATAAGTAATTCGATCTTTTGTTCAAATGTGGGGGTTATTCAATATTCATAATAGCATTTGCTGATGATTTGGCTTTAACTTTCTGAGGACATGAAGATCCTAATGAATGCTGACCTAACTATCTTAGCATGCTGGCTTAAGTTTCATAATTTGGTACTTAGCAGTAGATCGGAAGTAATGTGCTTCTCTCTTACAAACAAGTATTTTATCCAGTGAGTTGGTCTAACATGGCTTAAATTGTAATCATCATAGCTGCAATGTCTCTTGTTTGCAACTTGAATCTTTTTCTGAATTTAGGTTACTATAGACAGTCAACATAATTGGAAATCACATATTCAAACTGTAAAATAAAGTCAATTCTCGTTTGGAATATGGTATCTCTTGCTGGGGTAGTGCATCCATTAGTAAAGAAAGAAAGAAAGAAAAAGAAAGTCAAAATAATGCATTTCAAGCCTAGATGAGAGCCATCAATTTCATTCTTTGAATTTATTAAGGTATTGCCACACAGACAATTATACGTATATAAAGTGCTCAAACGGTTTTACCTAAGAATTGGTTTCAACAATTCAATCCCAACAATATCAATCTTACACATACGTTACGAGTCTCTAGTACTGTGATAGTTCCTAGATCTAGAACGACGATTTTCAACTAATATATGTAGCTTCGCATATCTACAGAAGAATTGCATAATTCAAATATTTAATTAATACAACGTTCAGTACTTGCAATTAATGAATATAAGCAATTGGTGTGTGAAGGGCCCTCGGCAGGCCGTCTATTAAGAACTGAGGAAATGGCAATAAAATAAGAAGTTTGTGTGTAGCTTTGAGGCAATTAAAGGGCTTACTTCCATAATATAGGCCAAGGAAGGTAGCGATGGATATGTTTCGGCATATGGGAGGGTTGGCCAAGCTAATACTGTAACACCATTCCGCAGCGAGAGGAATGTCTCTTCCTTGAAAATATAGATAAGAACAAATTTCGATTTAAAGAATTTAGGATTAGATGTGGAATAGGTTTAACTAATAGATTAGGTGGTAATAAGTATTATTTTTTTTTTGTCATCTAACATTCAAGACCGAGAGGCATCGTCGTTTATCCATTCTTTCGTCAGAGTAATGGCAAAGGTACGTGAGTATTTCTTTTCCTTTTTTCGATTTTTTTTTACTATATTTTTTTTCATTCCTTTGTCCGTCTGATATAGGAATGATAATTCGTTGCTTTCTCCTCCTTGTTTTTCTTTTTATGGTATTATCCTGGCATGTTGACAAATAAAGCTGAACATGTGTTGGTAAGGACACGAACTTCCACGTCCGACGAGCTAAGCTGACCCGTGACAAGCATGCCGCCGCACTATGGGACCAAATGGTGCAAGCCATCTCAAAAATCCATAACTTTTCGTTTCTCAATATTTTTTTTTTGAAGTTTTGTACACTTATACTTGTATAACCCAGAATTTAAAATATTAAAACGTTTTAAATAGAAATAAATTATTTTCTTTTTTTTTAATAAAATAAAATAATAAATTTGTAGATTTCGTTTAATTTATCTGGGCAAAATTTTTTGGAGCAAGAATTATTGCAACAATTTGGATGAAATTTGTACAGTTTTTTTTCTTTTACCGGTGAAAACATTTGAAAGTAGTTTTTGTAAAATCCGCCCCCTACCGCGCCCATATTTTTTTGATTTTAGTTATTTTCTTATTTTTAGTGAACAGGTTTTTGAGGTTTTTTAAACTTAAGACATCGCATGTATTTTTTTTCTTCCCACTTTCCCGCCTACTTGCATTCCGCTTTTTTTTATTTTCAGCTTAAAGTTCATTAAAAGCAGGCATTTCTTAAATTAATTTTTATATGTAGAAGTGAATTTATGAAAATTGTTATTTTTTTTAGTAAAATCCGTGTACTGCCACGCTCCTTTTTGATATATGAAAGTTTTCGCCCTAAACACAAAAAAAAAAGAAAAGGAATTCAAAAGTACACCTTATTACTAGGTATATTAATTAATGTCTAAAAGTTCTTTAGCCTCGTCAAACAATTCTTCGGTATCATTTTTTGTTCTTGTTTTTCGCAGACTAGATATGTACGGATCAGATGTATATAATAAAGTGTGTAGAACATCTTCGTTCGTAGCTGATTCTGAACATTTCCTTGCAAATAAATTGTCTCATTTTGATTTTTTTTTTAAATTTAATTCGAATCCTTCAAACGCTTTATTGAGAATAAAAGCTTAGTAATCATCTCATTACATTATCAATGAATTTTGCCTTTTGATTAATTAATGTTACAACAACAATTTGGCAGTACCATGCCAACTCTATCACCTTTTAGACTCTTTTCGCATGCTTTTGTTGTTGCTCTTGGTATTGTTTACGATTCAGTTTGTTACGTAGCCCGTCTCTTCAGGTCAATAAATCATAAGAAGAAAAAAACAAAAGGTCATTTTTGATTTATATCACAAATTTCCTCATTCACAATTCCGACTATTCGTATATACGAGCAAGAATCCAAAAGAACTCTATACGCAATACGCAACCACGACGAGTGACTTAGCTTACACTAATCACACAAGAAGTCAATAAGCACTTAGTAGATACATATATGTATGTATATATAAAGATACAACACAATTAAAAATATCTCGGTTACTTGGAATAAAACCTACTCACGTCAAGTCAAACAATAAAAAGATTATACTCAAATCATAATACGATTCATTAAATTCAATGTCCAATACACTGAATGAATACAACTAATATTGCTCGACCAAGGTCAAGAGTTTAAAACAAGATAAATACCTTCTTTTTGTTAATTTTATTGGGTGATAAGTAACATCGATTATGGTGCAGTGGAACAATTTATAGACGATATATGATGCTGATGTCTTTTGAACAAGATGGATTTAGGGATGATGTTTCAGGGTGCGGTTGAGGTTTTATAACTTCGACTTGATGATGTTTTGAGAGATGACTTGAGAGCTTGATGATAGCCTGGAATAAAGAAATAAAAGAAAATTAAGAGTGAGGAAAATTTTTGCTGTTTTGGTGTCACGTGAGAATGTTCTAGGGTGATTAATTTTCTTATGGAGTTTACGTATGGCTAGAAACAATCCCAGTGACAATTTTTAACTTATCTTGGCGACGAGTTTGGTTCTTGCTTCACGTAGATAAGGAATAATAAACTAGAAAAAAAAAAAAATAATAGAAAAGTAAGAAACGATGATTTTAAGTCAGAAAAAAAAAAATTACACTTACCAGCTGAAGACTTTTGATGGTTATTTGAGTTAGGGTTTCAACTGTTTCTCCATTCTCTGGACTCAAAAATAATGAATCCATATGTTTGAGCCATGTTATTGTTAATTTTTTTGTAATTTTTTTATTTTATTGATTCTTTTTTCTTTAAAAACTATTCTCCTAAGAGATGGCACATTTTTTTTGGAAACACAAATTTAATGAATAAATGTTTTGATGTCAAATGTGACTTAAGATGTGAAAATCTTAACGAAGCTGCGCGATCTTGTGGCGGATAGAGGTAATTTAAGGGGTAATGTGCAATAGGATGTAGGTAGCAGAAAGTACCAAATCGATTGAGGTTTGAAAAAAGGTGATATTATTTTGTGCAATTTTTTTGATATATTATGATTATAGTTAATTAAGATGAGAAAAAAGACTGAAAGGATTAGGTTATAAGTATTTTTAGTTGCTCTGTTTTTAGTTTTGTTGTCATTATTTATGTTTTAGAATAAGTAGTTTACTAAGATAGTTAGCACATATGTATTCACACGGTAGAAATTACACTTTTAACAACCTTGATCGATAGGGACATTAGAGTGAGGGGAACATAAAAGCTTAGCTTTCCAATAGAATTAACGAAATTATAGTTGGAAGAGGAGAACGTAGTTGGGGCAATGAGGCCAATGACCAGTGGGTGTGCAAGAAGATTTACTTTGCCATTGCAAAAGTAAAAGTGCATTTGAAAGCATCTTTCTAAATCTGTAACAGTACGGATCGGAGGTTTGTTACCCGTTTGGTTTTAACGGATAAGAAATATTTCCGTAACATATAGTGAAGAAAAAAAAAAAAGAAAAAACTTATAAAATATAAAATAAAGAAGTTCGTCCTTACGAAAAGAGTGCTATTATAATATAGCAGGAGGAGACCTTTTGGCACATTCCGTGGGAGTTTATGCCTAATCATTTATTCTCAAAAGCAGAGGCTAAGGGTTAGAGAATTTTCTGTTCTTCGCTGGCCTATTTCATCTCGGCATATATACATATATATACATATTTATACAGCGAAATAGATATATACATACATATATATTTAAAGCATCGATCCTAGATCAGCGGGGATAACTCTGGCCTCTGCGTATTTTGCTGTAAAAGGCCTCAGAAAAAAGGATAATTGGAAGTACTTAGAGTCCAAGTGATGAGAACGGAGTGTTCCAGAAGAACATTTTTTTGTTTAAATTTTAAAATTGAATTACTAGTAGATTTCATAACTTTACTTACTAAAATATGAGTATAGGAATTTTGATTAATATTAATGAATTTACTAGCTTAAATCTAAAAATTAATGAAAATTGAATCGAAGAGTTAAAGAGTTAAGAGTTAAAGTTTTGTTTTTTTGAAATCTCTGGTTAAATTAAGTGTGGGTGTGTGCCGACTCAGATATATATATATATTGACGTGTATAAATATACATATGCTGAAAGTGCGCGATCAAGGCCCAGAGTAAAGGCCTAGTTAATATATCTTCAGGAACGTGCTGCCGGCAGGACTTCGTGGGATTTGTAAACCGTAAGTGATTTATTTGAACAAAACATATATTGAAACATATTTATACATATATATACATATCAACATATATATATATATACATATATATCTAATATATGTATATTCCTAATTGACGTTGCATACTACAACTCTATTTATATAAAAAAAAAAAAAAGGTATTAGCGCATAGCTTGGAGCAATCTCTTTAACTTTTCGGAATTTTTTTTTGTCTTTAACTTTCCTTGAATTTTTGAATTTTTAGTTTGATAAATATGTTAAAATAAGTTAATTTCTCATTCAATGATAAGGAATAGATTTTATGTGTTTGACGAGAAATATAGATATTTTCATCTGAAGATAATGATTTGCTAAGTGATTTTTCAACGGTGTGTGATGGCTTGACTGGGCCGTCTTTCGAGGAGGAGAAGTAATTAAAAGACAACGAGACAATGACTTGAGAGGATATGACGAACGCTTGACCTAGGGATACGACGATTGTGACTGAGGACTACATCAGGGGTCATTACCTATAAAATCAGGCTACGGTGATGACGATGGTTGTATCATAGATACAAGGGTGGGGAGGCCAACTTTGGACAATAACATCTGTCACGGCTACTGATGGTTTGACGAACCATTGTCTGAGAGAGACGGTGGTGTCGAAGTATTTTTTTTTTTTTCAAATTAGTTTTCTTGAATTAGATTTAGTTAGGTTTAGATTAGGTTTAAAGATACATAATGAAAATTCATTATATCCAAAAAGGATATAAACAGTATTAATAAGGGTTTAGCAGTTAGATTAGTTTTAGTTTTCAATTTGAATATAAAAAGAAGTTGTTATGCTCGACGCCATCCTTTCTTTCGGACAGTGGCATAGGTCAATAGATTTGTGCTTACTTTTTAGTTAAATTTTTATCCTGCTCATATCCCAGTCGCTCCTATTAACCTTAATCCTGATTAGAATCCTTTCCTATCATATCCTATCCCCCTACAAAAGGCATGAGATTTTGTTTGCTGAGTGGGAGATGCATGAGAAGGGGGTAAGAACCGCCCCTATCCTTCGAGCTGAGCCGAGCTGAAAACAAGCATGCCGCAACCCCTTTCTCTGCACTAAAGAAACACCCCTGTGGTGACCAGGCTCGCAACAATGGCGCCCAACGGTACGAACGGCTTAGAGATCAATTGGGACTTCAAGAAGGTGATTTTGGTTTACCAAAGTCATCCTCTTGGACTTACAATTATCTCAAACATTTTTTTCATTTATATATTTTTTTCCTTTATATATTTTCACCCTATACTACCTTTATCATTCATTTTCCACATAGCACAAGTTTATAGACCGTACAAGCTCCTTGTGAGCGATGTATGAAAGGCAGCTGTCCAATCTTAGAGGTTGAAAATAACTGGATTTTCGTGAGGTAGCCTGAAGTCATCGCAATTCAAGGAGCGGAATAGGATTGTCGAGTTGAACACCTAGCGCTAACCATTGAGCAGGCACAGCTAGATTAATAGTGAGGCCTAAGTGAGAGACAAGGAAATCCTATTCGTGTGGAGGTTTATCTCAGATTTCTAGCCAACCTACTATCAAGTTGAATATCAGATAGAACGATGTGGTAAGAAAAGAAGAGATAGACTGAAGCACTCGTCAAGTCACAGAAGCACTAGTTACAATCAGTACAGACTGACAAGACAAAACAAACTACAACGAGGACAATTTTATTACTTCTTCTCTCGAATGTTCAGGAAACCTAGTTATGTCTACACACACCAATTAGAAAGCATTACAAATTACTAAACCGAATTAGTTATCACAAACGTATAGGCTTTGATTTTTTTATTTGAAATTGAAAATACTAAATTTGTTTTAATTTTGAACATACGACTAGTGAATTAAAATATTCAAAAATAGGGATAAGTTTTATATATTACATACAATTTAAAGCTTTTATTTCATTTTTTTATAGGGATAAAGTTTTTTGTTTGAATTGAATTTTTTTATACTTTTAGTTTCAGTTTTTTTTTAAAATTTTTTTATTTTAACTTCAATTTGTTTTATTATATTTTTTTTGAATTCAGTATCTAAGAGTTGAATTGTAGAATTTTTTTTTTGAAATGGTTGGCACGGGAGCGGAGCCCAAAAGTGGGTTGAAAAAGACGGGTTCTAGGCCAAAGACGCGATCAGTAACAGCAAATGAAGGCGAAGGGTTATCTCCGCGTCAAGTTCTAGGCTCGGTACCAAATGATTTTAATCCGAATCAAACGGTTATAGGCAATCCTTTTACTGATTCAGAAGGAAATGAAACAGAAAACGACGAAAGAATTGAGAGAACTAATACTCAATCCGAAGGCATGCCTACGTCAGGTGAAGAGGTTATTGCTCAAGTGAGGGGAATTCTGATTGAATCTGATCAGGAAGTAGAAGAGGAAGAGGAGACTCGTAAGAGTATAGGTGAAAAGACGCAACGACTAAGGAGGGATAAGTTGCAATTAGTACAGTCAGATCTTTCTTTACATGAAACCATTGAAGAAACTGAAGTACATATTCCGAGTGATGATATGTGTAAAGTCATCAATTCAGCCGTTTCACGAGCTTTTCATGAGACCCAATCAAAAACTATGGCAATTTTGTCTGAACAAATGAAGAACATGTCAGCGATGAGAAAAATGGTCGATCTAGTAACAAATAATGTTATGACAATTCATGAACGCTTGCGCTTAGTAGAGAAATCTACAATTTCGCTTCACGCGAAACATGAAGAAAAAGAAAAGTGTTCAGAGTCGAAGTCCAATCCAAGAGAATCCTTTAGACCTTGTGAAGTTCAGAATCAATCGAATCCTCAACGGAACATCAATCTCGAGTTTGGCAAAAGGATTGACATCCACAAGTGGGGAATAAAATTTGATGGTACCTCTAAATCGATGACAGTTGAAAGTTTCATTTTTCGAATAGAAACTCTCCAGAAAAAGAATGGCGTTACTTACGAGCAAGTATTTGCTAACTTTCACCATCTTTTATCTGGATCTGCTGAAAAGTGGTACTGGCAATATTTAGAGGAGAACCAGGGTGATGACATGCTCAATTATTTCGATTTAAAAACTGAATTATTGAGACAGTTCCGTAATTGCAAGAGAGACCACGAAATTCTCAGAGCAATTATGGACAGAAAACAGCAACACAATGAAAACTTTGATGAATTCTACGAAGATATAAGAGGACTAACTTTGCAGATGCAAAATAGACCATCTGAAAAGGATTTAGTGTCGATTGTGCGTCAAAACATAAAAGACCGGGTAGCCTTATTAATATTTGGATGCACTATTAGGGGCATACAAGACCTTAGGGAAGAATGCCGGCGTGCAGAAAAGCATCTTGCAACCAGAGAATCTAGGTTTAAAAAGCAAGTGAATGAAATAGAGGAACGTGGAATTTCTCGCAGCGGATGCATGTTGGAGAATTCAGACGATGAGGAATTGCATGTTGCTGCAGTTCAATATAACAGGACCGACAAACCTCTAACAAACTCCAAAGTGGACAAAAGACATACAACGTTTAAAAGCAACGAAAGAGACAGAAAGACAGAACTCGCGACTGACAATAACTCAGCATTATGTCCGTCCACATTTCATTCTCTAACATGCTTCAGTTGCGGGAAAGGAAACATATCCTTCAGTTGTGCTAACTGTCAGGAAAACCTGAAAGTCGGCAGTGCAACCGGGAACCCACCGCTGACAAAGACATTTGTCCCGGAAAAGGAGACATTGCCAAATTAAAAATTTTAAAAAGAGAAAATGATAAGGTTGAAGAGAAGCTCACTGAAATGACTCCAGCGCCACATAAGACTCTCCATCAGCGAATAAGAGAATATGAAGAAGCTAGGAAAAGAATATTTAATGAAGAAGTTAGTTGTGTAGAGAAAAACAAAAGCAGAAATTTTAGAAAGATAGAGAAACTACGCGGAAAATGTGCAATATTTAGGTTAAGAAAGAATAATATCGAATCTACAATTTTAGCAGTTACTGACGATAATAGACCGTATGCAAAAGTACTAATAAATGGAGAAGAAATGCTAGGTCTTTTAGATAGTGGAGCCTCTGTTAGTTGTTTAGGCAAGGGTGCAATAGAATTTTTAAAGAAAAAGAACATAGCGATGAAAAGAATGACAGAAGATATACGTACTGCTGACGGAAAACAACAACAAATAACAGGACGTTTCAAGGCAAACATATCATGGAGTGGCAATACTCAAGAAATAGAGCTATATGTTGTTCCCAGCTTACAACAACAACTCTATCTGGGGGTTAACTTTTGGAGAACTTTTAAAGTTGCTCCTCACATAATCAGTAGTCTCAGCACTTCATCGCCGACGGAGGAGCAAGAGGATGATCGTTTGCGAAAGCTTACGTCAGCGCAATCGGAGGAGTTGGAGCGGGTCAAGCAAACATTTCCTTCGTTCGCAGTTCTAGGATTGGGTAAGACGACAGTCGAAGAGCATGTCATTGAGATGGAAGACGAAACCATTCCCATCAAACAAAGACATTACCCGATTTCACCTGTCGTTCAGAGGCTAATGTATGCTGAGCTCGATCGGATGCTCGAGTTGGGAGTCATCGAAGAGAGTAATAGCGCATACAGCTCTCCGGTTGTGCTGGTACGTAAGCCAGGCAAAAACAGACTCTGCTTGGATTCACGGAAGGTGAACGCAGCCACGAAAAAATTTGCGTACCCTCTCCCTCATATTGAAGGGATTTTGAGTCGACTTCACGATACGCATTTCATTTCAAGCATCGATTTGAAGGACGCTTTTTGGCAGATACCTCTGGAGATCAAATCAAGAGAGAAGACGGCTTTCACGGTCCCTGGGCGACCGTTGTACCAGTTCACGGTTATGCCGTTTGGATTGTGCAACGCCGCTCAGAGAATGTGCAAGCTGATGGACAAAGTCATTCCCGCTCGTTTGAGAGAGAATGTCTTTGTTTATCTGGATGATCTCTTGGTTTGCTCTCCAGATTTTGAAACCCACATGAGCGTTCTCAAAGAGGTGGCGAGATGTTTGCGGGAAGCAGGTCTGACAATAAACGTGGAGAAGAGCAAGTTTTGTTTTAAAGAGATCAAATACTTAGGCTACTACGTCGGTGATGGATGCTTGAGAACTGACCCTGAAAAAGTTTCAGCTGTTAAAGACTTTCCTGTTCCGAAAACCCCCAAACAACTCCGTCGGTTCCTAGGGATGACTGGATGGTACAGACGCTTTATCCCAAATTTTGCGTCTGTATCAGCCCCAATGACCGACTGTCTTAAAAAGGGAAAAGATTTCATAATGACAGACGAAGCACTAGCTGCTTTTGAAGAACTGAAAACAACTTTAGTGACAGCACCGATACTGACGAACCCCGACTTTACTAAACACTTTTATATCCAATGCGACGCATCGACTTCGGGAGTAGGGAGTGTTCTTTTCCAGATGGACGAAGAGAAAAATGAACGGCCCATAGCATTCATGTCTCAGAAGCTGAATTCCGCTCAGCGGAATTACAGTGTAACTGAACTTGAGTGCTATGCAGCCGTTTTGTCGGTCAAGAAGTTCCGAGCCTACATTGAGGGATTACCATTTACTATAATAACCGATCACGCGAGCCTTAAGTGGCTGATGACACAGAAGGATTTGAGTGGTCGGCTAGCTCGGTGGAGTTTTAAGCTCCAAGGTTTCGATTTCACCATAGAGCATAGAAAAGGTATCCTCAATGTGGTCCCGGATACTCTCTCAAGAATCCATATGGACGAGATCAGTACCGAAATTCCAGAAGTTGACTTCAATTCACCATTCTTTTCATCAGAAGAGTATGTTGAGTTGAAGAAGACTATTAACGACAACCAACACAAACTTCCTGACATATGTATTTCCGACGGTTACGTTTACAAACGAACTGACAGACGGACAGGAGACCCGATCCAAGAAGACAGAACGTGGAAACTCTGGGTACCGAGGGAGTTGAAAGGGGGTCTTCTGAAAACAGCTCATGACTCACTTACTGCTGGACATGGAGGAATCCATAAAACTCTAGCAAAACTAAGACAAAAATACTTCTGGCCAAACATGACAATTGACGTACAAAACTACGTTAAGAACTGCGACATTTGTAAATGCAACAAGCCAACTAACTCAACTTTAAGGCCACCCATGGGACAACAGACTATGACCGAACGACCCTTCCAACGACTATACATAGATTTTTTAGGACCATATCCAAGATCTAAAACTGGAAACACACATATTTTCATCGTACTTGACCATTTCAGCAAGTACGTGTTTTTAAAACCTATCCGCAAAGCAACAGCAGCTGAAGTAGTAAAATATCTCGAAGAAAGTGTCTTCCATATGTTTGGAGTTCCCGAGTTTATCCACTCTGACAATGGAAAACAATTCGTTTCAGAATTGTTCTCCAGCTTTCTAAAAAAGTATGGGGTCAAACATGTCAGAACCGCATTTTATTCCCCCCAAGCAAACGCTTCTGAAAGAGTGAATCGCTCCGTATTAGCGAAAATCAGATCCTATATTGATAAAGATCAGCGAAATTGGGACACTCTTGTTAGTAGTACCGCATTTTCACTTAGAAGTGTAGTCCACGATGCTACAACGTATGAACCATACTATGCAGTATTTGGTACTCAAATGGTACAACATGGAGACACATACGAGCTTCTTCGTAGACTAGATATGCTTAAAGATACAGATGTAGAGATTACAGTCAAAGCTGACAAATTAGCATTATTGAGAAGAAACATATTTGACAATTTAAAATTAGCTCACGACAAGTCCACCAAGATCTATAATACAAGAAGTAAAAACATCTCGTATAAGATCGGTCAAATCGTATATAGACGTAATTTCAAACAAAGCAAACAGGTGGATCAATACAATGCTAAATTAGGACCGAAATTCATAAAATCAATTATACTCAAATCAATCGGAAATTCATTGTATGAAATAGGCAATTTGAGAGGCGAGAAGATTGGTGTCTTTCACGCGAAAGACATACATACCTAGTAATCTGTGATATATTTATTTGACGCACTCAGCCGCTGTTGCTTTAGCTACCTACCCTGTGATATAAACGTGTGTTGTTTAGAGTTATAATATAGTTATTTATTTATTTATTTACTTATTTATGAAAACCCTTAGTTATTATTTATTTATTCCTTTTTACAGATATTAATTATTTATTTTATGGCTTTAATTTTAGATTAGGTAGAGATATATATATTAGTTATTTGCGTTGTTATTTGTTTATTCTTTAGAGACAGATTTATTTATTATAATTTTAGTTTATCTGTGATATTAGTGTTCAGATAGAGATATATTATTTATTTATTTATTTATTACAGAGATTCAGAGACTTATTTTTTTTATTTTTTATTAGTTTTCCTCATTTATTATAAGTATATATTTATTTCATTAGTATTTATTTCATTTTTTTCATAAAAGATTTATTGATTGGGATTTTCATAAGAAGTATGGGCCAATTACGTAGGAATCCATCAACGACCTACGAGTAATAATCTTATTCTTTATGAATATCTGTGCTAATATGCTAACAATTACAATTTATAATACCCATGAGAAAAGAAGTCCCTATAAACGCTTCAAATACGAATTATAGTTGTTTCGAGAAAACCAACAAACCACAAATTCTATCAAGTAAAAAAAAAAAAAAAAAAGAAAAAATTTCTCCAACATCAAATGCCCGGACTATTAAATAATATTATCAGGTCGTGGGACGTACCACACGTTTCCGAACGGCATGTATCTTTAATTATTGTACACGCATACATATGTATGTATATGATGTAACACACTTCATGAAAGTGGACTCAAAACAAAAAAACATTAATGTAAGCGCGACCGGCTCCTTTTTTTGCGAGGAAAGTTTTCTCCCGACCACTCAAAAACTTTCGTCGAGCCTGTTACGTAGCCCGTCTCTTCAGGTCAATAAATCATAAGAAGAAAAAAACAAAAGGTCATTTTTGATTTATATCACAAATTTCCTCATTCACAATTCCGACTATTCGTATATACGAGCAAGAATCCAAAAGAACTCTATACGCAATACGCAACCACGACGAGTGACTTAGCTTACACTAATCACACAAGAAGTCAATAAGCACTTAGTAGATACATATATGTATGTATATATAAAGATACAACACAATTAAAAATATCTCGGTTACTTGGAATAAAACCTACTCACGTCAAGTCAAACAATAAAAAGATTATACTCAAATCATAATACGATTCATTAAATTCAATGTCCAATACACTGAATGAATACAACTAATATTGCTCGACCAAGGTCAAGAGTTTAAAACAAGATAAATACCTTCTTTTTGTTAATTTTATTGGGTGATAAGTAACATCGATTATGGTGCAGTGGAACAATTTATAGACGATATATGATGCTGATGTCTTTTGAACAAGATGGATTTAGGGATGATGTTTCAGGGTGCGGTTGAGGTTTTATAACTTCGACTTGATGATGTTTTGAGAGATGACTTGAGAGCTTGATGATAGCCTGGAATAAAGAAATAAAAGAAAATTAAGAGTGAGGAAAATTTTTGCTGTTTTGGTGTCACGTGAGAATGTTCTAGGGTGATTAATTTTCTTATGGAGTTTACGTATGGCTAGAAACAATCCCAGTGACAATTTTTAACTTATCTTGGCGACGAGTTTGGTTCTTGCTTCACGTAGATAAGGAATAATAAACTAGAAAAAAAAAAAAATAATAGAAAAGTAAGAAACGATGATTTTAAGTCAGAAAAAAAAAAATTACACTTACCAGCTGAAGACTTTTGATGGTTATTTGAGTTAGGGTTTCAACTGTTTCTCCATTCTCTGGACTCAAAAATAATGAATCCATATGTTTGAGCCATGTTATTGTTAATTTTTTTGTAATTTTTTTATTTTATTGATTCTTTTTTCTTTAAAAACTATTCTCCTAAGAGATGGCACATTTTTTTTGGAAACACAAATTTAATGAATAAATGTTTTGATGTCAAATGTGACTTAAGATGTGAAAATCTTAACGAAGCTGCGCGATCTTGTGGCGGATAGAGGTAATTTAAGGGGTAATGTGCAATAGGATGTAGGTAGCAGAAAGTACCAAATCGATTGAGGTTTGAAAAAAGGTGATATTATTTTGTGCAATTTTTTTGATATATTATGATTATAGTTAATTAAGATGAGAAAAAAGACTGAAAGGATTAGGTTATAAGTATTTTTAGTTGCTCTGTTTTTAGTTTTGTTGTCATTATTTATGTTTTAGAATAAGTAGTTTACTAAGATAGTTAGCACATATGTATTCACACGGTAGAAATTACACTTTTAACAACCTTGATCGATAGGGACATTAGAGTGAGGGGAACATAAAAGCTTAGCTTTCCAATAGAATTAACGAAATTATAGTTGGAAGAGGAGAACGTAGTTGGGGCAATGAGGCCAATGACCAGTGGGTGTGCAAGAAGATTTACTTTGCCATTGCAAAAGTAAAAGTGCATTTGAAAGCATCTTTCTAAATCTGTAACAGTACGGATCGGAGGTTTGTTACCCGTTTGGTTTTAACGGATAAGAAATATTTCCGTAACATATAGTGAAGAAAAAAAAAAAAGAAAAAACTTATAAAATATAAAATAAAGAAGTTCGTCCTTACGAAAAGAGTGCTATTATAATATAGCAGGAGGAGACCTTTTGGCACATTCCGTGGGAGTTTATGCCTAATCATTTATTCTCAAAAGCAGAGGCTAAGGGTTAGAGAATTTTCTGTTCTTCGCTGGCCTATTTCATCTCGGCATATATACATATATATACATATTTATACAGCGAAATAGATATATACATACATATATATTTAAAGCATCGATCCTAGATCAGCGGGGATAACTCTGGCCTCTGCGTATTTTGCTGTAAAAGGCCTCAGAAAAAAGGATAATTGGAAGTACTTAGAGTCCAAGTGATGAGAACGGAGTGTTCCAGAAGAACATTTTTTTGTTTAAATTTTAAAATTGAATTACTAGTAGATTTCATAACTTTACTTACTAAAATATGAGTATAGGAATTTTGATTAATATTAATGAATTTACTAGCTTAAATCTAAAAATTAATGAAAATTGAATCGAAGAGTTAAAGAGTTAAGAGTTAAAGTTTTGTTTTTTTGAAATCTCTGGTTAAATTAAGTGTGGGTGTGTGCCGACTCAGATATATATATATATTGACGTGTATAAATATACATATGCTGAAAGTGCGCGATCAAGGCCCAGAGTAAAGGCCTAGTTAATATATCTTCAGGAACGTGCTGCCGGCAGGACTTCGTGGGATTTGTAAACCGTAAGTGATTTATTTGAACAAAACATATATTGAAACATATTTATACATATATATACATATCAACATATATATATATATACATATATATCTAATATATGTATATTCCTAATTGACGTTGCATACTACAACTCTATTTATATAAAAAAAAAAAAAAGGTATTAGCGCATAGCTTGGAGCAATCTCTTTAACTTTTCGGAATTTTTTTTTGTCTTTAACTTTCCTTGAATTTTTGAATTTTTAGTTTGATAAATATGTTAAAATAAGTTAATTTCTCATTCAATGATAAGGAATAGATTTTATGTGTTTGACGAGAAATATAGATATTTTCATCTGAAGATAATGATTTGCTAAGTGATTTTTCAACGGTGTGTGATGGCTTGACTGGGCCGTCTTTCGAGGAGGAGAAGTAATTAAAAGACAACGAGACAATGACTTGAGAGGATATGACGAACGCTTGACCTAGGGATACGACGATTGTGACTGAGGACTACATCAGGGGTCATTACCTATAAAATCAGGCTACGGTGATGACGATGGTTGTATCATAGATACAAGGGTGGGGAGGCCAACTTTGGACAATAACATCTGTCACGGCTACTGATGGTTTGACGAACCATTGTCTGAGAGAGACGGTGGTGTCGAAGTATTTTTTTTTTTTTCAAATTAGTTTTCTTGAATTAGATTTAGTTAGGTTTAGATTAGGTTTAAAGATACATAATGAAAATTCATTATATCCAAAAAGGATATAAACAGTATTAATAAGGGTTTAGCAGTTAGATTAGTTTTAGTTTTCAATTTGAATATAAAAAGAAGTTGTTATGCTCGACGCCATCCTTTCTTTCGGACAGTGGCATAGGTCAATAGATTTGTGCTTACTTTTTAGTTAAATTTTTATCCTGCTCATATCCCAGTCGCTCCTATTAACCTTAATCCTGATTAGAATCCTTTCCTATCATATCCTATCCCCCTACAAAAGGCATGAGATTTTGTTTGCTGAGTGGGAGATGCATGAGAAGGGGGTAAGAGCCGCCCCTATCCTTCGAGCTGAGCCGAGCTGAAAACAAGCATGCCGCAACCCCTTTCTCTGCACTAAAGAAACACCCCTGTGGTGACCAGGCTCGCAACAAGTTTCCATATTGTATGCAGTTTTCTAAAGTGAACTGTTAACTTTTTGTCTTCTTCTGTTTTGTGTTATTTATATGTAAGTATATTATATGCAACATACCCTACACAACCCCTTCCACCCTCAAATGCTTGGCATTTATTTTTATTTAATTATGATTTTTTTTAATATAAATATGAGTAAGGAAGTTTAAAATTGGAGAAGAAATATTTTATTCTAAAAATAAAATTTTGAATTTTAATAACATTGGCAATAACTGATAAAAACTTATAAATTTTGTGGAAACAAAGTCACTTATATGATGTTTATGAAAATGTGTTGCACATGTTTTAACAATTATTTTTTTGAATTTTTGACAAAAAATAACATTTTTTTTTAAATTTTGAACTATAATATTTTGAGATATAATTAATAGATATAATATATTTTCCAAAAAAATTGCTTTTTTTTAAATAAATTTTTTGTTTAAGTTTTGAAATGCAATTTTTTCAAGCTGTTTAGAAGCATCTCTATAAGAAATTTCATTAAGATCCATTATTCTGATAATGAGAAATTCAAAATCGACAAAATGGTTATATGGTAGATACAGTCAGTAATAATATATTAATTAAAAATTTTTACTTGCACTAAAAAGTTACGCCAGTCGTCACGCGGATTACATATGTTAAAATTAGAATAAAACCTGTATGCTTTATTTTTTTTCAAATTTATTTTGCTGAAAAATGCAATTACATATTATTTCAAGTTAAATAACATAAATTATTACAAAAAAAAAAAAAAACAAAAAAAAAAATAAATTAAAATATTAAAAATTTCAGCTTTCTTGGAAAAAAAGGAATTTTATTGTAATATTTTAGACTTTTTCGGAAACTTACCGCGTTATTTATTAGAAATATTTATTTATTTCTTCTTCCCGACGTTTCGAAGAAATTACATAAAGGAATTTTAGTTTCAAATTCAGGTCAATTCCTAAATAAACTTAACATCTCTAAACTAATTATTGGTTTCTAAGCATGATGAACACATGTAAGAATCTGGAATGAACAGGACAAACGAATTTTTTCATGCGGTACAAAAACAGCTTGACAAAAATACTTACACCAGTCTTCCGGCGGATTACAATAGTATTCCACTCAACTTCACAAAGCTCTCGTAACACAACCACACACGACCGCGACTCGCGATTCACTGAGCACACGTGCAAACTATTTAACAGTAAATACTAAAAGAGATAACAATTTTCCCAGCGTTGCCGCCAAAAAAAAAATCGTGCAACACTCTTTGAAAAAACGTGCCATTTATGACATTTTCGTGCCATATGAAAAAAACTCAAGTTATTCTTTAAAAATAAATTTTAATTACATACTATTAGAAACAAATAACAAACAAAAAATCAATTCCTCTATTCGTGTATAGGTATTTTCCAGAAACAGGAGTTTTTGGCAAGTTCATAATAAGTCATAAGTTTGTATTATTTAACTACCTATTTCACATCACATGATGAGTAAATATTATTATTATTAAAAAATATAAAGATGTAATAAAGCTTTGTTATAATAAGTTAAATAAATAAATTAGCTGGAGGTTTGAAATTTTGGCAATTATTAGGGTTAATAATTTCATTATATGACATTATAGAATTAATTGTTTTGTATATGACTGTGGCGTGCTACATTGTAAGTTCCATATAAACATACGTGTAAACATGTACACGCACATTCAAAATACTAACGCGTAATTTTAACTCGTACTGTACAACAAAACACTGAAGCTCGCCACGTCATCTCCGTCAAAGAAAATATAAAATGAACGTCATTTCCGTCAAGCAGATTTAAGAATAGATACATACGCGGTCGTGGCAAGTTGGCTCGCTCTCGCTCTAGTGATTAATTAAAATCAAAATGTTCAGTTGTAAAACTAGTAAAACTTAACTTAAGAATAAATAAAGCTTATACCTAATTTATATAAAACGTGTTGTGTTATTCTTTATCATTGAGACATTGAATATTAACATTGTGCCTAGTGAAGGGCACAATGACAGTCTGTTGTTATTTAGACTTGAAAACACTCGCTCTGCTGATGCACTTCCGTGAGGCAAACTAAGAAGAATCAACATAAATTTTGAAATATTAGGCGTGTTTTTTTTGCAAGTCCATATAGAATTGTAGAAAAAAACGACATCGGGATTAAGCGCTTTACATGCAAATGCAACAACTACTTAAATCTATACAGAGTTAGATAAGACCAGATAATTTTCGAGAGTTAATCTAAGACCCGATAAAAATGGTGATGCCAAAATAGTATTATCTATACGTTATCGATAATTTGTTCAGAGAAGTCAAAAGTGACGTTTTTGGATTGGTTGATGCTAGTCGTCAATACAGCTGACAAATGTCATAGGGTACACAGTGCTTCCAGCGATTTGGAAAAAAAGCTCTTAATCCCGATGTCGTTTTTTTTACAATTCTATATGGACTTGCAAAAAAACAGGGCTATTAATGAACATTTCTTCGTCAATATTGTTATTTAATTTGTACAACTTAACCTAGAACGTTTTGGAATCTTCAAGAAAAATAATTTGCATGTTTGGATTATTTTTTAAAAAGGTTGGGTCAATCATCTTAAGCGCATTTAGGTAAAATAATGAAAAAAAAACGTGCCATATTGAAAATTTTCGTGCCACCGTGCCACGAGAAAGTTTCCGTGTCAAAATGGCACGATCGTGCCACATCGGCAACGCTGAATTCTCCCCCACTAGTTTTTCGGGAAATCTCGATTTTGCATTAGTGGATTACAATAGTAATCCGCGTGACGACTGCAAGAGTGCAGGGTTAAAAAAAAGTCTAACTTGAGATTTCGAACAGACTTATAGAAAACACAAAAAAGGTATGGGTCTCACAATTCTGTCTGTTTGTCTGTTCGGCGACAGCCTAAGCTACTCGGTCGATTTAATTTCAACTTTTTTAAATTTTTCCCCACACGTTTTTTTTTTTTTTTTAAGACCAAAAATAACGGTATATGGTATAAAATATTTTTTTTTTCAAATTTTTTTATACAGATTAAAAACAAATCACTCAGTTAAAGCTAGGAATTGCTTGAAGAAAATTCAGAAAAATGGTTATTAAGGGTACCCTCCTAATAACTAATTTTCTGTTTTTGATTTTGATTTTCTCAAATACGGTACAACCGATTTTAATATTTTTTTTAGCTAAGACTCCCCAAAAGTTTGTGTAGGTATTAATTTTTTTCCAAAACTTAATATTTCGAAAAGAAACGTGATTTTCTTAAAACTTGACAGTCAAAAGTTTGTTAATACAATCTTAAAGATGTGAGGAAAAAAATGTATTTTATCTAAACCTAACGGTACTCACCATACAAATGTTTAAATATGGTTTTAGAAAATCGTATTTTTCTCGCAAACGGCACCTAGATAAATTTTCAAGATCTATATAATTTAATAAAAAAAACTATTAAGATATTACTGACTGTACCTACCATAGAATCATTTATCAAATTTTGAATTTGTCATTACCGGCATAAAGGTTTTCAATGAAATTTCTTAAAGAGAAACTTAAAAAAAAAAATTAAAAACGTTGCAGTTCAATGCTTAAAAAAAATATTTTTTGAATTCTTGAGAATTCTATATCTCCAAAACAGGTCAATATTTTTTTTTGAGATTTAATTTTTATTCTTACAATAATATGAACTTAAAGTTGGCCTACCGTCTTCTCCATCATCGTTATGCTGATATTAAACTTGAATGACCTCAATCTATGAACTCAACTTTGTTAATATTTATTATTATACATAAGTATACAATATTTATCAAATTAAAAATTCCTTCATTTCTCTCGGTATTGTGTCTCATTGCTTTCGTTTCTTTGTTCTATAAAATAAAAACAACTTAAATAGCAAATTCCAGTCATATATCTAATTCAGAGACTAATTCAGGACATTAAAAAAAGTTCGTTCAAGAAAAACATTTTAGGGGCACCAAATGAATTACATGCAACTTTGTTTGCTAGGATTAACGAAATTACTCACAAAACTTTAGTTTTTTATTCTATCCGTGGAATTTTAAACAGAGAGATGCTCCTGATTAAGAATCTCGAATTGTTTAAGTAGAACATTACCTTGTCTATTACTTCGTGACATTTTTCCACGAACTTTTTGCCTTTTTTTACAGTTCAGCTTAGAGGGTTGAAATAATATCTTGCGCACCTGGCTACACCAACCTGAATTTGTTCTGACGTCTGTCGTCTTTGTCTGTGTTGTTTCTTACAAGTTTCAATGTAGTTCTTGGCTTTTCGTTTTCCCAATCCCACCTTATATCTTCTCTTTGTCCTTTAAACAAAAGGAGAACAAAATATCTTTATACAACTTTTTGCAAAATGTTTATGACAATAGGAGAGAAGTCAAACTAACTAGCATATAGGATCGGCGTTGCCAGTTTTAGGGTTTAAATAAATAATTAAGACTCATAAGCCTGATGTTTTTGTGAGACTAATATAATTATTATAAAAGTGGCCAAAATACAAATGTTGACTTGGATTTTTATGTTAAAATGATATAGTGATACGGTATTGACATTTTCATGCTTGTATTTCAACTTTATGAAGCAAACTTAATACAGTCCATATATTTCCCAAACAAAATTTTTTTTTAATTTAGCGGATACTATTCAATAAATGTTTCCTTGGTTGTATGGAAAAATTGTATCATGTTTGATATAACGAGTTCCACGGTTGTGACATTTTTGCGTGTTCCATATAATTTTCATCAAAGGTTCCTGGGGCATTGCACAGTCCGAAAGTCATCAGATTGGACTGCCACAATCAATCTGCCGTGGAAAATGCAGTATTTACTGCCCTGTTCGTCCAGCTCAACCTGCCAATACCAACTCTGAAGACCCATTATCGTTGAGAACCATTTCGCTCCAACTAGTGTTGAGAATTTGCTGTTAATCCACGATAAATTGTATCAGAGTTTTTTGATCTCCTTATTCAATAGTCTTTCAACCCTTTTGTGATCTAAGCCGATAGAGAGGACGAAGGGCCTTTGCTAGATTCTATCACATTGGGATGTTCCATATCTCGAACAAGCTAAGTCACTTCTTCTCGCTTTGCCAGTGGGATCCTTCGAGGTGTAGAGAAAAGATGCAGATGCTTTGTGCTCGAAGATTCACAGGCAATAGGCTCCCAAATTTATGCAGTCCATACTCGGCCCATCACCCACTAAGCTTCATAAAACATAAGTGTATTTTCGCCTCTGGACACATCAGTACAATGTGTCATATCTGCAAATTTCTCGTGTCAACGAACCCCAGTTAAAAAAATAAAATGCACGACTGGGTCGCACAAACTTGCTCATTGCTCTTATGTAAAAGAATTTCAAAAATTAATGTTATTAGAGAAAAACTGTACATAACCACTAAATTTATTTTTTAAATGACAACTTCTTAAGTAGTTGGAGCTAAAAATAGAATGCAAGAACAGAAATTATATGTCGTTGTAGTGGTTTCTTAAAAAAAATAAGCTTTTATATAAAAAGTTTTTAAAACAAAACTTAAATTTTTACTTGCGACTTATAGGTACTATAAGGCAAAGTTATGCATTCGTAAAAAAAATTTGACATAACGATGATAGCGAAGACTAAAAAAGTGGGTCTCGCAATTCGGTCTGTCTGTCTGTCTGTTCGACTACAGGCTAAACGCTGAGCCGATTTTCTTTAAACTTGGTAAATATCATTTTTAATTTTTTACCCCCACACGTTTTTTTCTTCTTTTTTTTTAAGACCAAAAATAACGGTACCTGCCATACGAATTTTTTTCGAAATTTTATAAACATTTTTTTTCTCAAAAACTGTTCGACAGATTTTAAAAATAAAAATACAAAAAAAACTTCATTTAATTAAAGCTAGGTATTGGTTGAAAAAAAATTTCCGAAAAATGGTTATTGAGGGTACCCCCATGGAACCATTTTTTTTGTTTTTGATTTTCTCAAAAACGGTACAACCGATTTTGATCATTTTTTTTTTTGCTAAAGCTCCCCAAAAACATAAATAGAATTGTGTACTGGAATTTTCAAAAAATTTTGTTTTGGATTTTTAAAAAAAACTTCAAAATTTTTTTTTTCAAAACTCAATACATATTTCGAAAATCTCATGCTCGATTTTTTTTAAACTTGATAAATAAAAGTTTCTCAATATAATCTACAAGATGTGAAGAAAAAAAATTTATTTTACCTAAAAATAAAGGTAGCTACCATACAAATGCTAAAAATTAAAAAAAAAATGGTTTTCAAAAATCGTATTTTTCTCGAAAACGGCGCCTAGAATTTTGAAAACAAAATTTTTTCTTGTAATTAATTTTTACGATCTTTAATTTAATAAAAAAATTTTGAAATTAAGATATTACAGCTTTTATCTACCATAGAAACATTTTTCCGAATTTTGAATTTCTCATTATCCACACAACAAAAAATTTTTATAGAGAAGCTTCTAAAACACATCGCATTTCAAAACTTTAAAATAAATATTTTTTTGAATTTTTGAAAAAAAAAATCAATTTTTTCTTTTTTTGAAAATTTGATATCTCAGAAACGAGTCAATATTTTTTCCGTAAATTTAGTTTTTATTCGGACAATAATAAAAAATTTAAATTGGCGTACCAACATTTTTTCTTGAAAAGCTTTTAAAAAGTTTGTATATACCTAAAAGCTTTTTTTTAAAAAACCACTATAATGACTTATAATTTTTGTTCTTGCATAAATTCATATTTGGACAGCGTTCTGTTTTTGTCTCTTACTACTAAACGAATTTAAAAATTAATTTTATCCTTATGAACAGTTTTCTCTTATAACATTCGTTTTTAAAATTCCTAGTCTATTACAAAGCAGCAAGTTCGTGCGACCCAGTCGTGCATATAGGTACTATAGGGCAAGTTCGACATTAGGAAAAAAAATCGAACTCGAGATTTTGATCAAAGTTGATATTACGATGATAGCGAAGAAGAATAAAAGGGGTCCTGCAATTCCGTCTGTCTGTCTGTATGTCTATGTATATGTCCGTACTTCTCCCAACACTCGATGCCACGCCGCACAATGGATCGACTCCATACATTTAGACGTGAAAAATTCTAATCTTCTTGAAAAATATCTGTCTCCATCTATAATGTTCATAAATGCAGAAAAGTATTCTATTCTATTCTCTAGTCAATTTTTATGTTTTAGAATAAACCGTTCCAGCCGACTTCCAATCTAAATCAAAATTGGCTAATTTTGAATTGATGATTCTCTTAAGCTTAGCAATATTTAAACAGTTTCTTGGTTCTGATGAATTAAACTAGTTCGAAATATGTTATAAAAGTTTTTTTGTCGGAATCGATTTGGAATTCGAACACCAAACTTAAAAAAATTCCTTCCTTGGGACGCAGAAATCTTTTCCTAAAAAGTGGGCAAAACAATTGCTTTGCTTTCCAGAAAGTAGACGTCCATCGCTATCCAAAACACATAATTTATTTTTAAAGCTACCTTAGGCACATATTTAGATTTTCCAAAAAATACACGTTAAAAACAATTTTTTTTGTTCTTTGAATAACTCCGTTTTTTTTATACAACAAACAAACTTTAAGACAATTTCAATACAGATTTATAAAAGTAAATACCTTCACGAACATCTGCAATTATTTTTTTTTTCAATTTCACTTAAAATTGTAAATTTAACAATTATTTTTCTAAAAAACTTAAACGCACCAGATCAAAAAAAGACTTTTCACTTTCAAGTTTGGAGGTCATTTATTCCATGCTTAACTGGTTTAAAAAAGAAAAAAAGGTGTTTTCAGATTAGTAGTTATCCGTTATAGATAAGAAATAGAATTTTTTAGAATTTTATACATTGACTTTTTCACGTCTAATTGTATGGAGTCGATCCACTGTGCGCCGCCGCCGCCGTAAAGCAAGACTAGTAGTATAAGGGTTTTGTAGAGCGTGGAGTTCGTCTTAAAATTCGTGCGGTGTTGTAAAATTGACGTACCACTGGTTTCCTAGGTTAATTCTTCATCGGATCTCTACTAAGCTGTCGTTCGTAAGTTAATATTTATTCCGAGGTAGATGAACTCCTAAACTAGCTCGAAGTTTTTGCTATTTATAGTGAGGTTGACGTTTTGCTCTATTCGGTGGATAGATGTTTGTGTATTTGTTGATAGCATAAACTAAGTCTTATCTTCATTTACTTCAAGACCAACAAGCCTTGCTTGATCTTCAACAGCCTTGAAGGACTCTATTACAGAACCAACAGTTGGACAGATTTGTTGAATCTAGTGCCCTCCGTGTTAACGTCTACCTTGCGGATCATCTACTTTAGAACTACGAGTAGATTGAAGAAAGCTTGATAGCGCAACTCCATCCCGAAACCATGTGCATGTTTTGAATAGTTCAGAAGAGTTGGTCCCTAGCTGCACATTGCACTGCATATTTTCCAATGTTCCGCGACACAGTTGGATTATTATTTTTTCCGGGATCCCGAGTTGGGCCATCTCCATATAGAGCTCCTCCTAACGAAGAATGCTATCAAACCTGTACTTAACCTGTTGGAAATTATACTCCTAAAGTATGATGGTCGAAATAAAAGAACATTACTCTTTATATATATTCAAAGTGACTTATCTTTATTAAGGTTAATTCAAGAAGAAGAAATGTAAAAGGAAGTTAAGTTACAATTTATCATAGTGTCGTCAAATTGTAACACATTATTTTCGTTAATATAGTGATAAATTAATTTGTAAGGTGGCGCAGCAATCGTATATTAGTACAATAAAACTTGGGTTTGTTCAACACCCCCTCTCAAAGTTTTATTTAGCTTTCGATTAAATCCATTCCGAAAGATGAGCAACATGCTGCATGTTTAACCCGAGGCCGAGGTAGTGATTTTGTTAGTATGTAAGCTGGCATTTCACTAGTTTACATAAACTGCATGTTGATAAGTCCTTGGTGACAAGTATCACGAATAAAGTGAAACCGAATGTCAATATGCTTTGTCCTTTTATGAAAAGCTGGATTCGTAGCAAGTTTTTGACCTCCTTGATTATCGTTGTAGATTGTTATTGATTCTATAGGTGGTCCAAGCTCCGATATTAGTCGCTGCCAATGTAAGGCTTCTTTAGTTGCTTCTGCCAATGCAACGTACTCCGCCTCTGTGCTTGAGAGAGCAACCGTTTTTTGCTTTCGAGCCTCCCAACTAAAAGCAGACCCATTCATCATAAAAGCAAATCCGGTGTATGATTTTCATCTAGAGATGCGCCCCAGTCAGCATCCGTAAAACACACAGGTTTTTTTTCTGATTTTCGAAAAACAAGTCCAAAATTATATGTTCCTCGCAGATACCTCAAAACTCGTTTGGCTGCATTCCAATCTTCGGTTGAATAGCAAGTATTAAATTGGCTCAGCATACTGACCGTATATGCGAGGTCCGGGCGGGTGGAAACTGCCAAGTACATAAGAGAACCTATTAGATTTTGATAAGGTTGCTTACCGTTATGATTAATTGTATCTGATGATCGCTGTAGCTTCATATTTGAATCAAGAGGTGTTGCATGGGGCTTGCAATTCTCCATTCCGAAACGTTTTAATATATCCAGTGCATATCTCTGTTGTGATATTGAAATTTGTGTTGTGTCATTGCTTTGTTTAAATTCCAATCCCAAACAGTAGTGTATTTTCCCGAGGTCCTTCATTTCAAAAAGTTTCATTGATTTCTGTTTTATCTCGTTGATCTGTTGGCGATTGTTTGATGCAATTATTAAGTCATCAACGTAGATAGCTATTACAAGTGTATTCTTCTCAGTACGCATCACATAGAGACACGGATCATATTGGCTTCTCTGTAATTTTAAATTAGTGAGTTCTATGTCTAATTTATTATACCATCATTATACGTCCTGATTGGCGAAGACCATAGAGAGCTTTTTTCAACAAGCAAGCTTTAGATTTCCCATCATAGATCTGTTGCCGCCATTTTAGAATGGTTCTCCTGGATTCCATGTTTAAAATATCTGAATTAATGCCATTTAGAGTTTCTTCAAGTAGTTCAGGTATTTCCATGTAGACTCGTTCATTTAACTCTCCGTTTAAGTAAGCGGTTACAACGTCCATTTGATGAACTTCCCATCCATGCTCTACAGCCATTGCCATAAGTAGTCTTATGGAGCTGGCTCGAATTACTGGAGCGAATGTTTCGTGAAAGTGAATACCTTCTATTTGGGCAAAACCTTTTGCTACAAGCCTACATTTTCTTTTTCGATCTTTCCATTTGATTTGTATTTTGTCTTAAATACAAATTTACTATTTTTAACCTTTTCATCTTTTGGTCTACTCACTATATCCCAGGTTTTGTTTTTAATATGCGCTAAAAATTAATTTTGAATAGCACACTTCCACTCATTACCTTCACCTCTACTTAATGCTTCTTCAATGTTCAGAGGGTCTTCAGTTGTTATCATATTGGCAGATTCCTATTCACAGTCCGACTCCGTGCTCTCAGTAAATTTTCCAGTAGAAAAACGATGAGTGGCTTTGTGTGTTGTTGGTGATCTTACAGATGGTCTCAGAAAATGCTTCTTCCTTGGGTACTTCTTTTTCTTTAATGGTTTTTTACTTTGAGCTTTAGGAATTTTTTCTACGTCATTCTTTGTTTCTGGACTTCTACTGCTATCGTCATGTAAAATAATTTCGATGCCTTGTTCAGAGTTTGATGTTGGTGAAGTCAAACCACTGTCTCGGCTACCTTCCATTTTTTCAAAATAGCAATCGAATCTGGAATTAAAATTAAAATCATTTGTAAATTTTACGTTACGGCTTATGATGATTTTCTTCTTTGAGGGTGACCACATCCGAAATTTAAACTCATTTTAAAGTTCTTGGAACGAAGATTAAGCTGGAAACAAACAAACTGAGAAATCGTATGTGGATTGAGAGTAAGTGCATAGGGGGATTTTCTTAAAAGAAAACTTGCCAAATAAACACTCTTGGCTGGTTTGGCCGTTTAATAAAACTTAAGAATTTTCTGGTATTTAAAACTTTATTTTAAAAATGAAACAGCTAAGATTTTCCTATAAGAAACTATCTTAGTTTTAAAGAACATAAAACGGAGAGGCTAAATTTTTAATTTGGACTTTGGAATCTTTCTTATAAAGGATTGGAAATTTTATTGGTCATTGAATCGCAGATCTTCTTTTGAAGAAAATAGAATATGCTTCTGAATTTTATTTCAAAGTCAAAGTCAGGAGCATACATGATGACTTTGAAAAGTTGGTATTTCCCAGTATCTAAAAAAGTTAGCACATCCTACATAATTAAAGCTTCTTTAGAACCGACAAGAGCTATAATTTAATATTTTATGTGTATGAATATGTCGAGATGTGCAGTTGTTAGAATTTCAACAAAACTTCCTGAAACGGTGGTATCATTCATCTATCTATCTATGCAGGGTTGGTTGGGTTCAAGGACAGATTTAAGAAAACCCAATATTGTAGAGTTTTTTTTCGTAAGATATTTAATGTATTATAATCTGCAGCATTAAAATTCAGATTGTGGCAACACCTCAAAAGACAAAAACCAGTGCCATCTAAAAATCACCAGAGAAGCCCAGCAATGCAACAGCTTTATAGTATAGGCACCAAGAAAACATAAAATAGTGGATTGCAATTTGAAGACAAAAACTTTCTCCGTTTCAGCATCAAGTCAGTGGATGAAAAGGAGGATCCATTTTAGTACATAAAAACATCCTTTTGAATCTTAAACATTCATTATTATCCTTGACTGTTCAAGGAGAAAAATGTGGCTCGCTTCGTTGCGAAGCAAGCTGCAAAAACTGGGAATAAGAGTGCAATAATGAAAACCTGCGGAGAACCATCACCGATTTAGCGCACATGAAAGGATAATATAGGACCCGTGTGGCTCTGCCAGCCGTCACAACAAAAACTATCAAACTAGTGGATTACACAACCAACAACACTTTATTTAGCTCATTTAAGTACAATAGCCATGCAAAATACTTAGAAAAGTTTTAAGGGGGGTCACAGAAAAGTGGTCACAATAGCTAGAAGACCTTGTAAATGGAATGGGTCGGGATCGAGGATTAAAAAAAATAATGTGCATGTTGCATTCTTTCCTTCGATGGGAAAAACTTTTGTTTTATGTAACACGGTGGTTTTAGGAAGAGGATACGGATTAAAGGATGGGAAGGGTGTGAAATAGGGAGCCGAATGCAAAATTATGGAAATTGAAGTTAGTAAGATATTTTAGAGCAGGTGCAATACCAACGAATGATTTGGTCTGATAAGAGTTACATTAAAGAGCTGTAGATATAATGGTATGTGTTGTAAGATAAAGTATAAGAGACCAGTGGCCAACTGTTATGAGCAATACAGTCAAAAGATAGATAAAAAGCTCAAAAGAAGCACAACTGAAATAGGAAGAGATTGTCTGATATTTTCAGTTTACAATATAGTCCAGTCATTTTAGGCATTTTAAACATACATAATACATACACAGACATATAGCACTAGTAATACTAGTATAGACAGGACATTTCGTGCCCGTGAATGCCTCAAAAAATTACTTAAATATGGCAAAAGTCCTAAAAATAGCATTTTATCATAAAACCTAAAATGCTAACTTGGTAGATACGAGTAGAATACCTCTCATACCAATAGAGGACAGGTAAATAGGTAGGAACATGTGTTTAAGTAAAAGGATAATACTTTTCAACTCTAAAAGTCACCAGATGTAGATGGTATCTTCCCAGCTTTCTTGTAGAAGGAAAAAGAAAACCTTATGTCCTATCTCACTATTATTTTTCGTAGTAGCATTGCGTTTGGGTATATACCAAGTATATGGAGAACAGGAAAGCTAATATTATTCCCAAAATATAGAAAAAAGATACAATATTAGATGCGTTCTTAGACATAGAGGGAGCTTTCGACAACACATCCCACGATGCTGTATAACTAGATGGAAATGTTAGACACTAAAAATACTGTCACAAAACGGACAAAATGTAAAAAAAGTAATCACAACAAGAGGCTGTCCTCAGGGTGGTGTTTTATCACCCTTGTTGAAGAGTCTTGTAGTGGATGAATTGTTAAAAAATCTTACCTCCCAAGCCCAAGGTATATTCTCCATTGGATTTGCTGATGATGTTGCTATGAAGCCGTAGGTAATCCAAAGAGGACTAACAATTACACGGAAATGGCGTCTATCTGTAGGATTATCAATAAACCCCTCCAAGACGACAATCATACCATTTACAAGGAATAACTTCTGCCACATATGAAACCTATCCATCTAGCTGGCGAAGTGATTGAAACGCAGAGAGAGGTAAAATATCTTGGAATTCTAACAGATAGTAGACTCCTTTTGAACAAACACTTAAAAGCTATAGTCGGGAAAGCCACAAAAGCCCTAATGATTTGCAAGAGACTTGCAGGCAAGATGCAGATGCAAACCGAACATCCTTAGCTGGATATACAATAGGATGGTAAAACCAATCATTACATATGGGGCGGTTACATGGCACAAGAGAACCGAATTATCAAGAACAAAGAAAGCTCTAGAAAAAGTCTAAGGCTCGCGTGTATCTGTATTACAGGGGCAATGAGAACCTGCCCCTACCGCAGCTATAGAGGTTTTCCTCTATCTATCCCCTCTACACGAAGCCATCAGAAGTGCGGCAATGGGAGTTATCTTGAGATCCTCGAAACAAATATCATCAAGTGGCACACTGATAGATCGAGTCCTAAGCAGAATAGTTTCAGATTTCTGAAACTGATTTCCATATCATCGCAATATCACTGAATCTTGTTGAAGTCACAGTGCAAAAGAATTCTGATGACCTCGACTTTGGGAGCTGTTCTGTACGCTATTAGGTCGACGGCATACACATTTGCCCGAGTTAGACTACCTATTAGATCGCTGGTGTAAATGCTGAATAGAATCAGCGAGTTAACCGCTCACAGCTGAAGACCATTTTAAATATCGAAGATTGCGGTATGCAATTGTTAATGACACAGAAACTGAAGATATCGACAATGAATGATAAAAAAAATTATATACTAAAGTTAATTTTTCTGTATTTTTCTGTATTCAAATAAAAAATTATTCACTCGTAAATAAAAAAAACCTCTGATTACATATCATGATTATGGGGAAACCATGTAAAAAAAAAACGCGCCCTGCATTTTACCTCGAAGGTGGTGAGGAAACGAGTGCATCGTCATAATATATTAGCTTTCTCAGCGCTCTACTCCGAAAATGGTTAAATTTACAGAAAAATGCAAGAGACATTTTTTGTAGACAATTTCACGACAAACAATTTTTATAATGACCTTTATTGACCTCTGAGCAATAGATCGCGAGATATTTGCGAAAAACTGATTTTTGTGACCTTTTGACCCTTATAACTTTTTTAGCCGGCACGATATCAATGTCGATTTTTCACATCTTCATTACAATGTCGTAATAAAGGTGTATAAAAAAATTCAGCTCACTAGGAATTTTTCCGCAGATAAAACCTAAAAGGACTGGACTAATCTTATAAGGCTTTATTCACACCAAGTTGCAGATGCTTATACAGTCTCGATAAGAACTCGCTTTTATATAACAAATTATTAGATAAGAAGGAATAAGTTTATATGTATGTATATACACACTATACATAATATCAAATCGATACTACTCCTATACCAATACGCTCGTTCCGATCGCAATTAATTTCAAAGAATATTTTGTCAGAACAAGAACATATTCAACGGTGCTCAGTATAGAAAGTATGAATTGTTTTGCTACACTTTCTTTATTTTATCAATCTCATTTCTCATATCTATAATTTTTCAAAAGATTAATTGGACGGTTGTGTGTTTTTTTAGTTCTTAGTAAAATATTTGATTTATCGTGTATCCGTTTTCAAGATATTGAATTTTCAAAAAAAAATTTGTTTTACATATTATTATTTTTTCGAAAAAATTTTTAGATTATATTTTTTCAAATGCAAGGGAGCTCCTGCATAAAAATTTTGGTTAAGATCGTTACAGCCGTTGATAAGAAATTTGAAAATCAAAAAAACCGTTCTATGACAGGTAGCGTTAATAACATTTCCCCCAAAATTCTTTTTTACCAAAATGTAGTCCATGTTCATAATATCACACCCAATTTTTTATCAAAATCGTTAGAGCCGTTTTCGAGATAAATAAGATTATGCATTACGGGTGTATGGGGAGTACTGTTAGATTTGGAGCTAAAAAAATTTCAATTTCTCCTCTAGGGAATCACCGAAGACCCTTGAGTACAGAGTTTGAAGAAAATAGCTCCAGTGGCTTAAGCTCTAGATCGAGGTACAGACACAGAGACATACGGACATACAGACAGACAGACGGACCCACTTTATTCGTCTTCGCAATCATCGTAATGTCAACTTTGATCAAAATCTCGAGTTCGATTTTTTTCCAAATGCAAAACTTGCCCTATAGTACTTACAATCGCAAGTAAAAAGTTCATTTAACGATTCAATTTTTATTTTTAAAGTCCTTGTAATTCCTTACAATTTAAAATAAAAACCCACTCTAGGATTAACGGAAGCCGAGTAATAAATTAATAAAACATAGGTAACTCATCGAACCCACGCAATTTTATGTTCCTGCGTTTTAATTAATATCTCAGCCCCAGTATGCTGCAAAGTAAAAAATAAGAAACTTTCTTGGTTTAAATGCTTTTTTTCATAATTATTGGGAAGAAAAACTGTATTTAACGGTACATTTTTCTTAGTTTTGGTCCGTCGAATATGGGCGTTGCAGGTCTTCCTGGCTTGTTTGAACTTTTTCCGGTTTTCCTTAGTTGTGTTGACTCTAAAACGCCGCAACCTTACCTCTTTTTCCTTGATAACCTTTTTGCAGCTCAAATCAAACCATGATTTATCCTTGGGTCTGATACTTTTAGTAGTACCCCTTGGCATAATGGTTAGTGCGTTGGACTGTCATGCGGAAGGTTTCGAGTTCAATTCTCAGCCGCTGCAAGAAAGTTTTGTTCAGGGTTGACAACTCCTCTGAGAGTATCTCTTGTCATGGAAAGTGCTGCTCATTAGCCGTTCGGAATCGGCAGAAAATTGTAGGTCCCCTCCGTTCCTGGTTAGACGCACCCAGGAATGGTTGAGAGTTGTAAGTCACTAGGTCCTGGTTCACTCCGAGCTGTTGCACCGCCAAATTTATTTATTTACATCAATTTACTGACGCATAACAACTTTTCTTTTTTACTTGCGACTATAAGGCAAGTTATGCATTCGTAAAAAAATCGAACTCGAGATTTTGATCAAAGTTGACATTACGATGATAGCGAAGACTAAAAAAGTGGGTCTCGCAATTTTTCTTGTCTGTGTGTCTGTCTGTCTGTCTGTTCGACTACAGCCTAAACTGCTCGGCCAATTTTCTTTAAACTTGGTAGATATCATTTTTAATTTTTTCCCCCCACACGTTTTTTTTCTTTTTTTTTTAAGACCAAAAATAACGGTACCTGCCATACGATTTTTTTTTTTAAATTTTATAAATATTTTTTTTTCTCAAAAACTGTTTGACAGATTTAAAAAATAAAAACACAAAAAAATTTCATTTCCTTATAGTTAGGTAATGGTTGAAAATTTTTTTTAGAAAAATGGTTGTTGAGGGTACCCCCCATGGAAACATTTTTTTGTTTTTGATTTTCTCAAAAACGGTACCACCGATTTTGATAAATTCTTTTTTTCTAAAGCTCCCTAAAAATCTAAATAGAATTGTGTATTCAAATTTTGAAAAATTTTTTTTTGGATTTAAAAAAAAAATTTTTTTTTTCAAAACTCACTATTTCGCTTTTATATAAAATTAAATTCCCTACAAAAAAGGTCTAATTGAAAATTTTCGTCAGACAAGCCGTTTTTGAGTAATTAAGCTTAATAAATTGTTATTTTTCTTCGATTTTACTTTTTTAATTTGGAATTTTGTAACTAACGAAAAATAACAATTTATTAAGCTTAATTACTCAAAAACGGCTTGTCTGACGAAAATTTTCAATTAGACCTTTTTTGTAGGGAATTTAATTTTATATAAAAGTAAGTCAAAATGAATTTTTTTTACTTCAATGTTTTGTCAGTTCTGACGCAAAACATGAAATTATGACTAAAAATCAAAATTAGCGATGATAGCCCTCTTAAAATTGATATTAAGGGCTCAAACTTTTACGAAAATTTTTTTTTTGTCATTCTGAATGATATTCTCGATATATCTTTCAAAAAAAAAAATAGTCAATTTTTTTGGCCCAGTCTAATGTATAGTTATTGTTGTTGATAGAGGAATATGCTCTTATTCAAATTTAAGATTTGGTACCTATCTAACACCTATTTCTTTCGCCCTATCTACGAGTATATACCATTTTTAATTGAGGATTTAAGATTTATTAAAAAAAAAACAATTTCCGTTTGTTTCATATAAAATATAATATTTATTTTCAATTATTGAAGCTTCAGATCCCTTACCACTGGTGGGGGGAAATCTTAGGCTATACGAAGATCCCTTTTTATATTAACTAAATGCGAACGCAGCAAATCTTCAATTCAATTTATTCTTTATTATGAAATAGTTTTAGGTATCCAATGATACACACGCACATCCTGCTTGGGGCAAAAGGTGCTGCAATATGCAATTTATTCTATTTCTATACATTAAGTTGATTTCAATCGCATCATTTCTTTATCTATTAAATTTAATTGAATTGAAAGTCAAATATTTGTGGGGGCACACAAGTGGGCTCTAATAACATACGTTCAATATTTATCTGTAATTGCACGTTTTGATAAAATGAACAAAAAGGGACTTTTGGATGAAAAAGAAATGTTTTTTTTTATTTCTATTTAATTAACTGCAAATTTTTGGGTGTTGGCTCTTTCTCTGTTATTTTCGGTGATATTCATTAACATGGGGAACATTTTTCCAATACTAATTCGTTGATATAAACACCTATACTTCATCCAACAAAAATATGCAGTACACGTCTTATGGGAGAGCTTTTTCAAAATCAGTAGCGTGCAACTCGTATATTTTTGCACCATACTAAATTGAAAGAACTCCTCCATAAAAAAGTGTTTGTGCGCCCATAAATTTTCGATTGCATCTGACGCAGACCCGATGTCCTATTGACCGCACATCTGAGTGTACACTGAATTGCTGTGGCCTATGGCTGTTCTGTTGGTGATATTCAATTTCAACCCCCATTAAATATTGATGTGCATTCAGAGTTACCCTTGTTCATTTGGTAACTTGCTCAATTTTTTTTCCTTGGGTTTCTGTTGAGGTGCGTTTGATTTTAGAGCTTTAAAAAAAGAATCCATTTAAAATCAACACTACGACAACCCTGTGAGAGCTTTAATGAAGGACAGATTTATGCAGTCCACTGTAGCCAGAATGCGAGGCAAACATCCTATCTTGCCCACACTGCATATTTTTGTTGGACAGAGTATAGTAGGAAATTTCCCAAAAGTTAGGAAGATGTAGGTTTTTCCTCACGGAAGAGGAGCTAAGCCGATGAATTTCCTACAGAATCCTATCATTAATTTAACACAGGCTTGTCATTGTAGGACTAACTTTCTCGGTGAATATTTTGTAGTGATATCACTATACTCATGGCATCTTCGAATTCATAGGTGTTTTTCGTCTCTGAAAAAACTGTTTCTATACTCTGTTCAATTTATATTTGCAGTACAGGGAAGATAGGATATTTGCCTTTCAGTCTGACCATTATGGATTTCAATAAGCTATCTTTAATTTAAAGCCCTTACAGGATTGCCGTTGGAGCATTAAAAATTGCAGCAAATCTCAGAAAAATATTTGCTACCAAAAGCTCGAAAAAGCTTAAATCCTGAAGGTTACATAGCAAAAAGCAACGAAAATGCTATAAGAATTTCTATCAACTTGGCAATGGTAACTCTGATTCAGTGTTTATTTTTTTAATAAACACAATAAGGGTTGGTTGCGAATTGGCGATCAGTCTCCTGGTGGGCTGTACGTGAGCTCAAAGAAGATTACACAAACAATTTCAATGTAAACCAGTGATTCTCTTTCTATTTCAGTGGCAATTTCTTAAGTTAAGGTGCCGTGCAAACAGCAGCAGGCACCAGTGTTTCTGAAAAAGCTCTGAGTGTTTTATTAGGAGAATTGATATAAATGAAATCACTATCCATTTCTTCTCTGATTTCTTCAATTAAAGGAGCGCTGAAATATAGGCAAGTTTATGGCTTGAAAGGAAAAACACATTTAATTATATACGTATTTTACTATTATAATATATTTTGAAGAAGTGAGTAAATTTATAATATATCTTACATAGTTTTCAAAGTCGGAGGAGGAAGCATTCTGAAACTCAGATAAAATAAAGGATACTCGTAAGTAAATAAAGTTTCAAAATAACTGGTTTGTTTTCTCTTTCACTTTTCAGGCATTAAACACGCAATGCTATGTGGATTAAAACATGTTTCACCATACCTTAAAAAAGATACTCGGATGCATGTTACATTGTTACCTTGAATTTTGTTCTTAATTTTTCTAAATAAAATCATGAAAAGCAAACAACCCACGTATGTATTTGTTTGAAAAAAAATATTTTTTCAGTTTCAACGCGCTCTTTTTCTATTATACAGCCTCGCTTTACAAGTCAAACATCTGAACGTCAGTTTTTCGTTCAAATCACTCGCTTTTGAACTTCGTTGCCCTTGAGGATCAGGAGGATGTGCTCCGACAAAAAATTAAATATAATAATCTTTGAAAATAATTCTGTTATTGTTCTACGTGAAATTCTTTTTGTTTCATTCTAGTTTTCATTATATGCATTAAATTTTTAAATTACAATTTATTTTATATTTTTTTTTGTTTTTCTCATGATAACTTTTACTAAGATAAGATTGATGCAATCTATTGATGAACGATTATAAATAATAAATAAATACATAAAATAACCACTGAAATGATGCAGGAATAATTATAACGCGTTCAGCATTGTATTCATTAGATTTTATGACATCAAGAAAGGTAATTGCTATGTTTCGGGTTTTCTTTACATACCTTCATACTTAATAAAAGTGCCACATGATTTCCACGATTGATTCACCTTTATTTTACATTGAGGACCAAATTTCCTACTGGGCTCTTCCGTTTCTTCACCACCCCTTTTCTGAACCTCTCATACACACAAATACCCATTCGCCTTTCATATTCGTTATACGAGTACCTTTCTTTGTTTCTATTCGAAAAAAGTATTGTTCAAAAAAACTTCCCAGCCGCAAATTGATGAACTAAAAACGGCCAGTAAAATACAGTTACAACTCTTGGATAGAAAAAAATACTTCTATATAATGTGTTATTTTTTAATAATAAATTACTTTTTGATTAACTTTTTTTGTTGAAACATTTTCAGAAAGCATAATGTCAATTGGAAAGTTATTGCTCTTTTCATATATGTACATTGAAAACTGCATCAGAAAATAAGCAATTTCTGTTTTTCAAGAGAGAGTCCAACTCCGAAGATTTTCAAGTTCTGTTGATTACCTGTAAAATTTCAATTCAATTTCTCAAAAACCTTGCAATTCCTGAGCAGTTTTGTGAAATCCAGCAAACGAGGCAACCGAAATATTCAAATTAAATAAGAAAAAAGAAAATATTAAAAAAAGCCCGACGCTTTCCAAGCTAGAATGTAATTCTTTTATAAATTATCATTTTTCTGTTACGTCTAGAAGTTCTAAAGAACATAATTCAAGAACTGAAGAATGATACATTTTTCTGCTTGATTTTGCACACAACGCAAGGCATTAGCAAAGTTGATCAAATGAGACCAATTTTTCGTTTCGTGAAGGTCCTCAGCTAAATTGATTTACACATCGAAGAGGTCTCGAAAATATTGTGATTGATTATTTGAAAAACAATGATATTGATCTCAAAAGATGTCACGTTCAAGTATATGATGGCTGTTATGAACGATACCTACTTAGGTTTGCAAAAATGAATCATCCAAATGCACATTTCATAAATTGCGCTTAATATGAGCTTTTCGGTCAGAGCATACGAGACAGTCGTTGGGGGCATCTTCGAAGTCATTATGAGAGGGTTGACAAACAAATCTACTGAGAGAAATGCCGCATTAGGAATAAGAAAGAAAGAGACTTTTGATTTTTTTCCATGTTCTTCAAAATGATATCTTGCAAATGATAAATTTGCCCTCCACGATATTACAGTTGTCCCAAGACTATTGATTTTGGAGATGATCCTCAACAGAATTTCCGTGTAACATGTAACTATTTCTACCCCATGATTGCCACTATTTAATCATAGCTTTAGTACCTGTTCACTAGAATGAAACAGGCATACGAAGTTTTGCAACCCTCCTTTTTAACAAACTCATTAAAAGGTGACTCAAAAGAAAAAGCCTATAAGTTTTCAGAACAATTTTTGGATGACGTAGGTATATTCCGATTTTGACGACCAGTTGCTTTCTATGAGCTCAAAATTTTTTGAAAGAAAAATGTTAAGGAATTGAGTATTTTTTTTTTTGATAATTCAAAATTCTTCATTGTCTCCTTAGATGTATGCACCAAGCTTATAATGTTTTTAACTATTCCTCTTATCATAAGTAAAAGCTCTAAGATCTTTTTTGAAGCTGTGATTAATTAAAATAAAATGCACGACAGGATCGCACGCACTTGCTCTTATGTAAAAGTACTTCGGAATTTAAAATACATTTTATAAATATAAATCATAGATTTACTGAGATAAAAATGTTCAAATGCATGGAATTGCCGTCTGATTTACGGAAAAGTATGAATTTATGCAAACAAAGTTTAAAAATTGTTTTATTATTAAAGTAAGTTTTTATATAAGAAATTTCTTTCAAATTTTTTAAGAAAAAAATATGGGATGCGAATTTTAAGTATTTAATAATATTGATTTTAGGAAATAATTTCAAAAAATAATCGTTCATAGGTTTTGAAGATATTGATTTTTCAAAAAAAATTTATTTTATTTTTTTTTTTTTTCAAAAAACCCAATAAATATTTTTTCGAATATTTTTATATACAATATTATTTTAAACTTAAGGGGACTCCTGCTGAAAATTTTTGGTTAAAATCCTTAGAGCCGTTAATGAGAAAGCCAAAAATCAAAAAAACGGTTCTATGACAGGTACCGTTAAGAACATTTTGCCCCAAAAATTGTTTTTTTGACCAAAATGTAGTCCATGTTCATAATCACGCCCAATCTTTGTTATCAAAATCGTTAGAGCCGTTTTCGAGATAAATAAGATTTTGCATTACAGGTGCATGGGGGGTATCCTTAGTTTTTGAGCTAAAAAAAAATTTCAATTTCCGTTCTAGGGAATCACCGAAGACTCTTAACTACCGAGATTGAAAGAAATGGGTCCAGTGGTTTAGTCTGTAGTGAGAGGTACAGACATACAGACACACTGAAACATGTTTTTGGTGTACTAAATTTTCCTTAAAATTTTTATAAAAAAAATTGTTACGCAAGTTGTTATTATTTAATAAAATACATTTTAAAACGTAATTTAAAAATTTAATCGTGTTAATTCGTTTTCAAGATATCGAATTTCCAAAAAAAAAAATGTATTATTTTTTAAAAAATCCAAAAACTATTTTTTCGAAAAAATGTTTAGTTTATATTTTTTAAAAAGCAAAGGAGTTCCTGCATGAACATTTTAGTAAAAATGGTTATAGCCGTTGATGAGAAAATCGAAAATCAAAAAAACGGTTCTATGACAGGTAGCCCTAATATCATTTCCCCCCAATTTTTTTTTTGACCAAAATATAGTCTGTGTCCATAATATCACACTAAATTTTTTTTTATCAAAATCGTTGGAGCCCTTGTCGAGATAAATAAGATTTTGCATTACGAGTGTATGGGGGTACCGTTAGTTTTGGAGCTAAAAAAAAATTTCTATTTCTCCTCTAGGGAATCACCGAAGACCCTTAAGTACCGAGTTTGAAGAAAATACCTCAAGTAGTTTAGGCTGTAGTTCGAGGTACAGACATACAGACAGACAGACGGAATTGCCGGACCCACTTTTTTCGTCTTCGCTATCATCGTAATGTCAACTTTGATCAAAATCTCGAGTTCGATTTTTTTTCCAAATGCAGAACTTGCCCTATAGTACCTATATCGCAAGTAAAAATTGTGTCGAGGAACTATTTTGGTCCTTTTTACACGCCATGACATGGCGGCCATGTCGGCATTCTACTTCGATTCCCAGAGTTCGCACTGCATGCCGTGTCCACACATATTCATATCACACGACTCAAAAACATTATCGACAATATGCTTCGATGAAGTAGTTGGTGGCGTGTGTTAGGAGTAAGTGGGCTCTGCTACGTAACGTAAAGTTTGTTTGACTTATGTTTAAACAGGAATGTTCCTTGAGACAGCATTATATTTTTACACTTATATTTATAAACCTCAGCAATTGCGTTTAAGGCTAGATATACATTGTTCAAATGCATGGCAAGCACGTGTAAGTGTATTAGTGAAAAAGTCACACGTATAGATCGGATGTAGGCTTGAAAAAAAATCCAAATCTTTTCAATCTAGCGTGCTGCATAGAAATATTGTATATGCAAGGTTGATGATGGATCATGTATTATTGGTTCATTTGCGTATAGTACGTTGTAGAGATGAGAACACACCACAGCATAACCACTGATTAAACTATTAAAGCAGCAAACGAAAATTGTATGATGAAATGGACCGACAAAATAAAACAAACTCGGATAAAATTTAAAAAATCTCAAAGAAATTCGTAAAAACACAATCTTGCACAAAAAAAAAAAAAAAACTCACAAAGGGCAACGTCCTCCCGCACTGAAATAATAGATTTGCACGGCACGTGCATTTTTGAACAATGACAGCAAATATACTTGTCATGCAGCGAAAATGTCAAAACTTTTTATTTGACAAGCCTAGATGAGCGTTCAAAATCAAACCAATCCCTTAAGTTTTTGTTTTAGGTTTCTGTACTTTATCTTACTCCCTCTGAGATTTATAAACCGATTGACATCATTCCCACGTTGTAATGGAATTATGTATATGTGGCAAAAACTGAAATTTTTAATCCATTGAAGTCGTAGGCTAGGCGCGCACATTCAATTTTAAGTTGAAAAACTGTTTGGTTGCTTATAAAAAACAGATGAACTATTTGGTTGAATGTCCGCGCAGGTGCATATAATTATATGTTACACAAAATAGCGAACTCATTTTAGGCAATGTTTTAGTTTGTGTCAAAGCACAAACTTTTTAGTTGCTCGAACGAAGCAGTTGCGAAACCAAAAATTGAATGTGCGCGCCTAGCCGTAGTCATCATCAAGTTCATGGCTTGACAGACGGAGAACGATCTATATTTTGATATAGTGAATGCTAAAAGTATATTTTGATATAATAAAGAATATTTAATTCGATTATTAAAATAATTATATGGTATGACAGATAAGAGACAAATTAAATTTTGACGTATCAAGAATATTTCGTTGCAGATGTCAACTGATTGCCTTTAACAACATTTTTTGGATTGTTAAAGGTCAACTTTGAAAATGCATTTTTTGCGAGCATGAAATAAAATGTTATCGTCCATCACTAACGTAAAGTGGATATTTTTAAGACATTTAATAAACTCGCTATGAAATTTTACACCAATTGATTTCCCTTTCGTCTTTGACATATTGGTTGGGTGGTGAAGAAATGTTAAGAGATTGAATTAAGTTCTAGCCAGCAATTGAAAGGAATAAAATCGAGATTTCAGTACTCAAAGTTTCCAATGTAAACACGATGTCGGGCACGAGTACGATAACTTGGCCGCCAAGATTTGATGACGGATTTTTGTAGAGGGGTCAAAAATAAGCACTTTTTACTATGGGTGGGGGGGGCACTTTTAGAAAAAATGGTTTAAATTAAAAAAAAAAATATTAAAAAACAACGGCAACACCTACAATAAAGTGCTATACTGCGTTTGAAAGCCAGAAAATGGTTCTATAATCCTGCATTTAAATTAAATTACTTATATCAACAGTTTTTGAGAAATTCGCATTTAAAGTCCAAATTTTGATAAAAAAAAAACGTTGAAAAAAATTTTAGACCGGTTGTTTTCAAAATTGTGAAATGAAATTTTAAATTAGCTTATATGTGTTTCATGTATCTATCAGTTTTTAATCGAACACAAAAAACCGCATGGTTCTATGTCTTCTGGTTTTTGAGAAAACCTCCGTTTAGGAAGTAGGGCCACTTTTAGAAAAAATGGTTTAAATTGAAAAAAAAAAATATTAAAAAACAACGGCAACACTTACAATAAAGTGCTATACTGCGCTTGAAAGCCAGAAGATGGTTCTATAATCTGGCATTTAAAGTAAATTACTCATGTCAATGGTTTTTGAGAAATTCGCATTTAAAGTCCAAATTTTGATAAAATAACGTGAAAAAAAAAGTTTAGACCGATTGTTTTCAAAATTGTAAAATGAAATTGTAAATTAGCTTACATGTGTTTCATGTATCTATCAGTTCTTAATCTAACACAAAAAACCGCATGGTTCTATGTCTTCTGGTTTTTGAGAAAATCGAAAATAACTAAAACTACTTTCTACAAAATGTTTGATATTTTTTGCTTCCTTACATAAATAAATCAGTGCTAGCTTCCAACATTACAATATATAAACAGTAAAGTATGTATATGGCTTTATTGACGAGACTTACACACCTTTTTAATACATTTTGACCTTTTTTAACTAACTATGACTGACTAACTCCTGACCTCAGTTTATAGAGGTGTACGTAAGGAAGATATATTAAAGTAACGTTAATCTTCAGGTTCACTTAAAATAAAAATAAATAATAAATGATAAATTGTGAAGAAAAAATAAATCTGTAAACTACCCAAGTTGAGTGAATTCTTGTGTGATAATGATGTTATGGATTCTATTATACAATATTGTCCTATTAGTGCTCACTGCGCAATCATACGTTATTAAAAATGACGAATCCTTTACCGAAAACCCATTTTATCACACGCAAGAACACCTAGAAGATATTTTCGCACGGCTTCAAAAGAGCTTCCCTGAGTATGCCAAAGTTCATAGCATTGGCCATTCCCTGGAGGGAAGGAATTTACTGGTTCTACAAATAGGAAAGAATGTACGTCATCGCAACCTGCTTACACCAATGGTAAAATATATCGGCAATATGCATGGTGACGAGGCAGTCAGCAGGGAAGTGCTAATTTATCTGGCTCAATATATGCTGCATAACTACGGAAAAAGTGATGAGATCTCAAAATTAATAAATACCACTGATATTTATATAATGCCTACAATGAATCCCGACGGATTCGTTCGATCACAGGAAGGTAATTGCGATTCACTGCGCAACTATGTTGGTCGTCATAATGCTGCTGGTGTAGATCTAAACAGAGATTTTCCCGATCGTCTGGAAGATGAACGTACGATCCAAATTAAGGCATCCCAAAGGCAGCCGGAGACATCAGCTGTTATCGAGTGGTTAATTAATAATCCATTCGTTTTGTCTGCCAATTTCCATGGTGGAGCTGTAGTTGCTAGTTATCCATATGATAACTCAATAAACCATCATGAATGTTGTGAAGAAAGCCTGACCCCCGATGATTTAGTTTTTAAAACACTCGCCCATGCATATTCAGACAACCATCCAGTTATGAAAGCAGGAAAAGATTGTAATGAAACATTTACAAATGGTGTTACAAATGGTGCATTTTGGTATGAATTAAATGGCGGTATGCAAGACTTCAACTATGCATTTACCAATTGTTTTGAGCTAACTGCTGAGCTTTCATGTTGCAAGTATCCATTAGCATCAACGTTACCAAATGAATGGCATAAGAACAGAGAAAGTCTTTTAAGTCTCCTTAAGATGGCCCATATGGGAGCAAAAGGATTGGTTAAAGATATAAATGGTTATCCTATAAACGATGCCAAAATCGTTGTTCAAGGTATTGAAGACAAAATGATTCGCACTACAAAGCGTGGGGAGTACTGGCGACTCCTTACACCTGGAACTTATAATATTCAAGCATTGGCTTTTGGGTATGAAGCAAGCCCAATGCATGAAGTTGAAATTACAAATAAAGATGAACCAATTCGTTTAGATTTTAACCTTAAACCTTCGGAAGTACTTAATGATGGTATCAACAAATTTTATAATACATACTACTTTAGACATTAATTTATATATGATGCACGCAAATGGATAATGGTGTTTAGTTTATAAAGGCAACTCTCTAATAATATTATGTATTCATTATCATTGTAGTTTATAAATTTTCATTTGATTTCATAATAACATTTATTTCATTTTACTTAACTAACTGACAAAATAACTGACCCAGATGCAATTCTACCTCCTCATGGTGCATTCTGGGTAACGCTAACTGAATTGCGGTACTGAACTAACAAAGATTCATTATGTTTATTAACATTAATCCTTAAAATGGAATCACCGTCACCACCAAAAATCAAAAAAAGCAGTTTTGGTAATTTTCGATTTTCTCAAAAACCAGAAGACATAGAACCATGCGGTTTTTTGTGTTCGATTAAAAACTGATAAATACATGGAACATATAAGCTTACTTACAACTTAGTTTACAATTTTGAAAACAATCGGTCTAAACTTTTTTTTCACGTTATTTTATCGAAATTTCGGATTATAGAACCATCTTCTGGCTTTAAAACGCAGTATAGCACTTTATTGTAAGTGTTGCCGTTGTTTTTTAATATTTTTTTTTTTCAATTTAAACCAATTTTTCTAAAAGTGCCCCTACCTCCTAAACGGGGGGAGATAGACCCCCCCCGCCCATAGTAAAAAGTGCTTATTTTTGACCCCTCTACAAAAACCCGTAATTAAATCTTGGCGGCCAAATTATCGTACTCTCCCCCGATGTCGTAAGTACGCAATATTTCCAATTTAAACATGGTGTTAAATGCAATAGTCGGTAAGGTAGGTTGCTACACGGAACGTGTAACCGTAACGGGTTACACGGAACGTATAAGTTTTACTCACGTTTTCGATTCACTCTACCGCCGGAAAAGATGTTTACACATCAAAAATTACTTGCGAAGTACAGTGCAACAATAATAATATAATAATAATAATGTGAACAAATCGTAGAGCAGGGCAAATAGATTTTAGTAATGTAATTCATGAATTCGCTTCTTTTAAATGCAGAAAGAAAACCATTCTCAGATAAAATGTTCAATTTAAAAAAAAAAACATAGCAGAACTCAAACATTCACTAAAAATTGGGCGAAGCGAATAAACAATTTTATTTACCTAGATTACCTGTAGCCATTCTTAAATTTCCGTTTTAAATAATATAATGAAGAATCGTTTTCCGATAAGCTTAGCTATTTATTTTGTATGCAGCTAAGAAATATAACCATTTAACAGCCCATGTAAAATAATTTCCTCAAGGCCTACTAAAAACTTAAAGCGACATAGCTAAAACAACCCTGAATTTTACTTATATGAACGTTCTCCTTTTTACAATAAGTAAAAGGCAGTAGAACTACGCTGTGCGCTGCATGGCATTCATTAAAAAGGCATCAAACTGCAAATTATGTGTGTTCACCGCCATACACTACATACGTGCGCTAAAGCTTAAACCTGCAAACAAGTTTCAATTATCATTCCCCCTTTGCTCTCATCTACCACATATCCTTTCCCAGCATTTGACTTACAAATTATACAAAACTTTGCGCTTCCATCCAATTTACATTCCAGAAAAACACCGCAACAGCAGTACATATCCACATCCTCGTCGTCATCGTCCTTCTATAGATCCGCCTTATCTACTCTAAAAAATTTTGCACGTAACAAAGCCTCATGACAACAAACATCGGTACATTTTCGCATTTACTTGTTCTTGCTCATCCTAGATTGCGAAAAGGACACAAAGTATAGACCTTATCCAATCTACAAAAGAATGCTTCCAGGATCTTCAAGTCATTTGGCGCAGTTGTATAACTGATTCGAAACGAAGGTTATGCAATGTTGTACGCGTAGGATTAAAACATAGGTACCTTACTTATTCCAGCAATAGATCCGGATGAAAACAATGTTTTTCCTTGAACAGTTGGAGCAAGAAATTTATGAAAGCATGAATAGTTTCATTGATATTTGTGATGATATTCTTAGAGTGTAGATTTCAAGTAATATTACAGTTGGTATAATTATGTAGTTAGGCTCATTGGATTAGCACTCCAGTACAAAGAAATTGAGTTTCAGGAAGTTCCACTTTTTAATACGTATAGAGCATGAAATTAGGGAAGTGAACGAAATTTCTCCGGTCAATGGTTTGATGTAATTTTACTGGCATTCCATATACAATACGTTGTGTGCGTTTATCCAAGTGCCTTTTATTTCCTCATGTCAAAGGTATAAAAGATTCAAGAATGGGAGACATGGTCCGATAAGTACTTAGCCTACAATGGCGATTTATTTCTCAACATAGTCTCCTTTTAGCTCAATACACTTGATCCCAGTAACACTCCAACTTCTTTAACCCATCCGAAAAATAGGTTTTTCTAGAGGTCTGCAAAGTAGGCCTCCGTGGCGAAGACGACCTCCTCATATTCGACTCAAATTTCTGCCCGAGCGCAAACAAAAAAAGTCGCACGGGGCCAAATCTGGAGAATACGATGAATGGGGCAGCAGTTCGTAGTGTAATTCGACCAATTTGGCCGTGGTGACGGCGCACTGTGGTCCAAAATGACTTTTTTCGTTGCAAAAATCATAACTTTTGAACACATGAAGCTATCGCAATAATTTTTTTTTCCCTTAAAGGTAATTTCCAAGGCTATACAAATTGTGAATTTTAAGAAAATTACTTTACAGGGTGTTTCAGAATAATTGGTTGATGTAAGATTTTCTTAGAAAAAGGAGTTAACAGAATAAAGTCTGAAAGTAATCCTTTTAAAAAAAGTCCTAAATTTTTAAAACTTTGTAAAAAAAAAGTTTTTGACTATTCAAGTGAATTCATAACAACAGTGGATGCTTAAAGTTAACGCACCAATTTCAGAAATATTTTTTAAGGAGTATTATAAAACAGTATTTTTTCATGTTGTGGGGCATCAGTTTATTCTATAAACTGTTTGACTGATATATTTTATATGAAACAGTGTAGGAAAAAAGTAAACGGACGAAAAAAAAAATAAAAAAAAATCAAATAAAATATAAAATTTATATTAACAAAATAAAATAGAATACATTATAAATATTTGTTTACAATTAACTACTATAGATCTAATTTTCAGAAAAAAAATCATCGGCATCGTTATCATTTTCAACAATTAATAGACCTATTAGTTCTGGGCAGTAACTCTTTTTCAGCTCTTTTTTTGATCTAACGTGTCTTAAAGATGAAACAAGTGGATCTGATGATATAGCTAGCATATTAAATAAATCTTCATTTTGTCGTTTCCGTGAGACTTTGCATGTACGAGTATTTGAGTATCGATATCGCTTGTAGTCTTTATTCCTTGATTCCTGTGCTTCTTCTGAAAGCTCCCCGATTGGCAAAATTTGATGTCTTATAAGTTCCCCTCCATGGTCCAAAATTTTGTGCAGAGTTGGTGTCAGGAGTTTGTAGCTGTATTTGGCTTTTAAAAGATCCGAAGTGGTTTTGGTATACTCGTTGAATTTATCTACATTAAAAGATTCTTTAGATGACAGCGCATTTAAAATAACTTTCAGTTTTTTTTTAAGATCCTTGTCTACTCGGGTTATTATAGCTGACGTAACTTCTGGATTTTCAAAAAATCTGTATATATCCATTGTCATAGTTAATATATATCTCCATAATGTATATGCACAAGGATTATTTTACCTGTGAAATTTAAGCTTAACAATATGGGGTATCGGAAGAAAATTATTATTCCTACCTGTTTTATAAGATCATAAAATAATAATCCAAAATTAAATAATTCTTTCAACTTTGTATATGGAGTAGGCAATAAAGCTATTAATCCTTTTCTTTTGGCAAGTTAATCCATGTTTAGGTACTATTAGAATAAGATCAATAAATATTTACAATAATTTAAGTTAAGGAGAATTTATTCAAAGAGGGTCGTCAAAGTGGGCGGATTAAAGAAATTTAATGTTCTATAAAGTAATCAATAGTTTGTGTACAATATTTTATATTTTTTTTTAATAATAATTGGCATTTGTATAAAAAGGGGCGTAGAAGTGGGCGGTTTTTTTGTCAGAATCAAGATAGTAATAAAACGATTTGTAATTAAAAAGAAAATTTCACGTTCTCGACTATTTTAATAATTAAAATAATTGAAATTTTCCATAAGGGAATTTGCTTTTAAGACCAAAACGTCATTACTGGGAACACGACTTTTTTTTAAACAAATTACAATTTCTCTGAAGGTTGCAAATAGTTGCAGCTACAATTTTGCATATGGTTAAAGAAATAGTTAGGGTAAACTATCATGGTCAATTTTCCGCGCGAACTCGCGAGTATTTTTTTGTAGCTCTATTCAAACCGAAAAAATCTGCTAAAAAAGGGTGTTTTTTGTTTAATTTATTAAAAATATTAAATATTTTTTTATTTTTTTTTTAATTAAAATTTTGATTTACGCACAAATAATACAACTAGAATAAACTATAGAAAATTAATATTTTACATTTAATATGCCAAAATTTCAAATACGAAAACAAAGAAGTTAGTTTTTTCTGCTTTTTTTTAACTCTAGAACGAAATTGACCAACTTTGAAAAGGTCTATAAGTCAAACTAGTTAGCGGAAAATTTTTTTGTTTGCTGTTTTTGAAGCTCCGTTTATATTTCTATTAGAAATAAAAAACAAAACTTTAAAAATAAAACATCGAAAATAGTATTTTTGCCACGAAATTTTCCTTTTCGGACCACAGTGCGGCGGAGGTCTCACGGTTGCGCTATGTTGTCCGGAGTGAGCAAACGCATCACTCATCGCGCCGCGCCGACGCGACGGCTTTCTCATGCCCAAAATTTCATGGAGGATGTGACCAACACGGTCTTTTGAGATGCCTACTGTTTCAGCTATCTCGCGCACCTTCAATCGGCGGTCTGCCAATACATGATCGTGGATGTTTGACACGTTATCCTTTGTGGTAGCCATTTTCGGGGCACCTGGGCGGGGCTCATCAGAAACCGATATGCGACCACGTTGAAACTCGTTGTACCAATTTTTGACGGTCGTCATCGAAGAAGAAGAGTCACCGTACACAGCATCTGAGCGCGATTTCGCTGCGCAATTTCCCTTCCATAAACAAGAATCGAATAACCGACCGATCTCTTTTTCCATTTTTCTAAAATGTTGTCAAAACAAAAATATGAGTCCGATTCGGCTAAAATTTTGACAGTAGTCGTCTAAGAGAATGTAATAGACGATAGAAAATCTCCCGAACGTCTATAATTTTTCGAATGTAGTTAAAGTAGATGTGAGGAAGAGAAGGGAGAGAATTAAGAAGAGAGGCGTATCTTATTTGCCTCTTAAGGGTCTGTTTTTGGAGTTTAATTCGAAAACCGTATTTAAAAAAAAAGTCATATAGCTAATAATTTATCAACATTTCTTAATGAAATAATAGTACACATAACCTTATCATTTAAATTGATTGAACTCGTTCTTGATCAGTTTGGCAAAATCAAAAATTTCTTCTCTAGGTAACCAAAAAATTTCTCTTTACCCAATTTGAAGCAAATCTGGTCATACTTTAAATCTTCTTTAATTTACATACAACGGGAAACACATGAAAACAGACCGAAACACGATCAATTTTCGGGAAATCAAAATTAAATGTATCTCTTTATAAAGATACCTAGATCCCATGTGAAACCCAATAATTTTTTTAAGATTTCGTGAGGGTAAGGTTCTTATACATATACATTCATATCCCCTGTTTTACCTGTACTGTACAAATAGTTCATCAAACTAGATCCGGATCTGAATCTGGATTCGGGTATCAAAAACTATCCGGATAGTTTCAACTGCTTCTTTTCACTACATAGCTATATCCGGATAGTTCGGATCTCAATTGTTTCATTTATTTTTATCTGCATAGTTGGACTCTGAGAAATATAAAGTTGCCCTTTAAGCGTTTCTTATCTTTTGATCTAAATAAGACTAGCGAATGAGATTTCAGTGAAATTTGTATTTAGAAGGCCCATGTATGACATTATGTATGAAATACTCGTATAACAAAATTCAAATATATACATATACAGCGAGTTCGCTGGGTGGCTCGCATTCGAAACGTCCAATTCAACTCTGGCGCATAAATCAGGCTGAATTTGAGCAATTACATTGATTATGTTGGCTTTCAGGCAGCGATAGTTCATGGTTTATAAACATAGACTCTTGACTCATTTTGGAAATCGCTCTTGCAAAAAGTCCATTGCGGAACTGGCTGTGTGGCACGTATAGCACCGTCTTTCAAATTCCGGCCAAAAGAATTTGGTTATTATCGACAAGTTGGGCTCGCCGTTATCGGCAATGGCCCGACCAGCACCGTTCTCAAAGAAGAAAGAACGATGATGCCGCCAATCCAAACAGCGCGGCCCCCATCGCGTGGCGTTGCCGGCTTCAGTGACGTGCCGCCCACGACCGTTTCTGCATACATTTCAATGACCAGATATTTATATGAAGGTTTATTAAAGTTCTATGTGGCAGGAACTGCCGGTATATTTTAATATATTTTTATCCAATAATTTTAGTATTTGATCCGAAGCAAATATGTAGAACGAATATTCATCTTCATTGATGTCCTAAAATTAATAAATGAACTCTTAACATAAGTTTTAGAGAAATATTTCGTAATAGTTAGGATTTATTTCATTTGCATACATTTAGGAGTTATTACATGATAAACTGTAAGTTATGCAGCAAGACCAAAATTTAGTGAAAATAACCCTAACGTTTTTTGTAATAATATCTATAATAAATTTTTATGAAATATTATTTTTTATTTAATTTTTTTTTTGTTACGAGTAAATACGTTAGAGGCTATTGCATAGAACCCTTTTAGGCAAAAATTAAAACCTTGAATTTTTTGTCACGATGCCAATGTCTGACCTGTGTGTAGTGTGTGTGTGGCAATAACAAAAATTACTACCTATGTTATGTAAATATAAATCAGACCAAAAACATAAATGTTAAAAAAAGAGCCAAGTTCTTCTATACAAAAACCTTTGTGTAACAAGTCAGCCGTGAAAAGTACTGAGATCTAAAAGTACGCCAAGTTCTTACTTTATGAAGGTTTAATACCGAATATTTAAAGTAGAATAATATTGAAACAGCTACAATGTAATAGAGAAATTTTATTATTTAATGAATACTGACTAAAATTTGATGGGTTCACTTGTCAAGTTTTTAAAACCTTTCGAATTGGGCATAAAAAAAAACTTGCCAAGTGAGCCCATCAAATTTTAGTCAGTATTCATTAAATAATAAAATTTCTCTATTACATTGTAGCTGTTTCAATATTATTCTACTTTAAATATTCGGTATTAAACCTTCATAAAGTAAGAACTTGGCGTACTTTTAGATCTCAGTACTTTTCACGGCTGACTTGTTACACAAAGGTTTTTGTATAGAAGAACTTGGCTCTTTTTTTAACATTTATGTTTTTGGTCTGATCTCACTCCTTTTTGCAAAGATTTTAATGTTTTGCCATGTAAAAATCTCGAAAGATACGGAAAAATAGAAGGGTGAAATAGAAGGTAAAATCAACTTAGTTTATAGCTTCCTATTGTTTGTTTGGTATATTTTGTTTTTGTTATTGGTTGTTTTGATTTGTGCTTCAATTGTTTCTTCTTGTCCTGGCAAGATACCTAACACTAACATACTTACTTTAATGTTAAATACTAGTACCTACATCCGCTCAAAGCCATAAAAAAGCAATAATTGTTGAGGATGCGATGATGTTTTTGTTGCAATTTTAACTCCTTTTTTTAAATGAAGGTAGACCACCAATTAACAGCCTAATTAGTGGTTTTATTATAGTTCACATCACAGTTAAGAGTTTTTTTTATGTAAACTCATAATTTTTTCAGGTATGCAAATGTTTTCTTTTTTTCATTCATGTTAACATAACATAGAGTACCAAATCGAGCACTCTAGTTCTAAGAAAAGTTATGAAATTTCAAAATGCATGTATGTATGAAAAATCTTAGATTTTCTGTTTTTCGCTTTGAATGTACATTAAGCTATACCCTTCCACCAAACTTCATCATTCTACAGCAGTCGGAAGTGCTCCATATAAATCAAACTTTTTCTCGGAAAGTGGGCGGATACCACGCCCCCTGAATGGAAAACCTCAATTTTTATTTTTGGTCCTTTATATAACATTTGAGCCCTACCGTTCTACGAAATTTCATTGTTCTACTGCAATTGGAAGTTTGCCATATATAATTTACATCAGTTCTGAAGAAGTGGGCGGATACCACGCCCCTGAGTGGAAAACCTCAAATTTTATATTTTTTTCTTTGTATGCAATTTAAGTTCTGCTACTTTACCAAATTTCATCGTTTTACAGAAGTCGAAAGTGCTCCATTCAACCAACACCAATTCGGTGAAAGTGGGTGGATACCACGCCCCCTGAATGGCAAATCTCAATTTTTATTTTTGTTCCTTTATATGCAATTTAAGCCCTAGCGCTCTTCTAAATTTCAGTGTTCTACTGCAATCAGAAGTTTGCCATATATAATTTACATCAGTTCTGAGGAAGTGGGCGGATACCACGCCCCTGAATGGAAAATCTCAAATTTTATATTTTTTTCTTAGTATGCAATTTAAGCCCAGCCACTTTACTAAATTTCATCGTTTTACAGTAGTCGGAAGTGCGCCATTCAACCAACACCAATTCGGTGAAAGTGGGTGGATACCACGCCCCCTGAATGGAAAACTTGAATTTTTATTTTTGTTCCTTCATATGCAATTGAAGCCCTACCGCTCTACCAAATTTCATTGTTCTACTGCAATCGGAAGTTTGCCATATATAATTTACATCAGTTCTGAGGAAGTGGGCGGATACCACGCCCCCTGAAAGGAAAACCTTGGTGTTTATTTTTGGTTCTTTATATGCAATATAAGCCCTACCGGTTCACCAAATTTCATCGTTTTACAGCAGTCGGAAGTGCTCCATAATACGATGTCGGGAAGTGCTCCAAAATTCGGAGAAAGTGGGCGGATACCACGCCCCCTGAATGGAAAATTTCAAATTTTTTCCTCTGCTTGCATGACAAGACCTAACGTTGTGCAAAATTACAAGATTCTACGATGTCGGGAAGTGCTCCATAATTTTGATGATCTGTCAGTCAGTCAGTCAGTCAGTTACGGTTTTTGTGATTTTTGAGGCCTTATATCTCAGGAACCGCTTATGCTAGAAAATTGAAAATTGGTGAGGCGCCTGTGCCTGACTACCTTAGCAAATATTCGGAGGTTTAAGTTTCTGACTTCATTGGTACTGAAGATAGGGAGGGGTCAAAAATCGCCTGAGTTTGTTCCTGTAAAAAGGGTGTAGTGCCAGAACTTGGCTGGGCACTACCGTGCCCTTTGATAATTTATTTATTGCATTTAATTTAATTTTTTGGTGCTATAGACGAATTAATCGAGTAGCCCATACTTGCTTGACACACTTTACTTCACTTTTTTTTTATTTGAGTGATGGAAGGAAGCACATGTTGTTAAAGAGCATGTTTTCATTATTGATGAAGGCGTTGAACGCTTTTTTAAATTTTTTGTAATTGTTCCACATGTGCAAATCATCATGCTGCGTAGCAAGAAGATACGAGTACACACTCAAGCATTGCCAGGTAGGATGAATTAAGCATTAATTTGAAGGAATACCAACACGCAAATACTACCGCCGCAAAAGTGAATATTAACTATTCTAGTTGACAGGATATCCTAAAGCTATGTGTTTAAAGAAATTTTCATTTTCTTCTGTATTTCGCAAATACCCACGCCACTATACTCGTATGTTTGTGAGAAAGTTTGAGTTCGCTTGGAAACACAACAGCACTATTATATTAGTTTTTGAATGAAATTGTTTTTAAAGAACCTACATAGACTATTTAGTTTTTATAATATTGCGTTGCGGCTTACAGAGAAAATTATATTATGTACTCGTATCTTTATTTCAGCAAAAGGATTTTCAGTGTGCATGATATGAGAAAATAATAAACATCCGATCCAAGCCACTGCAAACAGAATGTAGGCAGACACGTTTTCAACTTCTTGTGTTTATTCCTGAAGCCTAAGACAAAACATTCTAAAGGAATAATTTAACACACAGACAGAACCATCGACGGAGCGAATCCCTTCCGGTCCAGGTTTTTTGAAGGCACCGGAAATTCAAGTAAAAGGTGGTTAAATTTTAAGGGCCGATGTTGATTTTGAATAAAACACAAATTATTTTGGAAATTATTGTCAGTTCTTTTTATTATGATAATATTGTATGGTTCAATTATGTATGAAACAAAATATCGGCCAAATGGCCGCCGCGACCTCGGTAGCACACATCTATCCGATGGTCCAAATTTTCGATGACGCTAAGGCATAATTGAGGCTATATGCCTTTAATGTGCCGAATTATCTCATCGTGTAGCTGCAAGTGGGAGTGTATGGAGGAGTGCTGATGTAAATGGCTTGTCCGGGGCTCCAACCAGCTCGTCCAACTGAGAATCACCCCTCAGATGGAACGGGTTCACTTCTACTGATGCGCAAATCCAATGCGCTCCTGGAGTCTGTGGAGGAGTGCTGATGTGGTTGATTCGGGTGAGTCTCTAAGGAGCATTGTCTGCTAACATGGGCGTACTGGAACGGATGGTTACTGATGCAATTCTATTGCACTCCGGGTGTCTATCGACCTCCTCGTGGTGCCTGTGGATAGGTTACAATAGTAACTGAACTAACTAGATAGGAGATGGGATGGTCTTACCCAGTTTGCCGTAAGGTGAATAAGGACTAGGAGTATCTTTCCTAGTTTGCCGTAAGGTGAGCAAAAGATTAAAAGTAGCTTTCCTAGTTTGCCGTAAGGTGAATAAAAGATTAGAAGTCTCTTTCCGAGTTCGTCGCAAGGCGAATGAAAACAAAAACGAAGCACACTAGTTATTGGTTTCTACCTCGGTTGATTTCTGGTGTGTGTATCCTAGGGAGAGGGATGACAGCCCCGAGTTTTGCATGAACTCAAACTGTAAGTGACCTTGGTTGACCTCAGCTGACCTCGGTTGCGAAGATCCACCGAAAGCTATATTCTGGCACCACGGGAGATAGTGCCCAGAATATTTAGGGCTGTTGAGTCCCTTGTGGGAGTATCGTGGTGGCGTGGTTTATTCCGAATGCGGAGACGCATCGTTTTCAAGCTTGTTTGAATTCAAGAGGTATTTGATAGACCTCGCCTTTAAGCAAGAGGTGTGCACATGCTGCAACATGCCACAACTTTGCTACTAAGATAGCTTCGGCTATGTCGGGGTTAATGGTCAGGACCCAATCTGACTCCGATGAAGGTAGGCATTCCGTGGAATTGAGTCGTAATTGACATTTGTCCACGTTAAATGCAAGACAGTTCATTCTTTAGGTCTTGAATTGTTGCTGGCTTATCGACGTACACCTTTTCTTTCAAATAAGAAGTCCAACGGTAGCGGCCAATTGACATCGCCACCACGTGAGATAACACGGCCATTGAACTTGTCGTGCAAAAGAGCCATTGTTTCGTTAGGTGTTTGGCAAGTGGCACCGTCCTGTTGAAACCACATATCGTCCACATCCATATCTTCCAATTCGACCCATAAAAAGTTCGTTATCATCTCACGATAGCGAACACCATTCACAGTAACTGCCTGACCGGCCTCATTTAGGAAAAAAAATACGGCCCGATGATGCCGCCAGCCCATAAACCGCACCAAACAGTCACTCCTTGTGGGTGCATTTGTTTTTCGAGAATCACTCTTGTATTATCATTCGCTCAAATGCGGCGATTCTGCTTATTGACGAATCCACTGAGGTGAAAATGTGCCTCATCACTGAAGACGATTTTCTTCGAAAATTGATCATCTACTGTTGCCATTTCTTGCCACCATTCTGACCATTGACGACGCACGCTTGAAATGGTCAAGAGGCAGAGGCGTATTTAAGGATTTGGAGCCCCGGGCTGATAAATTTTGCAGCCCTTTAGAACAATGAAAATAAAGTAATAAAAAATAATAATACAAAAACACAAAATGCATAATGTATGTATTTGATGTTTTCAAATTTTTTTTTCTGTGTGTATATTGTTTACAAAATTCAATAACAATAGATTCGTTATCTAAATTTTTTGTCAGTTCAGCTTCTATATTTAATAAAGCTAAACTATTAAGGCGTTCTTCACTAATGCGAGATCTTAAATAGGTTTTTATTCGTTTCAATACGGAAAAAGATCTTTCTGCACTACAATTTGTCACTGCATTACACAAGTATATCCTTAAAGAAACCTCAACATATGGAAATGCTTCCTTCATTCCACTGTCATACAACATTGTAATCGACTGGAATATTTCCAATGAGATTCTGTAATTTGATGTAATGTATGATAATCAATTTATTGTAATGATGTATGTAATGTATGTGATGTATGATCTGTGAAACAGGCCCCAGATTTGAATATTTTATTTTTATATAAAAAAAGAGAAACAAAAATTAAGTACATTTTAAGAACATACTTTTCAAAAAGAATAAAACTAATATTAAAAGCCAAGAGCCAAAAAAATCAAAAGAAGCATACAATAAAGCTTATGTTTAAATAAAGAATTAATTTAAAATAGAGATAAAAATGACGAACCAAAATCTGCAACAATTCCTAATATCACCCTCCTGGAATTGGCGTATTGTGAACTTAAGACATCGAATTCGGTAAAAAGCTTATGCTGATATTTTTGAATTCTTAGTATCGGTGACTTTAGTAATAGATTTGTTCGATGAAATGGGATACTGAACGTTATGGTATTATTACGATAAGAACGAGCCGGACAGTGGATATTTATGTTGTTCAACGATAATTGACATTCAATTTTGCCAGAAATAATCTTATAGAGAACAATTTCGTCTAACATACACCTGCGCTGAAACAAAGAAAGCATCTTGAATAGACTTAGCCTACACAAATATAAGTTGAATGCTGCCTAAACATTTTGAATTCTAGATATCTTGTGATTTTTTTTTGTATTTTTTCAATTTTGTCTGAAAATGTTCCGTAAATTGGGTTCCAAATAGTTGATGCATATTCAAGGGTACTACGAACGAGTGAATTGTAAAGTGCTATAAATGTTTCGGATTTTTTAAAAAACTTGCCTGTGCGGAAAATAAAACCTAAGCTCTTGGCAGCCTTATTAACTAAGAAGTAATAGTGTTTGTCAAACATTAGCTTAGAGTCAAACACAACACCCAGATCTTTTTTCTCATAAACTCTTGTCAATTCATTTTCATTCAATAAATAATTAAAAACAACAGGATCCTTTTGACGAGTGAAAGACATAATGTTACATTTCCTAGTATTTAAGGGAAGGGAATTTGAATCACACCATTTCATTAGAATATCCAAATCTTTTTGTAGTGCGATACAATCTCTTACACAAGAAATAGTTCTATACATCTTAAGATCATCTGCAAATAGAAGTGCACTAGACGATAATTTTTCAGAAATATCATTTATATATTCGTGCAAAAAACTAAGTAAACAGACCTTTTTTAACATCTGGAAGTATGCAAGAGGCATATAAAGTTAGCACGATACTAAAAAGATAAAATAGGTATTCGACTATTTTAGCTTTAGTAAAATGTTAGAGATAGCATGATGCTAAATCTGATTAAAATTAGCAAAATCGTCTAATCGTACTAATTCGACTAAAATTTTGCGCCAATAGTTTTTAAAATAAAACATATCTTTTTATGTATGCATCATTATTAACTATTGTACAAAAAACAATCATTATATTGTTTCATAAGTCGTTCAAAACTATTGACGAAGGGAAAGGTATTTGTATAAAGGGATACGAGTCAGCCAAAAACTAAAAAAGATTGAGGCATGATTTGCTATAGGTATATACAAAGAATACAATTTTGTGTGTGACCTTATTTCTAAAATCCGGCTTCATGGATTTTTATAATTTTTTTTAATAAAAAGGGACTCTGTACATGGTTTAAAAACAAAAAATTAAGATCCGTACAGACAAAGTTTTTCTAGCCCATTTTTTTAGAGCTACATAGCACCAAGTGTTTTTTTTTTTGATAATGTTTTCGTTTCATTGGAATTTGTTCCAAAGAATAGGTAAATGTCTATAAATATTTTTACTATGAATTTTCATTATAAAAAATCGTTTATAAAAAAAAAGAATAGTAAATGCTGAAAAAAGTGAGTGGCATGTTATAGTGAACTCTCTCACAGCCGGACACTCACGGCACTGATAAAATTGTCATGCTTGAAAAACTCAAAAAATCGCATTTTTTTTAAATCTTTGTATTTTTTGTTTATCCTTCAAAAATATTGTAAATTAGACAATTGTTAGGGGCGGCTTGCCCTCTTTTGCTTGTATGTTTTGAAAGTTCAATAGCTTCAAGAAAAATATTATAAATTGGCCAATTGCTAGTGGTGGCTTGCGCCGTTTTGCTTGTATGTTTTGAAAGTTCAATCGCTTCAAAAAATATTATTAATTGGCCAATTTCTAGGGGCCACTTGTGTCCTTCTGCTTGAATGTTTTAAAATTCCAATCGCTTCAAAAAAATATTATAAATTGGCTTGCGCCGCCCCTAGCGGCCCCGGGCTGTAGCCCTTTTAGCCCTAGGGTAAATACGCCCCTGTCAAGAGGCCTCGAGAACTGAGTCAATTACACCTTGTAAGCGCGTAAATGCAAGTCTTTATGCATAATGCTCATCAACGACGAGTGTGAGAGGTGCAATTGTTGGGCACGACGACGAGTTGAGGTGGACGGCTCTTCAGCCACACTATCGCGAACAGCAGCAATATTTTCACATGTATTATATATTTAGATGTCATTCCACACTAACTTTTTAAGTTATCGAATGAACATTATTATTTATTTTCATTACTTTTGTAAAAATGTTTGTTAAATAATTATTATAAGGTTGGAACTGAATAAACTTTTTGAAATTCAAAATTTGTGAAGATTGTCTGGAATTATTGGAGAATGTTTCTTTAAATGTTTTATTTAAATTTGCATCATCATTCCCAAAGGGGTTTGTCTGTTCTTGAATTTTTATTCTTATTTTTGTTATATCTTGATGGACTTTCTCTATAATTTTCGTGTCTATATCGTATTGCCTCAGTACTCCTGTGTCTTTTAGTGTTTAATATTTTATTTTATTTGCTGCGAAGCAAAACTCCATACGTTCCTAATAATTGTTCGACACCATTTTTGGTTGAAATTGTTCCAGTTCCAGAACGACGACTTCCCTGAATTATTCACATCACGATTCCAGTCATTGCCATGATCTTTCCTATTTCTTGGTCGCCAAAATGTTGTGACCTTAATTTTCTGTGACTACTTCTTCGTGTGCGGTACGATTGATAAAGAATTGTTTTCCAAGAGGCTTATTGACAACTACCAATTATAACAGAAAATATAGTTTTGCAGATTTCGACAGGGTTTATCCAAGTGCTATACAGGAATGTACCGGTCCGTTACTTGTTCGCAAATTGATTTCGCCGTCGCGTAGTTTGTTAATTCCATGGTAATATCCATTACTAATGTCCCATCTTGTACATTGATTCACAGAGTAACCTAAAAATATATTAATCAAACGATACTTGCTCCCCCTATATTTAAAGTATTTTACTCCCCTGGTGTGTTCTTATATCTGAATTCACAATATTACCAACAATACCTTCCTACATAGGTATGTATGTGTTGCTCCAATCCTCGTTCCGTAAGTAATCTTTTCTATTTTGCTTCATTTTCTGGCGCTGGCGCTGGGCGCAATTAAAAGTAATGTTGTTTTTATAGTAAGTTTTAAGTGCTTTATTCACTTAAATCACAAGATACTCGTATCTTCAGACAACGTAATACCATTTATTTTTTGGCTTTTATATTTTTTTTTTCGTTTGCAAATGAATTTTCATCAAGACCTTAATATAATCGATATTAAAATGTTTTTCCACTTCGAATTACAGATTTTAACTATTTATTGTTTTCGTTAGCTTGTTGTTTCGCCGTGATGGCTGTTGCCCTAGACATGGGTTTGTATAAATATATTTATGTGTGAAATGTATATTGAGTGTTAGTAGGATGAGCACGATGAGCGAACTCAAGTCCGTGGATACATCAATCTGGTTAATTGCATTTTTAATGAGTTTAAGTCGAAATCGCAGTTTCCCTTATATAGCTAGGTACATGTGTACATAACTATATCTGCCAGAACAGAAAAGATAGCGAAATTGGAACGTTAAATTCATTTCACAACTTGAATGCATTTAAATGATTTTAATTCCATCCTAATCCGATCATTTCCATAGCTTGGCGCACTCACGCCAATTTAACCAATGAACACTTCGTTGCCGGCGTCTCCCAAATTCGAATCCCAACCCAATCTATCCTCTCCTCGAAACGCAATTGTCTAATCTCGAATTGTTTTCATCTGCCGAGTTCCGGAAGGATGGAATCCCTTCTGTTTCTGTTAGCTGTTGCATCTGTACATACAAGATGAAACCAATAAAAGTCCACTTTAGAGGATATCACTGGCAAATACCCATGCAACTCAATCTCTTCCACCACCCGTAGCTACAATGAAAAGACTAAAGACACAAAAATGGAACATAAAACTAAGGCGAGTGTATAGGATTTGAGTAGAGCTAGAAAAGCTGCTGAATAAAACAATCACCCTATACTTTTCAACGGCAGGGGCAACATCCTGCAAGGCATCCTTTTTGCAGCTGTATCTTGATTGAGGTTAATCTTCAAAAATAGACTCAGGCATTCAAACTTTATTCTAGAGATGGATAGAAAACATTTGTCATTTTGCTGGGGAATATATATTCACTTTAAGATTAATTTCATATTTATATAGCTCAGTGATGTGGTGCTATCCTATATTTTCTGGAGCGATGTTCCTATTTGGCATGCACAAGATGAACACAAAAGACTTTGACACAATATTCCATTTGGTTTTCGTATGATGTCTCGACTACTTTGTTGCTAAACGCTGGAATAATGTTGACGTCACCGTAAGCATTGATAGTAAGGACATTGTTTTACAAGTTTCAATTGTCCTCTTTATTGAGTACTTTTGAGGAACTGAATGTAAAAATGCGCCTTCAGTCCTGAAAATTTGAGTATGGTTGGAATTATTTGCCTTTTCTTAGGAAATATTTCTAATCGTGTTCCTAAAAAAGTGAGTAAGGGATTTAACATAGTTAAACGAAATTTCGATCTTAAACAAAATCAAAATAAAGTGGAAAGAATGTTCTAATAACGAAAGTCTAAATCGAAAATATCAGTCAACAATTACGAGTATAAAGAGGGTCCTGTTCGATAAAATAACTACATATTGCCATGTTTAATACAATTCCACACCAAATTAAATGCGCGACTGGATCGCACGAACGTGCTCTTATGTAAAAGACTAAAAAATAATTTTGAAAATTAATGCTACTAAAGAAAAAGGGTCATAACTATGAAATTCATTTTTTAAATGATTAAAACAACTCCTTTAGGAGTAGTTGTGATTTTTTGGGAAAATATATTAGCTTATGCAAGAACATAAATTATAAATGGTTGCAGCGGCTTTTTTTTTGAAAAAAGCTTCCATATATTAAATTTTTAAAACATTTTTAAGAAAAAAAAATTTTAACACCAACTTTTATTGTACAAAAAAAAAAATTAAACTTCAAAATAAAATACCGACCCGTTTTTTTTTTTACAAAAAAAAGATTTTTTTTTCAATAATTCAAAAAAAAAATTGAAAATTGTTTTAAAAATACGAAAAATGTACGACTGAATCGCAAGAACTTGCTCTTGTGTAAAAGTACTTTGGAATTTAAAATACATTTTATAAATATAAGACATGGATGTAATGAGATAAAAATGTTCAAATGCATGAAATTGTTGTCTGATTTCCAGAAAAGTACGAATTTATGCAAACTTAGCTCGAAAATCGGTTTATTATTAATTTTATATATAAGAAATTTCTTTAAAATGTTTCAAGAACAAAATTTGTGTCAAACGCAAGTAAAAAGGGTAAAACATCATTTACTTAAATTTGGACAGTTTTTCGAATCATCAATTTAAATCATTTTTTTTTTTATTTTAGTATTCACTTTGAGTATAACCAAAAAGGACCCGGGCAACGCCGGGTATTATCGGCTAGTTATCAACATAAAAAAGGTGCTTGTTTTCTACATACTCATGTGTTTAAATAAAACGCCATTGCGGATTAATAAATGAGGAATAATAACGAAGATTTCTGAATAAAATTGAATTGCTTTTTCATTAAACCTCATAATCTTAAACCAATAATCTTACATCGAATGGAATTTTCTAAATAATTATCGTGTTATCATATCCGAAGTGTTTTCTTTGATTCTTGTCGGACTTGAAGAGCAAAGCAGGACGAATAAACTTATAAAATTAAGCATGCTGGAGCCTAAGACTCATACATACCAGAATAAATTATGAATATGGATAAGCTGTTTAAAATTTTTACATGGAATGCGAATGGATTATTATCAAAAATTGATGAACTAGAAATACTTCTACAAAATGAAAAAAATGACATACTCGCGACCTTAGAACAACAAGGTTCTAACCGACAATTTTGAAAAAAATGAGTTTTATATCAAATCTGGGTAAATTTAGGGTGCTCTTTCGATTCCCGTAATCCATTTTGCTCTATCTCTTTCCATTTCCATGATAGACAGGGCTACAGAGTTCTATCTGCATATTTTCCATTTGAGATTTAATCAATAAGGTTCTAACTGCCACTTAGAACCTTGTTTCACAAAATATCCAGAGCTACAGAGTTCTATCTGTATATTTTCGATTTGAGATTTATTTAAAAAGGTTCTAACTTCCACTTAGAACTTTGTTTCACTAAATTCAAAAAAAGAAACCATGCAGATAGAACTTTGTTACATATTTAAATGCAATTTTGAAATAGAATCAAGTAGATTTTGAGATTTATTTCAAGTAAATTTAAATTTGACCATTATATTTTTTTTCGTGTATTTATCAGCTGTAACAACAATATTATTTGTTTATGTACTATCTTTTTATTAACAAAATAATATTCCACATCTCTTTCACAATAAAAAAACTTATTTAAATCTTTTTATTTCATCCAATCTCAATTATCCTCCGTAATCGAAAAAATTAAGTTCACAAGGTTCTAAGTGCTACATAGAACCTTATTGTTCTAGAATATAGTGTCGTATCGTTGAGCAGCAAAGTCCTATAATGATTTTTAAAGTCAAATTTAAGGGTTAAAAATCTCGTTTTATTAGGTTTTAAAGTAGAAATTTTATAGATTGTGTACATATTCATCGGGTTATAAAAAAGAAATTTTAATTTTTTTAAACAGTATCCGAATAAAAGACTTCAAATATTCAGATGCGTTTTTCTCAAAACACATTTTGGTGTACTTAGAACCTTGTTGTTCTAGGGTCGCGACATATGCTTGATTACCGAAACTCATTTAAAAAAGATGTAAAAATTAAAGGATTATCTGCTTATCATGCATTCCATCCATCTGACAGAGCAAGAGACGGATCATCTCTATGTATTAAGGATACTATCGAACATACAATTAGAACTATAATTGAGATTGATATAATGCACATAAGTTCAGTCTTACACTTTTTTACTAAATATTCCGGAGAAGGTAATTAATAACTATTATAGGAAGTATTAATTAAGATACCATCTTAACAATACTACCATGCTAATAAGGTGGGAAGATCTACAAAGACCACGCGTTTTGGTCTAATAAACACTATGCAAATAGCTTTAGATGCTAAGGAAACAACCTTATGTGGCTTTGACAACACCTCTCATGCGGCCGTACACAAACCACTTGAAAGAAAATGCGTATCCAGCACTATAGCCAGATAAGTGCAATGCTAGGCACAGAAGCGCAACAACCTAAAAACCTAGGGGGGTGTCCAACCCAAAATAATCCAAATAACCCGACAAATCCGGAGCGTAGCGAGGTCAAGCTTAAGAAGACGATGCAAACTGCAAACTATTCCCAAAGCCATTAACCCCACAAACCCAGAACGCAGCGAGGATGACCCAACCTATCCCAAAAGCCATTAACCCCACAAACCCGGGGGCGCAGTAAGGCCAAGCTCTCGAAGAGGATTTCAAAAAATTAATTTCAATAGCTCTCTTGATTTGCGGTTCTTACCCTTATATTACTCGTACACAATCTTATAATCTAAAGTCGGAATAAAAAATTTATTCAAGTTAAGGACATCAAGCACTACATTTGATACTGAGATTAAATTCAGTTTTTTCTAATTTTTTTATTACTTGCGACTTATAGGTACTATAAGGCAAGTTATGCATTCGTAAAAAAAATCGAACTCGAGATTTCGATCAAAGTTGACATGACGATGATAGCGAAGACTAAATAAAATGCACGACTGGATCGCACGAACTTGCTCTTATGTAAAAGTACTTTGTAATTTAAGATACATTTTATAAATATAAAACATGAATTTAAAATGAAATTGCCGTCTGATTTCTAGAAAAGTATGAATTTATGCAAACAAACTTTAAAAAATCGTTTTATTATTAAATAAATAAATTTTTTATATAAGAAATTTCTTTAAAATGTTTCAAGAAAAAAATGTGGGATGCGAATTTTAAGTATTAAATAATATTGATCATAGGAAATAATTTCAAAAAATAATCGTTCATAAGTTTTGAAGATATTGATTTTTCAAAAAAAATTTTTTTTCAAAAAAAACCAAAAAATAATTTTTTGAATATTTTTATATACAATATTATTTTAAACTTAGGGGGGCTCCTGCTGAAAATTTTTGGTTAAAATCGTTATAGCCGTTAATGAGAAAGTCGAAAATCAAAAAAACGGTTCTATGACAGGTACCGTTAATAACATTTTGCCCCAAATTTTTTTTTACCAAAACGTAGTCCATGTCCATAATATCACACCTATTTTTTTTTATCAAAATCGTTAGAGCCGTTTTCGAGATAAATAAGATTTTGCATTACGGGTGTATGGGGGGTACCGTTAGTTTTAGAGCTAAAAAAAAAATTTCAATTTCCTCTCTAGGGAATCACCGAAGACCCATAACTATCGAGTTTTAAGAAAATAGGTCCAGTGGCTTATGCTCTAGATCGAGGTACAGACATACAGACAGACAGACAGACAGTCAGACGGAATTGCCGGACCCACTTTATTCGTCTTCGCTATCATCGTAATGTCAACTTTGATCAAAATCTCGAGTTCGATTTTTTTTCCAAATGCAGAACTTGCCCTATAGTACCTATATTGATATGCTCCAGCACCAAGTCAATTTATTGCAACAAAAAACACTTCATAAATGCATTGACATTGTAGGTATACCTAATGTCAACAAAGACAGTGCATTGACCTCGACACTAAAGCTGTTAGAACATATCGATGAAAGCATCACAGCTGACGACATCAAATATTGTTTTGTTAAAACAATAAAAAGTAACACGACTGCAAACAAAAACAACATTGCAGCCTCATCAACAACAACAAAACCAAGGGAAGAAAATTACTTCTAATCAAAAAAAGAAACAACTTAATACTAGTTTAATTGATAAGCAATTTGTCAAAAAACCTATTTTTATTAATGAAACATTAACTAAATTTAAGAGAAACTTATTTAACAAAGCTAAAATTATTAAAAATGAAAAAAAATATCATTTTCTTTGGATCAATAATGGAATAATCTTAATGAAAAAGCAAGTTAAATTAGTATGCCCAACAAGTATGAAAACGAATAAAATAATGCGAATTATAAGGGACATAGAAATAAGACACGGCAATTCTCCGCTTTAGTTCAGCCGCCATCCCTGGAGATAAAAAAAAAATCTGAGACAACCACCTTCAGTCTCAGAACATCGTGCCACACATCTTTCCTATCCTTCTTTCTCTTCCGTAACTTCACGCGTAATCATATCCCCTTGAGCGTGAGTTGATTATAAAAAAAAAAAAAAAAAAAAAAAAAAAAGAAGGAGAAACAACGCATCGTATCTCATCTTTGGATGATCTTAGGCTGAAAACACACCGGATAAAGCAAAACGTTTTTTATTCGATAGTCAAAAAAACATTTTTTATTTGAACACACACCAAGCGAAACAGAATAAAACAAAACAAAACGTTTTGTTTTTTTGTTTCGTTTGGTGTGCGTTGAAATGAAACAAAATACGAACTATCGTAAAAGTATAACTCCGGCTGAAAGATTATAATTCTACGGCAAGTAAACACAAATAACAATTTTGTGTTTACAAAACAGACATTATGTGTTTATTTATAAGAAAAGAGAAAAGCTTTTAATCTTGCTAATCTTCAAATGTCATAGTAAATGACTAGGAAAACCCTAGAAAAAATCCAAAGGCTCGCATGTATCTGTATTACGGGAGCAATGAGAACCTGCCCTACCGCAGCTATTGAGGTTATCCTCCATCTATCCCCTCTACACGAGGTCATTAGAAGTGCTGGAGTGGGAGGAATCATGAGGTTCTCAAAGGAAGGAACTGGGACAGGTAAAATAATTGGTCTCAGAGAAAGGGACCTAATTGACAGGTCCACAAATACTAACCTTATTGACATCCCAAGAGATGGAATGATCAAAAAATATAATTTCGAGAAAAACTTTCTTACACAGCTTAGTAACAAAGAAAACTGGGTAGGAGAGGATATAAACTATACAATCGAAGCAAATACCATCAAGTGGTACACTGATGGATCGAGAACAAGCGAAGGGACTGGTGCAGGAATTTTTGGGCCAAAAACCAAACTTTCCATACCGATGGGACGGTCCACCAGCATCTTCCAAGCGGAGGTAAACGCGATAGGGAAATGCGTGGATCGCAATCTCGAAAGGAATTATCGTAACAAGAACATTGCCATTATGTCAGATAGTCAAGCAGCACTAAATGCACTGAGCTCATACACCATCAACTCTAAGCTGGTGGGGGAGTGCATAAGTAGGCTAAACGAACTAGGCAAACAGAACAGGGTCACACTTTATTGGGTACCTGGTCACGTTGGTGTTCTTGGAAACGAAAAGGCAGATTCCCTAGCAAAATTAGGAGCTTCAACTCCCCTAACAGGGCCTGAACCCTATTGCGGAATAGGTGAAAATGTCATCAAAACCAAAATTAAACAAGAAGAGTAGGCAAACAGAATGAAGAACTGGAATGAACTCCCTAGGCTGAGACAGGCGAAACTACTGCTGGGTAACTACAACCGGCAACGTTTCGAAAACTGTATCAACCTTAGTAGGAATAACCTAAGAATAATAACAGGTATTCTAACAGGACACTGTAAACTTAGAAGACACCTTAATCTAATTGGTGTAGTAAGCAGTGCCACTTGCAGATTCTGCAACATGCATGAGGAAACTCCGGAACACATACTGGGAAAGTGTTGTCCAATCATGCACCAAAGGAAAACCCATCTGGGACGGTACCAGGTGGAAAAGAGCAACCTACCCTCTCTAAAAGTGCCCCAAATACTAAAGTTCCTTAAGGCAATAGGTTTGGAGGAAGAACTGTAGGATGAGCCAGCTCATCATTATAAGAGGGGGCACAATAGATCTACAGGTCGCAGTGCAATTAATCCCCAATACAATTCATTCATTCATGTCATAGTATTAAGTAGCAATCCACAGCTTATCAATAGTAAGTTTATTGGCATGTTCCTTATCTTTATAATTATAGATAGGGCTTCTTGCCTTAATTAAAAAAAAATTAACTTCTCTCCATCTACATTTTTCATATTTATTTAAAATTTGCGCACAGAGTAAACGTAGAAGCAAATAAATCTGTAAAGTGCAACGAAAGAAGAAAATAAAAAGAACGGAATCCAAATTTCGTTTTGCAAAAAACAATAGGTCAGCTATCGGCAACGAAACATGTTTTTCTGTTTTGCTTTTGTTTTTATGTTTTGTTTCATTTGGTGTGCGTTGCGCCATAAGAAAGTATGCAATTATCGTCAACGACCCTTGTTCGAAACAGTTTTGTTGCATTCGGTGTGTGTTGCTCGTATACAATAGCATGTATTTTCGACAACCACCATCGAAACACTTCAAACAAAAAACATGTGTTTTGTTTCGTTTTCTTTGGTGTGTTCACTCTCATAAGAAATAATGTTCTCTTGTTTCACGAAACAAAAAAACACGTTTTGCTTTATCCGGTGTGTTTTCGTTAGTTACTCCCTTTTGCTCCTTTGATAATGAATTTTGTAAAAGTGTTTTTCATTCTGATGATTATAAAAATAGTTTTTTTTATTATTCAACAAAATATTAGAAGTCTACGTAAAAATTTTGATTTGTTATTGATTCATTTGGAATCTTTTATTAATAAGCCTAAATTAATTTTTTTAACTGAAATTTGGATTTATGAGCACGAAAAAGATTTGTTTAAGATTCCCGGTTACTTTTTATATGCAAAGTGTAACAATACTTATGCTGCAGGTGGAACTGCTATTTTTGTGAATGAAAGTTTAAATTTTGATTGTTGTAGCACAGACCTCATAAGCTCTGATATGGTTGAGATATCTTTAGTTATTAATTCTGTTAAGCTGGTCTTTATGTGTTTCTACAGATTTCATAATGTAAATGAAGAGGTTTATATAGAAGAACTCAACTCACTGCTGATTAATAATAACGCAAAGCACTTGTTTATTTTAGGTGATATAAATTTAGATATCTTATCTGAAGCTTCAGTTGTTGAAAATTACAAATCGTTAATGTCAGCTCATGGTTTAATTTCTTGTATTAATGTACCAACTAGGATAACTTCTACATCCACTACATGTATTGATCATATTTTCGCTAGAATTGATTTAAAAACTAATTTAACCCTCACTAGTTCAGTATCTGATCTTAAGATCTCTGAACATCATATGACTTGTCTATTTTTCAATTTTAAAGAAAAGAGCGAACTCGGATTAAGGGGACAAGTCCTGAATAAGCAAACTGTCAGAACTAATTTTGAACAGCTCAATTCTATTTTGCTAATTGCTAATTGAAAACTGGTCAAGAGTTCATATGGATCCTGACCCTTCCATTTCTTTTGAAAATTTTGTTTTCCTTTTGAAATGTTTTGTTGATCAAAGCTCGGAAGTTATTGGAAGCAAAAAAAGAAAATTAAAAAAACTAAAACCCTGGATGTCAAATTATTTATTAGAAAAAATTGACTTTAAAAATAAATTGAGAATTAAATGTAAGAAACATTCTAATAACGTTTTATACCGTGAAAACTATGATAGTTTATGTAAAGAAATCAGACTTGAAATTCCAATCTGCAAAGAAAATTTTTATATTGATAAGTTCCATAAAGCAAAAGGTGATTTAAAAAAAGAATGGGGTATAGTCAACGAATTATTCAACAAAAACAAAACTTCTGATTTACCTTCTTATCTTTCTTTTGGTTCCCAGATCATTGTTGATCATTCTGAAATGGCCAAAATTTTTAATGATTATTTTATAAAAATAGCTGTAGACACAATCGCAAATGCTGGTATTAACAACTGTACTGAAAATTGTTCTGAAATTTGTTACAAAGAAAGTTTTCAATCACATAGTTTCTTTTTTCAGCCGATAACTTCTTTCGAAATTTTTAGAGTTATTCAAGCCTTAGATAATTCTCATTTATCCACATCTAATAGTTTTTCAAATTTTTTTATTAAAAAGGTTAGCTTTAATATAGTTGATATATTATCTCTTTTATTTAACAAAAGTATTTTTCACGGTATTTTCCCGACAAGTTTAAAAATAGCTGAAATTATTCCTATTCCTAAAAAAGGGGATAAGACATGTGTCAATAACTATAGACCTATTTCTCTATTACCAGTTTTTTCAAAAATTTTCGAGAAAGTTGTTAAAAGCACGGTAATAAACTATCTTGATGGCATTTCTTTTTTTAACTCTAATCAGTTTGGTTTTAGAGCTGGAAAATCTACAGAAGATGCTCTATTAGCTCACTGTAGTTCTATTTATAAAAGTATAGACCAAAAAAAGTATACCGCTGCTCTATATATTGACATAAAAAAAGCCTTCGATACTGTTGGCCATTAGATATTATTAAGAAAATTAGAGAAAGCTGGTTTCAGGGGCTTTATACTGGATTGGTTTTCTTCTTATCTAAAAATTAGAAAACAAATGGTCAAAATAGGTCATAATTTCAGCGATATCAAAAATGTTAATATAGGAGTCCCACAAGGATCAGTCTTAGGCCCAACTTTGTTCCTTATATATATCAATAGTATATTTAGTCTTAACCTTAAAGGCAAAATCTGCGGTTTTGCTGATGACATAGCTTGTGTGTATTCTAGTCCCACTGTTCTAGATATGATTTTGGATATTAATCATGACTTAGAATTATTCAGACATTGGTTCAGCATCCATAAGCTTGTCATTAGTGAGAAAACAAGAGTTATGTTCTTTAAACCACTTGATTCATTTTTTAATCCACCAATTCTTGTTCAGCATTCTTTTGACTGCAAAAATATTCCGCTAAGTAGTTTATCTTGTCATTCATCTAATATTTTGCCATCTAATGTTTTAAATAATCACTGTTCCTCTAAGTGTTTTAGTATCGAGCAAGTTTTCGAATATAAATATCTTGGTTTAACTATTGATAGCAAAATAAACTGGAAAATTCACACTGCAGCACTAAAAAAATATTTGTTATCAACCACTTATATTATGTTTCACTTGAGAAAACTTTGTTGTAGAAAACATATGGAAATTATCTATTATGGACTGGTTCAATCTAAAATACAATACGGTATAATCTGTTGGGGTGGTACATTTAAAAACAATTTACAACCGCTGTTAGTTTCTCAAAAACATATTTTAAGAACCATCTGGATGAAAAAGAAAAATGAACATAGCTTTCCGTTATTCGTCAGCTCTGGGATCCTTCCGCTTAAACATCTTTATTTTTTTAAAGTTTTAAAAATATTTTTCTTGAGAAGTGGATATCTCTTAAGTCACAATACGCCTAATTACTCACTACGCAGTAACTATAGAAATCTTTCAGTCATTCCAGTGCACAATTCTCATCACTTTTTAAACTTCTATACTTCAGTAGCACCTAGACTTTTTAACGCGTTACGTTTTGACATTCGAAGCATTCGTTCTGCTCATTCATTCAATAAAAACGTTAAAAAATGGCTTTTTAACTTTGATTTTGAAGAAGTCAATAACATTATCAGAATTATGGTTTAAATTTGTTCTCACATTAATTTCCCTTTAACACAACAATAATCTTTAATTTTCTTACTCTTTCGTTACCCCACAACAATTCTTAATGTATTTTCAATTTAAACTTATATGAATAAGTTACACTTATTTGGTACTTTCGACTTTGTCATAAGACAACAGATTGTACCTTCTTTTTCGTTCTCTATAATGAAAAACACTTATAATTAGTAAAATTATTGTACTTATACTTTTTTTTATTAAGATTTAATTCACTAATTGTACTGTTTTTTTTTTATATTGCTAATTTTTAATGTAAAAGAAGAAGTAAATAAATAAACTAAAACTAAACTAAGAAACTAAACTAATATCGCAAGTAAAAAGTGGGTCTCGCAATTCTGTCTGTCTGTCTGTTTGACTACACGCTAAACGGCTGGGCCGATTTTCTTTAAACTTGGTAGATATCATTTTTAATTTTTTCCCCCCACACGTTTTTTTCTTTTTTTTTTAAGACCAAAAATAACGGTACCTGCCATACGAATTTTTTTCGAAATTTTATAATCATTTTTTTTCTCAAAAACTGTTCGACAGATTTTAAAAATAAAAATACAGAAAAATTTCATTTAATTAAAACTAGGTAATGGTTGAAAAAAATTTTCCGAAAAATGGTTATTGAGGGTACCCCCCATGGAACCATTTTTTTGTTTTTGATTTTCTCAAAAACGGTTCAACCGATTTTGATATTTTTTTTTGCTAAAGCTCCCCAAAAATTTAAATAGAACTGTGTACTCAAATTTTCAAAAAAAATTTTTTTGGATTTTTAAAAACAACTTCAAATTTTTTTTTTCAAAACTCAATATTTCGAAAACCCCATGCTAGATTTTTTTTAAACTTGATAAATAAAAGTTTCTCAATATAATCTACAAAATGTGAAAAAAAAATTTTGTTTTACCAAAAAATAATGGTACCTACCATACAAATGCTAAAAAATTAAAAAAAATGGTTTTCAAAAAAAGTATTTTTCTCGAAAACGGCACCTAGAATTTTGATAAATTTTTTTTTTCTTTCATTTAATTTTTACGATATTAGAATAAATTTTGAAATTAAGATATTACAGCTTGTACCTATCATAGAACCATTTTTTCGAATTTTGAATTTCTCATTATCCACATAACGGATCTTAATGAAAATTTTTATAGAGAAGCTTCTAAAAAGTCTAAACCACATTGCATTTCAAAAAAAAATCTATTTTTTTCTTTTTTTTTTGAAAATTCCATATCTCCGAAACGATTCAATATTTCTTTTCGTAAATTTAATTTTTATTCGAACAATAATAAAAACTTTAAATAAGCGTACCAAAATTTTTTCTTAAAAAACTTTTAAAAAGTTTGTACTTATATAAAATTCTTTTTAAAGAAACCACTACAAGGACTTATAATTTTTGTTCTTGCATAAATTCATATTTGCATAGCATTCTGTTACTACTAAAAGAATTTAAAAATTAATTTTATCCTTATGAACAGTTTTCTCTAATAACATTCGTTTTTAAAATTCCTAGTCGATTACATAGGAGCAAGTTCGTGCGACCCAGTCGTGCATTTTATTTTTTAAAAATCCAAAGACTTTGTTGCAAAAAATAGCTTCAAATTCATACTTAAACAAATATTTGGAATGATTAAAGCTTAAATACACTAGAATTTTATTAAAAATCAGTAAGTACAATTTTCAATCCAATCCTAGTGTATTTAGGCTTAAAATATTTCCGATTTTTAGCGACTTGATTTGTTTTGGTGGGAAAATTTTCAAAAATATAATGAAATCTCGGTTCGTATTAATTTTAGTACAAGGTCCCCATATATCATAGGATTCCAATCTAAACATCCTGGCATAAGAGAACCGAACAAGTTACATCTAGGAAATCATCAGACAAATTTCAAAGGGTCGCTTAAATATGCCTTACTGAAGCAATGAGAACTTACTCTTCACCAGCAGATTATCGTTCACCTCACCACGTATGTAATATATCCTACGATTTGTATGAGACTTTGTGAAAATGACGCACGATTACATTGAAATCACCATCAACGGAGAGCACTTCCGATCGCAAAACTAGCGACTTTATTGAAAAGACTTGGAACTATAAAAAATCAACAGTGGACTTCCCATATAAGAGAATCGAAACAACTTTCTTCAAGATGGTGTTCACGGCTGGAATTGTAACAGCTAACAACTAAGCTTATAGTACGTATATACATACATAATTACATACATACTGTTTTGAATCAGTTTCGAAGTTCGTTTGTGTGTTGAACAGTTTGGTTGTTCTATATACTCGTAATAAATAAGTATGTAACTAAAAATATTGCTGCAGTTAAAGTATAATTGGCGATCCGGTTCTAAACAAATTCTATTTTAAGAGGGAATATACGACTCGAAGATATGACCGATTGCATAACCCAACAATTCACTACTACCCACTAAATCAGATTCACAATATAGTCTGACCAATGTGCGTTTGGTAGAAAGGTATCATTGACATCCTCCCATTCTCAATAATAAGCTCTTGAAACGCTTTAAATTTAATAATATCCATTTTCCATTCCATATCAGCGTAATAGCAGTGGCTGCAGTTATTTTGGTAAAAATATTAATGCTATTTTCATGTTTGAAAACTTTAATATTCGATCCGTAACAATAAGTAAACTTCACGTTTTCGTTACTCTTCAACACTAAAAGCATCAAAAGCCCCGCCTGTGTGTCTCACCTAAAAATCAAAAGGACTAGAAAAAGATCAAGATTAACGTCAGTTCATTGTAGGAAATCCCAAACAAACAACAAAATACTTTCGATATAAACAATCATCAAGTCCATTATGTCAATCGGTCCAAAGGTGATTTTTTAACCTTGTTCGTCTCTTTTTTGATTTTCCGAGTCTCCGACCTCAGATCTATTTCGCTAAAACATTCAACACATTTTTTTTTTAAATACTAAATCTGTCATTCAATATGGTGTTGCGTAAAACATAATGGAACCCTAACCGCAGAGTAAATTCACAAAGTCCTCCGTTTGGTCACTTTCGTCATACATTCGAAGTCTCTCATCCATAATCCTGATTTGATATTGATGCAAGTCTCATTGATGTACCCTATTCATTCACCGGAATGTCATCAATCACGTTTGACACAAGGTCTAATCGGGGAAAATAGCTTTAGGAGTGAGCATGTGTCCAACAACCCGTAAGTAATGTCAAATGATAACAATCTGTCTTTCTTTTGGTGTATGGTCTTGTGTACAAACTTCGAGTTGCTGTTGCGTTTGATATTGACATTCTAATCAGGAAACGCAACGTACTAAGTCATGACACTTTAAGGGTATATAATTCTCATTTTGTTGTTTATCACTATTTCTGATAATCTTATTTAACTGTAAGAAATTTGAAAGCTAATACTGGGCACCAGCTATATACCATCATAAACGTTATATTGTATAATTTCGAAAAAATAGGACCAAGAGGGATATTTATATATGTATTTTGCTCAGTGAACTTGACTAAGACCTCCTGCTTTCTTTTCAAACTTCAAAAACATAATTTCAAAGAATGTATATGATGTATAAATATGTATATATAACGCCTATCAGAGGCTGGGGGTTGGCAAGGCGTTAATGGTGGTTTTGTCAAAATCAAGTTCATAATTTTATCAACTTGTGGTTGCGTGTCCTCTACAAATGGTGATGACGGGTTTGGGTAATGTTAATGGTTCATTTCCAAATCACTGGAGACTTAGACAATTTCCACTTTTATTTGTTTTTTCTCGTCTCACTGTCGTGGGAGTGGTAAGCTATTTCAACCACGGGAATAGAAGAGAGAAAAGTTGTCAAATTTCAAATAATAGGAAACTCTCATTGAAATGTTAATGGTGTCTGGCATTGTTCAGTTTTCTGCTTGCCTTGATTACATTGAAAATATAATTCGTGAGATTGTAAACTTGATTTCGTAGAGAGGTTATGGTTGTTATGGAAGTCCTTTTCATTTCCAAAAATGTCTATTTTTGAACGATATAGAAAGAAATAAAGATAAACGCGAAAGTTTTGCCATTCGCTGTTGCCGTAAAATATTTTGAAATGTTTTATCATTGTATATAAGTATAAAATGGTAGGTAAAGTACATTTACATACAAACATAGCTTCCTAGTCCGAAAAAATATAATAAATTCTTATTGTTCGCTTCTAACTCAAAGTAAATCATGAAAGTTCAAGAGAAAATTATTTCTCAGGAAAAGTTTAGGTATCTATACTCTTATTTAGGTAATCGATATTCGAAGAGATAGGGAAGTTTTATGATATGACTATTAGAATTCGTTTTTTATCCAATTTGAAAATGTACTTCGCTCAGGTGTTTGATTTAATTTTCAAGGAGAAAAACTTGGTTTTCGATTCAACAATGTTTAATTTTTGTCAAAAAATGGCATTAAAATATCAAATAGGGAGAGGATGGTCTTCATGTGTATACATATTGCTATATAATATAGATGTAATGTTTCTAAAAAAATTCAGTAATTTTAAGCTGATAAATGATTTAATCTAGATTAAAACGTCATCAAACATATTAAAGTTGATTAGAAAGTAGAGTTAAATTAATTTAAAAGGTAGAAATAAAATACTTGTTTGGTTTGCATTTGCACATTCGGAGTGCTACTTTTACTTCCAAACAAAAACAACAAATTGAACAAAATCCAAACATAGACTTTATATTTTTTTTTTGTGGCTCTCGGAAATTCTTCGGAATTTTTCTTGTAGAAATGGACATACAAATTCTGTGTTATTTTCTAAGGAAATAAAAATAAAAAAAAAGTTGATGAAGTTTAAGGAATTTTTTGTTCATGTGTGATGTCTTTATTTTTTTCAGAACGTTTTCCGTTAAAAAGAGGAAAAATGTGTGTAATATTATTTGCAAAATAAATAATAAAATTTGTATCTTTGTTGCTAATTATTTTGTATGTATCTATAAATGCAGCGAAGGTATGGCGTTCATATAACAGGATTCCTACCGTGTGCCCTTTTCAATTTTCAACATACAACATACATACATATGTACATATATTGTAATTATTTCAATAAAATATTAAGTAAAGTATTAAGTATAAAGGAATAAGACTCAAGGTTCTATCTCGAATCATTGTTTATTTGTTTGAAGCAGGGTTGCAAAAGCATAAGTCACTTTTTAGCTTAAGCTTGGCTTTAATTCACAAGCTACTGGGTGACTTATGAATTAACAAAAATGTAATTCAGCAGCTAGTTACTGACTTATGAATTAAAAAAATTTAAGTCATGAGAAAGTAAGTGACTAATGAATTAAAAAAAAAATAATTCACAACCTACATGAGCAAGTAAGTGACTTAAGAACTAAACAAAATTTTATTCAAAAGTTACCTAGTGACTTATGAATTAAAAAAATTTTAATTCATAAGCTAATGGATAAATTCTGATTAAAAAATTATTAATTGGCAAATTTATAAGCTAGCATGATAATTTTATGACACACAAAAGCTTGAAATCTACTTTCGTTAATAGGTTATAGGTGTCCTTACTGGACACTGCCTAATAGGAAGACATGCTTTTCGTCTCGGAGTTCCTGCAAATAATTTTTGCAGAAGCTGCATGGATGAAGAAGAAGAGGAGTCAGTTCCTTACCTTCTATGTTCTTGTCCTGCCCTAGCGCAAAGACGTAGACTCCACTTGGGAGACTACTACTATAAAGATCCTAGTGATCTAAATATTTCCGACATTCACTGTCTCAAACGCTTCATTGTTAGCTCAAAATGGTTTAACGAGTAAGGGTGATTTTTGAAATCCTTGTGGTATCACAACGGACCAAATATTGGTCTATGTGTGTTTGACCTTTTCCGGTCAGCAGCCACTTTAACCTAACCTAACCTAGTCAAAACATACTTAAACATTTCCAATTTACCAACTAGCTTATGAATTAAATTTTTTAATTCATAGTTAACTCACTTATTAGCTTGTGAATTAGTTTTTTTTAATTCATAAGTCACTTAGTACCTTATGAATTAATTTTTTTTTAAATCATAGGTCACTAACTAACTTATGAATTAGATTTTTTTCAATCACAAATCATCAACAGACTTATGACTTATGGTTTTTTTAATTCAAAAATTCGCAACCCTGAAACAAGGCAAACTTGATAAAAAAAAAGGAAAAGATAAAATACTGAAGTTAAAAAAAGACTGAGTGCAGTGTAGAAGCAGAAATTATTCTATCAATATGTGTTTGGTATACTGAGTAAGTTTTTGAAGGCAGATAGAATAGAAAAATATAAGCTTATTTTAAGAATAATAGATTAGGATTTCATTATAGTAGAATATAATTCTAAGGAAAAGATATTGTAACATCCCATCCATCACGAGTGTTTTGTAAAATTAATATTTCTATTGGTTTTAAAATCAAAGTATTCAAGTGATATCGACTACTTCCCGCACTTTGAGCACTTATTATGACTGTATTTGTGTGTACATAAAATAAAAAATTACTTAAAACTACACAAATTATTGTTTTATTCAAACCTCATGGCAACAAATAATTTTTTTTTTATTTTACCCTTTTCCGGTTTTTCCAAGTATCATAAAGTGCAGGGCCGCCGCTACCATATGTGCAAAATGTGCGGCGCACAAGGGCGCCAACGTCTAGGGGCGGAAAATTAAGAGATCGATTTAACTCAACATATATAGCATGCTCCAAAAGTTTTCCTTAAGTTATTGGAACCCGTTTACATTTGACCGTTCAGTACGTAGTACCCCACATACAATCTACTACCAATCTTTATTCATATTTTGTTTCTGACTCTTCGATTGCAGTTGTAGTCTAAACTGCTTAACGCCATGTCGCCATAGATTGACACCTACATCTCAGACCTATAAACTCGAAAAGTATATTAATTTTTTTTAATTTACAGCCCATGTATTTCCCGTAAAATAAAACGAAAACAGTGTCTCGAAAACATTGGCGCAAAATTTTAAACATTTAAAACCTACTCTAAATCAATTTTAGAATGGGAGTCGACTCTAAATATTGAGTATAAAACGAGAACCGACTTTTTGTTAATTTTAAAGGACATAAACTATACTTTAACGTTAAAGAGCTCGTCTTACTTTAACAGCAGCAAATAGCTAGTTTATCTTTTAAAAGTATACTTTATCCATATTGACAATGGTCATTTCATACTAAAGCAAATCGAAGAAAAAATGTTTACTGATGTTTTATTAGATTTTTTAAAGATGTTTTTTTGTAAATAGTCTTAATAACTGAATATTATAAATTCGAAATAATCGCAGAAAGTGCTCTACGATGAACAAATCTGTAAATACAAATGTATGTAGGTACATACATATCTAATGTATGCACGCGCGCCGCCGCCACCGGCCGAGACGAGTATAGCTAAATGAATCTGCACCTTGCAACAACAAATTGAGTTTTTATGCTGTGAATTTGCGATTTATACTTTATTTCCATCTAAAATAATGTAAATAACTTATAAACAATCAAAATATGTACCGAGGTAGTATAATAAAATGTACTTTTTTCGGCGAAAAATTATTTGGTTTAAAGTTGTCTGTTCTTTTTATTTTTTTTTTGTGTTTTTGTAGTTGTGTGAGTTATGTATCTGTCAAATTAAGGGTTGTTCAACGCAAATTCGCTTAGGTTCTGTTGTAAAACCCACATCAGTTAGAAGAGTTGTCTAACGTGTTTAAAATTATGCAAAAGTTAGACGAAGTCTCCAAGCTAAACGACTGCGTTAAGTAGAGCAGGTTTTATTCCTTAAACGAGAACTGTTTAAAATTTTGCGCCATTAATTTTAATTAATAGAAGATGATTTAAAACATTGTAAGCAAATGTAAACAAACCACCTTTACAACGGAAAAAAAAAACAGCGAAAGGGTCTTAGGTAAAAGGAAAAAAAAGCTTTGAGTCTCTAAATATTTATGTTTGTTTTTAAATAAGGATTTACGAATAGTTTTTAATTAATTTTAGAATTGAACTGATAAATAACTTAAATGTCAACGGATTGAACAAAATCAGTATAACCCAGAAATTTAACGTTTCATTGGTCGTTCGAATTTGAGCTTTCAATTGACATTCAGAGTTCAGACTCTATTTATATCAAAATATAGTTCGCACACAAATAAAAAAATGTCAAATTCCATCAAAGGATACCTAAGATGTCAAGGAATTATATATAATACTTCCAGATCCGGAAGTAAATGATTAAGGCCCATTTGCTGATACAGAACATAAACACTTATGTTCCACATAAACTCTTATGTAACATAAATATTTAAGTTTCGTTTCAGCAAATGGCTCTAAGTGTCTACTTTGTCTTCTTTCTGTCAAGCTATAGACTATTTTTACCAAAGGATTGATTTGACATACATCAATTAAAAACTGTGCTAGGAACTCGAATCTTTGCATTTTATATAAAATGTCGGTACAGTCAGTAATATATTGACTTCAATTTTTTTTTGTTTAATTATTAAAGAACGTAAAAATTTAATACATTTGTTCTCATAATATTTTAAGAAACTTTTATTTATCAAGTATCAAAAAACAAATAATCTTAAGAGGATGCAAATATTGTATATGCTATAGCAGAAACTCTCAAACTCATTTACAGGAGAGACCCCCAAATCCTAGTCTGACTACGTTCGTTTTATAAGAATTTGATGTACATTGGAACGCGACAACAGCAATGCACGTTTGCTTAAATTTTTCAACTGAGAAATGGAGAATAAATAAAACTTCCACTTATTCAACGTATATACCCCCGGCACCCAAGATATGGGGCGGCAATCTAAGGTTCTTGCACAAGGGCGCACGAACAACCAGCGGCGGCGCTGATAAAGTGTATGGGTTTTTGGGTGCATTTATTAATGAGTTTTTTTATTATTGTCTTATTCATCAGGTAAAAATAAGAAAACTTTATGTTTATTACGCATTTTTTGAATACAAAAATTGACCTCAAAGTCAAAATTTTGCTCGGGCAAGAAAAATTGAACGCCATTTAAAATTGAGTATCTGGTAACCCTAAAAACATATCAGCTCAATTTAAACGTAGTTTTAAAGGTTAGTATTTTTACTAAAAAGAAAGTGAAAAGAGGGGATGAGACATGTGATTAATTAAGTTGATAGGGAAAGTCAACGACTTTACACTTTTTAGATTAGGGCTGTTGCATTAATTAATTTTTTTTGTGAGCATTAGAACAACATCATTGGTGTGTTGCCAAATGTTTTGAGAATACTATAAAGGGAGGGTAAAGACCGCTCAGAGGACACGACCATCTATGTCCTCCGCTCAGTATGTAAAGTGAAAATTGAAGTATACATCGGTAATGAAATATCGCCACTTTAAGAGATGGAAGTAAATATTTGGTCGAACATCATCTCAGGCTTAGGCCTGTAAAAAAAAGTAACACCGTCCTTTACGAATGGCAAGCCCCCCACCCATCGACCAGTTACGCATGGTGATTATCAGGCCTTCGGTTACTAATGCAAAAGGACACACCTTTCGACGTCTGCCTGGACGGGTCGTTGAGTCTGTAAGCATCGGTCCTAAAGGTAGAGGATGTCGTCAGGAGAGAACTTGGGAATAAGAGTAGAGTGTTGGAGACTCTAGTCTGTATTTTAGGGATCTTTTCTGATCTTATCTGAAGGTGAATTCGGTTCGTTTGCTGAGTAGATATAGTTTTCGAAATTCACTCTTTCCTCAAGGAGGTGAAAAAGGGAAAAAATGATTATGCTAAGAACCCCCAAATTTAACACGTTACAAATCCTATCATATTCGGATCCAAATTCGAAGAAATGGTCGAAGATACATTTTTAAAAAATTTTATCTAAAAATAAAATATTAAAAAAATCAATTAAAAAATTATTTAAAAATAAAATAATAGAACCGATTTTTGGCTAAGAAAAAAGTATATAGCTATAGTACGTGTTGGCAGTTGATTTTTAATATAATTTTTTATTTTAAGACCAATGGCCCCTCCATTTTAACGAGGGGAAATAGATAAGCCCCGGTCCTAAACGATTTTTTGTTGTCACGACCCACCTACACGCTGTGATGCTTTTTTATTCAAAGGCTGAGGTAGCGTCAGCTTGTCCAGGGTCAGTCCGAAGAAAGCACAAAACTCGGTTTTGAAAGTTCAGAACTCCAAATAATGTCCGACTTTATTCAGTTTTATCTTAATTCTAACTAACAATTTATTTCATATACTTGTACATTTATATCAAATCCTTAAATAACTAACACGGTATTTCATATAGTTCACAAATTTTCATATACCTAAATAATTAACACGGTATTTCATATACAAGGGTGAGACGGTGGGATTAGATCCCTAGCCTTGACTGAAGCTATAGGCAGAACGCAGTGGGATTAGATCCCTAGCCTAAGGCAGCGACAAGACACGGTCAGACGGTAGGATTAAATCCTTAGCTTTGATTGAATTGCCTGGCAAAATCGGTAGTGAGATTAATCTCTAGCCTCGGCTCAAATCGCAGCGGGGTACAAACGGGGTAGGATTAAATCCTTAGCCTCAAACAAACGTTTGTGGCAAAACAAGGGGCGGCGGTGACAGAAGGTGGGATAACTTCCCTAGCCTTGACTGAAGCTATAGGCAAAACGCAGCAGGATTAAATCCCTAGCCTAAAGCAGCGACAAGACACGGTCAGACAAGTAGGATTAAATCCTTAGCTTTGATTGAATCGCCTGGCAAAATCGGTAGTGAGATTAATCTCTAGCCTCGGCTCAAATCGCAGCGGGGTACAAAAGCGGGTAGGATTAAATCCTTAGCCTCAAACAAAGTTTAAGACAAAATAAAGGGGAGATACCGAGAAGGCAGAACAACACACACACAATTTACGGCCAGAGCCATAAAGCTTTGAAACGTCTGAATAGCACACCACGTACTCTATCAGCGTGTTTCGGGGATAGTCTGTAACCTTGATACTCTAAATTGGTATCCCAACAACAATAGGCGAGAGAAAATCCGATTTTGTCTCGAATTTCCACCTCCCTATATCACATCCATCGTCATCAGCAAATGTGAATACATACGAAACAAACACAATGCATTCATCGTAATTTGTTGTTGTACCACCGACAATTAAACTTCATTGTATGTTGTATGTACATCTCCGTGGGCACCTAAAGGTATGCAATTGTTTTGATATGTTAGGTGGTTCGGCAGAAAAGGCTGCTTTAGGTGAGTAGCTGAGTAGTTGCGTCGGCGTGCCGCGGTGGGTGAAATATGTAACTTCGTTACAACGCTCTAGGTAAAATTGATAACAAATTTCATTAATTTTCTTCAGGAATTACCGATTAGGAAATTACTTTGTCCGCCAATAATCAACAAAGCAACCATTGTGCCTGATTCAGTCTCACGGTCGGTTTAAGCATACATTTAATTTAATCCTCCACAATCCACATATTTGTGCTCACCCTACAAATTATTCATTAACATTTCCCCGCAATTAATTATAATAATGAACAATTATACTACTCCACTTTGCATTTTCGAAATGGTCTGTTATAGACAGTTAGGTAGTATTATATTATATCAACAATAAAATCAATTGATTTAATTGCATCTATGCATAGAGTCATAATGAAGTTCCTTTGAATTCTGCCTGCTGGAGCCCTTTCAATCAGACCTTCAAACAATCAAACTCAGCATCCTCCTGCGCTCTCAAGTCTCACATTAATTGCATATCAAGGAGGGGTGTCCTCACCAATGTACTATTCTTTTGGTTTATGGTCTTGTTGAGTCTACTCATTAATTTACTTAACAAATTGCACTTACTTACATATAATACCAACACCTTTTTTAAGTGCAATCCAGCAATTCAAATTCGTGCCGCTTCCTCATGGTTATCATCATGATCACGAAGATGTAGGTAAGTGCTCGTAGTTGATGCCTACTTTTAATTTCTTCCGTAAAGTCATTCATCATAGGGTGGGTACAGTTGTTCTTTTCGGTAAAATTTCGCAAAGTAGAGGATTGGTTGGTTGGTTGCTTTGGCTTAATCACTGCGTACTCATTATCGTCTTAATCGTCATCCAGGATTATTAAGTTGTAGCTTTTCCTGTCGTCATCATAATAATCATCATCCTGGAATGCCAGTCGGAGTTGAGATGAGTGTGAGTACTTTTTCATTAATTGTTACCATAATGCATAACCATCCGGCAATGTGTCTACCACAGCCATGCACTTTTGTTTTGTTGCTTCCTCTCGTGTTTTCCAACCCATTCAGAATAACTTGAGCTTTTTATATATTTTGTGACGCGAGTTTATGCAAACTGTGCAATGCTATTTGGTTTTCGTCAGATCCGTAAGTTGGCTGCTATAAAGGGTTGCCAGTAGCACTTTCTTTTCAACCTTTGAACTAATATTTGATGCAGTTTTAACTTCGTTTCAAAAAGATAAAAAAAAAACGGATAACTTAAATATTTGAAAACGCCTTTGGAAGTCTCCATGGAAACTGGGTCACGATTCTTAATGATGGTAAGATTCTAGTTTAATTTGTTTTCATCATTGCGACCTTACGGCAACCCTATCCAGTTAGTTGATGCCCTTTTAAAATCATAAAAGAAGTGTTAACCCAAAGAACTACGCGGTATTTCGATACCCACACAGTTTGACAGATTTTTTTTTTGCCTAACACTTTGAAACACCACCCTCGCAACCTTTTCACTTCTATTCATTACGGTTAAGCGGCGATGCGTACTAAGAGCACTTAAACGTCAAAAAGACGTGTGGGTGCTTCTAACAGCACATATAAAACAAAAAGTAGAATAAATGGAAAACAAATGAAGGGGGCTCTTGAGAACAAATAAAAAGCCACACAAAGGCTGCACTTCAACTTGCTTCTTGTTTGCTACAACCAAGTTCCACGTCACAATCCTATTCCTAGTCTCATATCCATCGCACGTAGCTCAGGAGTTGAAGTCCCAGATCGGAGTACCAGTCACCGTAGTTTTTCTCATGGTCGATAGCTAGGAGTGTTATCCAGGTGTTTGTGTTCCAGTAACTATTTTGTTAGGCTATTTCAATGTACTGTTGCACAATTGTTGCGCTTTTTTGCTAGTTGGCATATGATTCTTTTGGGAGCCTTAAGCAAGCCCCGGAGATAAATGAATGCAGGAGTTGAGTTCCTATTTCGTTTGGACGGTCTTAAGTCTAGGATAATTGAAATGTGAGGGTTGGTTGAAAGCAAATTGATGAACATTTCGTTAGTATTAAATGCATTTTTCTTTTTACTGATACTGCATATACGAGTACTAATATTATATATGCAGGTATATGCGCTATCATCATCATCAGCATCATCATCATCATCATCATCATCATCATCATCATCATCATCAGCATCATCATCATCATCATCATCATCATCATCATCATCATCATCATCATCATCATCATCATCATCATCATCATCATCATCATCATCATCATCATCATCATCATCATCATCATCATCATCATCATCATCATCATCATCATCATCATCATCATCATCATCATCATCATCATCATCATCATCATAATCATCATCATCATCATCATCATCATCATCATCATCATCATCATCATCATCATCATCATCATCATCATCATCATCATCATCATCATCATCATCATCGTCATCATCATCATCATCATCATCATCATCATCATCATCATCATCATCATCATCATTATTATTATTATTAGTATTATTATTATTATTATTATTATCCCTCGGGGGTTTTGTTGTTTTTCCCCTAGAGGGCGCGTCCTCAGGTGGCGGATAGAGGAACGCGCAGTATTAATGCTATTAATGCTGTGTAGGTGGGAATACCACCCGTGGACCAAAAAAAAACAACTATGTGAAGGAACACAGAAAAAGAAACCAAGTATGGATAGAAAAGAGAAAAGGAGTAATTTTACGGTGCAGGGAGTCGGATCCCCAGTACCGGCGTCTGTCGGGGGTGAGCACGCGGGCCCCGAGACGTCGTCATCCAGCGACCGCAACATAAATTTAATAGATCTTGTTACCCCGGGAGTGGAACGCTTGGCTCCCGTGGAAGAAAAAGCTACAAGTGAAAAAAGCAGAAATCCCTTCCAAAGGGCCGCCAGGTTGAATAGGACGCCGCCGCCGTCAGTAGGTGGAACACCACACCACCCGCCTAAAAAACCTCCAGCGGCTAGAAATGTCTTCCAGGCAGAAGGAGAAAAGGAGAGTAGTAGCAAGGATGATGCCGAAACCAGTGTATTCTGCAGAGAATTACAAAAATGTATGAAAGTACTGAGTTCGATGAAGGCAGCCTGTGGCAAACAGAAGAACATCAGTATGGACATAAAACTTGGTATAACGGCACTTGAAGAATCACTGGACAAACTCAAGTGGGAGGAAAAGGCCAGAATGGAAAGAGAGAGAGCGAAACCCTCAACTCCAGCAAGACCCACGGAGAACGATACGCTCAGCGGAGTAGACAAGGCGATACAGACGGATGGAAGTGCACCAGACCAGATAAAGGTAAAGGTGATAAACCCGGGAAACAAAACGGGTTCGTCAAAAAGACCACCGTCAAGCCCACTTCATACAGGCTCCGAAAAAAGAACGAGGAAGTCCCCACAAAAGCGGGAGGTGCAAAACGGGCAACAAAGAACACCAGCCGCTGAAAAACAGGAGAAACAAACCTTTGCTCAAGCTCTCAAGAAGGGAAATAATCCCAAGGCTATCGAGGCAGTCCAAAGTGGACAGAAGGACAGAGCCTGAGAAAAGCCCAAAAAAGCAGCCAAGGAGAACAGAAAGAAGCCAAAGAAAAAGAACCAACGAAGGACAAGACCAGAAGCTATCCTGATTAAGCCGAGGGGAACCGAAAATTTTTCCGGGATCCTGAGGGAAATCAGAAGTAAGGCGAACCCAGATGACACCGAAACTATCGTCAAAAACGTTCGGCAAACCAAATCTGGAGATGTTCTTTTAGAGCTCGGTTCCAAAACAAAGGACAAAAAGGCGTTCGGTGAGTCCCTAAAAGCTATTTTAGGGGAAAAGGCAACGGTCCGAAACCTCGAACCGAAAATCGCTATCGAAGTAAGAGATCTGGACGAGCTGACCACCGTGGAAGAAGTAGAACAAGCTATAAAAAAGAAAGTCGCCGACCTCATCACTGATATCCAGGTATCAATCACGGGGAAAAATAGAAGGTCTCTCAAAATGGCCATAGTCCAAGTAAACGCCCGAGCAGCCCAGGAGATGCTGAGGAGTCCCTCAATAAAAGTAGGATGGGTTCAATGCCGAATTAGACGAAGAACAGAAGTCCAGCGTTGCTTCAAATGCTTCGGGTATGGCCACATACAATCGTCCTGCACCAGCGTGGATAGAAAGGGTCAAGGCCTATGCATCAACTGCGGAGAGGTAGGCCATAAAAAGAAGGAGTGTACAAACCCCCCGAAATGTTGCCTATGCGTGGAATTGGAAACAATACCACCCCTGAACCACGTGCCAGGCACAGGAAACTGCCAAGTGTTTAGAAAAGCACTGGAACAGGCGAAAAAGGCCTCCTCAAAATGACCATAATTCTCCAGGCGAATGTCCACAGGAGCCTTACAGTGGATAACCTCCTGACAAAACTTATCACGGAATTGCGAGCAGAAATCGTCATCGTAAGCGAGCAATACTGTGATAAGAATGGACCTAATTGGATATCGGATCTGCTTAAAACTGCTGCTATTTGGATCCCCGATACAAGGAAACTCCTCATCGAAAGAAAAGGGTCAGAAAGAGGTTTTGTATGGGTGAAAAGTGGATATCTTACAATAATAAGTATCTACTTCAGCCCAACCGACAGAGTAGAAGAGTTTCGCAAAAAACTGGAAGATCTAGAGGACTTTCTAAATGAAACCGATGGGGAAGTCTTAGTCGCCGGAGACTTCAATGCCAGAGGACAAGAATGGGGTATGCCAACTACGGACTCCCGAGGAAGGCAAATACTCGAGATGGCAGCGCGACGTGGCTTGAACGTAGTGAACGTAGGAAATACCCCCACTTTCAGGAGACCTGGCTGTTTAGGCACAATCCCAGACGTGACCTTTGCGACGGAATCCACATCCGCAAAGATTAAAAACTGGAGAGTCATCGAAGACTACACTGGCAGTGACCATCAGTATATCGTCTTCGATCTAGAACGGAACCAGCGAGCCTTCAATCGAAACCAAGCCCAAGCTGCAAGATGGAACATAAACAAGCTGAACGAAGCTATCTTCACTTCCGTTATAGAAGAGGGAAAAGCGGCTGTTCTGGAAGTTAGGGGATCTGCGGAAGAAAAAGCGGAAGCCACGATGAAACTAATTCGGCTAGCATGCGACGCCTCAATGCCCAGAAAAAGAGGCCCAAAGAGAAACAGAGATTCCGTATACTGGTGGACAGATGAGATAGCCGAGCTTCGAAGAAGATGTCTGCAACTTAGACGCAAAGTCACCAGGGGACGGAGGAGACACGCTGCCCCAATAGAGGATGACCTCGCGGAGTTCAGAACCAAGAGATCGTAGCTCAAGAAGGCCATCAATTCGAGCAAAAAACAGAAATGGGAAGATCTCCGCCAAGACATCAACAGCGACCCCTGGGGACTAGGCTATAAGATTGTGATGCGGAAACTTGGAGCTCAGAGGGCCAGCGCTACTTTGGATGAAGAAAAGATGACGCACATAGTGGACACGCTCTTCCCAACTCACCCAGTCCGGCCACCCGACACCATATTGGCCCAACGACAGGATATACCGCCTTTCAGTGAAGAAGAGTTGAGATCAGCCGTGGAAACTGCGAAAAACAAAAGAGCTCCTGGCCCTGACGGGATACCAACGGAAGTGCTGAAAGTGACCGCTCGAGCATGCCCAGAAATTTTGCTCAATATGTTCAACAGCTGCTTGGAGGAAGGGGTCTTTCTCAAGAGCTGGAAGACGCAACGTTTGGTGCTTATCAGCAAAGGAAAAGGAGATCCAGACTCACCAGCTGCATACAGACCTCTGTGTATGCTTGACACTGCAGGGAAGCTTTTGGAGAGGATGCTAAGACCACGAATCGCCGCTGCAGTACAGACGGCGGGAGACCTATCCGAAAGACAGCACGGCTTCAGGAAAGGCCACTCTACGATCGGAGCCATAGAAGAGGTAGTGACGGCCACTCAAATCACCCAACAGGGAAATCACCACTCGAGGCAGATTGTAGTGCTGGCAACTCTGGATGTCAGAAACGCCTTCAACTCAGCCAGATGGAGTGACATGCTGAACGCGCTGCAGATTACTTTCAGCATCCCAGCCTACCTCCTGCGGATTGTGAAGGATTATCTAAGGGACCGGGAGCTGATCTACGAGACCACGGAAGGCACTCGAAGAAAACAAATCACCTCCGGAGCAGCACAAGGATCAATCCTGGGACCCGACCTGTGGAACGTCTCATATGATGGCATACTTCGCATGGACATGCCGGAAAACACCTTCCTGGTAGGGTACGCAGATGACATTGCCGCGGTTATAACGGCAAGAAATACCGAAAGTGCGCAGTGGAAGCTGAACCAGGTCATGCGACGTGTGCAATCCTGGATGGATGAACACGGTCTAAGTTTGGCTACAGAAAAAACAGAGATAGTCCTTCTGACGAGGAAGAGGATTTCCACACAAATCGACTTCCAAATTGGGTCCGAAGTTATAAAAAGCAGTTCGGCGGTGAAGTATTTGGGATTGAGACTCGACACAAAGCTTACCTACTGGCAACAAATAAAGGCAGCAACGGAAAGAGCCTCAAAAACAACTACATCACTGAGCAGACTGATGGCGAACGTAGGGGGACCAACGGCCAGCAAGCGAAGGTTATTAATGGCAACAACTCATTCCATCCTTCTGTACGGTAGCGAAATCTGGGCGGATGCACTTAAGCAGGAGAAGTACCGGAGACAGATGGCGGCAGTCCAAAGATGCGGAGCTCTACGTGTGGCCAGCTCTTACCGAACGGTGTCGGAACCAGCCGTCCTTGTAGTCGCTGGAGTGACTCCTATCGACCTCTTAGCGGCGGAAAGGAAGTACGTCTATGACAAAAAGGCGGAAATCGGAGCGGATGCGGCATCAGAGGAGGCGAAACAGCTGACTAAACAGAAGTGGCAAGAGCGTTGGAGCTCGGAAAGCAGAGGACGATGGACGGCGAGGCTGATCAGAAACGTGGCTGAGTGGAAGGACCGGAAACACGGTGAGGTTAACTATTACGTCACCCAGTTACTCACCGGACACGGATACTTCAACGCCTTTCTCCACAGCATCGGCAAAACGAGCAGTCCAGCCTGCCAGTACGGTGACTCTCAAGAAGATGACGTGCAACATACCTTCTTTGCCTGCAGCAGATGGGAGTCCGAAAGAGAAGAACTGGAGGGAAACATCGGCATCATCACTCCAGACAACATTGTCGAAAAGATGTTAGCCAGCGAACAGAACTGGAACAAGATCTGTATGTACGCCAGCCACCTTCTCAGAAGGAAAAAAAGAGAGGAAGAACACTTCCGCGAAACAGCGTGAGGCCACAAAGGGTAGTACAACAGGAACCTCCCTTGGAGTAATACCAAAGTTCTCAAAACATATTCTCAGAAGAAAAAAAAGAGAAGAAGAAAATGACCGGGAAACAGTTGAACCCGTTATATAACGAGAAATCCCGTGAGGGAAATATGACAACCCCCCTGAAGTAATGCAAAGAGCGGTCCCGGGGGGGTGGGTCAGAAGCCAAAAAGGGTTATGGAGGAGTTTTAGTCGGTTTGGACGAGTCCGACACACGGGGATGGTCAGTGGGTCAACGCCAAAAAGGCCTCCTTATGGTGCATCAAGCATTTCTCCCGCTTCCCTTAAAGGAAAAAAAAAAAAAAAATTATTTTTATTAATTTTAACTATCCCGGGAACATAATATCAAGGGATTATGCTCTGGTGGAGCGTAGTCCAAGTTTTACGGCCTTGCGTTGTATGGTGTATGCGGATAGTTATTAAAGGACGATGCTACAAGTATACAATAAAACAGCCATCTGAATTTCTGCAGGAGATGTTAAGTTAGGACACAGTATTTTGGATATAAGTTCAGTAGTTATGACTATTGGGGCTACGAGTATGTTTACTGAGGAAGCATTATGCATTGCTGTCAGTTCTACTGCTAATGCAGTATACATTGAAATCTTTTTGGAGTAAGTTGACCATAGGTAGGTTTTTGTTCAGTGTTACTGCTACATCAAAGATTCCTATTCTCTTCTCTCTTTTATGAATCAGAATAATGTCCGGTCTGTTGAAGGAGTTTTCAAGCATAGCGACCGGTTAACACTTGTAATACGGAAGGTGGTCCTACAGGAAGCCCTTTTCGAGTGCTAATTGTTGGTGAATTAGCTTTGTGATAATGTTATGTGTGTGTGTGTACTCATTAAAAGCAAACGCACTGCACCCAGATATGCTGTGCTCGATTTTCTCTCCATTTTCTCCACACCCTTGGCATTTGTCTTCTAAAGGTTTTTTAACAAAAACTTTTGTGATCACTTTTTCCTGGGTAAGCTATAGATTTGAGCTGTGGTAATTTGACTGAAGTGCAGTTGGCTGAGATCTGTAATGCCAAGTCCTCCTAATTTGCGTGGTATAGCTTGAACCAATTCAGTTGGCCAACGGCCGGTTGCGCAGAGAGAGGATTTAAGAGAACAAAAATGGTGCACAAGCTATTTAATGAGTAAACATTTTTCCTTAAATCTTACAGTGCCTAACTCAACTTTGCTTTGACAAATAGTTTAGGGATTATTGTTTATTTCTATGTTTTATGGTTTGTGGCTTAGCAACAGAAAGGTTCCGGGGCGTTATGTTTATATTTATTCTATGGTGTTAGTGTTTATTTGATATATGTATTTATAATTTTTTGATCTGTGGGTTTTGGGATTAATTGTAGATTAGTGTTAATTATTTAGATTAGTGTTTACAAGTTTGAATAATTTTTACCTACGAGTTTTTAAGAATTTATTTTACCTTAAAATAATTATTATAAATTTGTACTTCAGAGATAAGTATGAAACATAATAATAAAATAAAAATAATATAAATAAGAATAATATAATTTAAATAATAAATGTTTATTTACATATATGTACTTAGTTTTAAGAACTAATGTCGCTTTCATAGTCGGTTGAAGAATCGTCACCTGGATTAATTATAATAGAATCCGAAATTGTGTCCCACGTTAGGTCGTGAGAAAAGTATTCTTCCTCAGTTCTTATGGCTTTTTTACACACTTTTCGCCAGTCTTCAGCCGTTATTTTTGAAAATTCCTCCTCTGCTAATTTTTGAACATCCAATAAATTGAATGTTGTGTTTCGTGAACCTACTCTTGCCTTGACAGCAGCGTTACCTTAGGATATTTTGGAAAAGTGGCAAAAAAAGTGGCAAAAAAAGTGGCACTCGAGAAAAAAAGGTGGCACTTAAAATTAAAAACAAAACAACACCATATATGTATGAAAATTGACTTAAGGGAACAAATTTCACACTCATCTCAACGAATTTATAGGAGTTGAAGAAAACACATAATTTAAACAATCATTTTAAGGTTTATTGCAACTTGAGCTAAAACTAAAAATTTAACAGTTCATTTTGTATTGATTATTCAACATAAATAAATAAATAAAAGTATGAATAAATAATAAATAATAATTTATTTAAAAGAATTCGTATCACATTTTACTTTACTGTGATGGTTTCCCTATATTTTTTTATGAGGAGCTCATCTGGACTCCACTCAGCTAAATCACAGTTGCTTAATAATAGAGTTGTGCAAAACAGTTCCAAAGGCGGAACGAACATGGAACGGTTCTTTTTCCGGTCGGAACTAGTTCCTGGAACCATGTCCGCGGAACTATTAAGATTTGATATTAAGTGGCATGAGCTAGACAAATCTCTGTGCGGTGAAGCACTAGTATAGCCAGAATTTAAAGACTTTTTTTAAGTAACTTTATTCAATTTTTATATTTAACAAATAAATATTGAAATTAAGAACACAAAAAAGTAATATGAAAAAAAATTCAGCTTTCCATTTGACATTTTTAACTAAATCATTATAAATATAAGAAAAATAATAAATAAATAACAGAACAAATATTGACACAAAAACAAAATAAGAATTCAATCTTACGTAAATATTATAAGGTTTTTTTCTTTAGTGTTAATATAAGATTTAAAATCTAAACTTGAATATATCAGCTCAGAAAAATAACAAATATACCTAATAGTTGATCACAAAAAATTTACATTAACAAAATCAGTCTTTAGTCAACATTTTAAAGTATTTTGTTTTTAGTTGATAAAAATTTATTGAAGCATTAAAAGAAATTCAAAAAAATACCATTGAATTGTTGAAGGGCAAATTATTTGTGTCCCTTTCAAATGTTTTTGTTTCGCTTTCCACATACAACTAAACATGGATGTTTTGCATGTTCATTTGGATTCCAAATGCACTCCTCTTCGTAGTGAAGACAATTAAAAATGACATAAGAAACCGTTCTGAGTTAAAAAAAATTAAATTATACAAATACCAAAATCCACCTTAATACTATGCCGAAATTGCAAATCAAATGACAATAATTCACATTCACAACAGCAAAACAAAACAAAAACATTCAACAGTTGAACAGAAGAAAAAAATATAAAAAATAAAATTACCCCTATCCACCTGCATACGATTCCAAAATTCCAGATCAATTCACAACAGCAAAACTACTAAAAATAAAATGCACGACTGGGTCGCACGAACTTTCTCCTATGTAGTCTATTACATAGGAGCAAGTTCGTGCGAATTTTAAAAACGAATGTTATAAGAGAAAACTGTTCATATGGATAAAATAGTTTTTTTTTTTTCAATTCTTTTAGTAGTAAGAGATAAAAACAGAATGCTATGCAAATATGAATCGTGCTATTGTTTTTTTTTTTTTGAAAAAATAAGCTTTTATATACAAAATTTTTAAAACATTTGTAAGAAAAAATTTGGTACGCCAACTTTAAGTTTTTATTATCGTACGAATAAAAATTAAATTTCCAAAAAAAAATATTGAGCCGTTTTTGAGATATCGAATTTTCAAAAAAAAAAATGATCTCTCAATAACCATTTTCGGAACATTTTTTTCAACCATTATTTAGCTTTAACTAAATAAATTTTTTTTTGTATTTTTATTTTTTAAATCTGTCGATTCGTATAGCAGGTACCGTTATTTTTGGTCTTAAAAAAAAAGAAAAAAAATGTGTGGTTGGGAAAAATTACAATTGATATCTACCAAGTTTCACGAAAATCGGCCGAGCCGTTTAGGCTGTAGTCGAACTGACAGACAGAATTGCGAGACCCACTTTTTTAGCCTTCGCTATCATCGTAATGTCAACTTTGATCAAAACCTCGAGTTCAATTTTTTTTCCCGAATGCATAACCTAATATTACCTATAAGTCGCAAGAAAAAACACTATTCATTATCATTAGATACAAAATCCAAAATTGTATCCTATCTCATCTGAATCTGAACAAAAAAAGAATAAACGTCTACGAGCAAGTTATGTTTCCCATCCTAATAAGAAAAAGAAAGAATGGAAATACAATGAAAACAAAAGACATGGAACTATTAAAGGAACTATGAGTATGATAAAGAGATCGGACCGATTTATATTCAGCCGGACATGAAGGAACTACATACGACAAATGAACTATACTCCATCTCCATACCTAATAATAAGAGTGGAACTACGAAGAAATGTTGTAGGCAATGTGCTTGAAGAAGATATGGAACTATTTCGTTCCTGTATGTATCTACTATTGTCTTTCCAATCGGTGCGAACTGCGTTTAGGTAGGCAGATTTAGATTTTTGTGTGGCGCTCAACTCAACTCGTTCTCATACTTGTGTGTTGGCTTTGGTTGGGAGTTTCGCAACATTATGTACGTATGCGTGTGTTTGTGTATTTCAATTTGTATCATCTAAAGTCTAAACAGGCACAGACACAGAGCCATCTTCGCTCTCGTTGGCTTTCTCGTTCTTCTTTTGTGTCTACATTGTCGGAACTATGGACATGTTTGAATTCAGTTTGTGGAACGAAAGGAAATGTGTCCGAGTAAGGACATAGTTCCTGGAACTATATAGGTCCGGAACGACCCAACTCTACTTAATAAATTTAAAGAAGGCAACATATTTTCGCAAGTTTCAGTGTTTAGTCTGTTGGTGAGTTGTTTTTCATAAAAGTTAGCTTGGAAAAAACCCTCTTAGCGCAGGCACTGCCATGAGAAAAGGTTAAAATTTTTGCAACAACTTCATATAAGTCGGAAAATAGGTATTTATTCAAACTATTTTTAATGTTACCCACTTTTTCAATGTGTGGGTTATGTTGAATTTTAAAACCTTGAAGGTATAAGTATCGTACGCATAAAAGATATGAAAAGGTATGGATAAATTGCACGGTGAATTGCTAACTTTAGTTTTACGTGTGGGGAATAAAAAGTGGCACAGACTGAAAGGTGGTGGCTCGGTGGCACAGCCTGAAAAAAGGTGGCAATTTGATACTAAAGTGGCACAGCGGTAACGCTGCTTGACAGTTGCCCAAATATTTTCAATGGGATTGAGATCTGGATGATAGGGTGGTAAACGTAGAACCTCATGTCCCATGCCGTGAATGATATCGTCAATCTTATGGTTTGGGTTGTGTGTAGCTCGGTGTCCTTTTATTAGCTCATACAGTTCAAGTTTCAACATCTGTATAGTATGCGGAATATTCTTTTCGTTTAGCCATTGTATCATCTCGGATTTCTTGCTAGCAGAAGTAATTTGATTTTCTTCTAATTTATTGTGGTACGAGGCGTTGTCCATTACAATAACTGAAGGTTCCTCCAAGTTATTCAAAACTTGTTCTTGGATCCATTTGCAGAAATTTTCGAAGTTCATGTCGTCGTGATAGTCTCCCGTTTTCGTTCCAGATTTGAATAAAAGTAAGGAGTTTTTCACGAAACCTTTGTCACCACCTGCATGCGCCATTATCAGCCTCTTTCCCTTTGAAATTGGCGTCTTCAACCCACTGCTACTGTCATCAGTCTAAGCCCGTGGCCTTGTATGTGAGCTATGAATATGAAAGCTTTCGTCCAAATAAATGATATCATATCCTCTTGTTCTGTATTCCCGGATTTTTCTCAGATACTTCACTCGCATGAGTTTAATATCATTTCTTTCACAAAGAAGTTTCCGGTTGTTTTGATTTTTTTTGTAGCTAAATCCGTTTCTTCTTAGAATCCTGTTGAGAGACGTAATACTTAAGTTAAACTCCAGATCTTCCTGTACTCGTTGTCTCAACATTTTTAAGGATATCATCATTTTTTCCTCCTGGATCCTGGTGGAAGTTGTGCATTATACGCCGAATAGCTGCGATGTCAAATTCGTCTAGTCCAGTTTTCCACTTCGTATGCTGCACTTTTTTATTTGGTGACTGTACAACTCCTGTCTCTTCGTATTCCTTAATAATCCTTCTGATTGAACGTTTAGAAATTCCAGTAGTTTCCACTGCTTGCGTTGTTGCGTAACTCACAGGATTTTCAAGAAACGAATTCTTTGCTTCTTCCAGTTTGTCATTATATATCTTAACAACTATCTTACGCGCCTGGCTTCCAATAGGTTTTCCTTTTCTGAATGGATCCATTACAATTTCTTTTAAATGTATTTCAATGTATTATTCTTGGTTGTTTTTTTTAAACTGAATTGCAAACTAAAGCAAATATCATTTAAATACGTTAATTCCCTCTTTTGCAAAAATTGTTCAAACTCGTAAACACTCATCTAACTAATTAACACTAATCTACAATTAATCCCAACCCCACAGGTCAAAAAAAAAATATATCAAATATACACTAACGCCATAAAATAAATATAAACACAACGCCCCCGGAACCTTTCTGTTACTAAGCCACAAATCATAAAACATAGAAATAAACAATAATCCCTAAGCTTTTTGTCATTAATCCTATGTCGCAGCTCGCAGGTAGTTTTTTTGTCTGACCCAATTGCATTTTGCAATAGACTTATTTTTTTATTATAGGTGCACTGAAATTTGTCCCAGTAATAAAAACAAAAATTATTAATTTTATTTTTTCGAAGTAAAGTTTACACCTAAAAATCTTTTCCTTTTATCTCACCAGAGATGAAATAGTTTTTTAGACATCAAGCTATGAAAGAAAAGTAAACCATGATCATATCTTATTTAAAGAAAGTCCATCACTGGAAATTCATTTCTATTTTACTCTGAGCGAAGCTATAAACAAAACTCACCCTCCTAAGTGCTTCAGTCAGTGTTGTCACTCTCATTTCAAAACCCGAGGTAGATTGAGATGAAAAACAGTGGTAGATTTAGATTTTGTGTGGTAGATTTGTAATTTCCCAAATGATAATAATTCAAAAGCACTTAAAGTCATTTATAAATACAAAGTTTTATACATTGATTTAAGTACCTAAATATATTTGTTGTGATATTTTGTTCTATACGCATACGCATTATATATCTTTAAACTTACCATCAATAAATTAAAATTTTAAATAAAAGCGGATCAATTCTGCTCAAGGAATAAAAATATCAGATTTATTTGTCATTTCTTTAGCAAAAATAAGACTGTTTATAGTTTTGACGTCAAGCTTGTTTTTTTATTTCATTCATTCCTGAAAAGGCTCTTTCTGCTGCAGCACTGCTATGTGGTAAAGCAGCTAAATTGAACATATATTTACTACAATTCGAAAACATGGACTCTTCCCATACATTCATCTGTTTGCTTAAATTAATCCATCCTTTTTTATGTCATTAATTTTTTCACTATCATAGAGCAAGAGAGGAGATCGCACTCATTATTGATACTCGTAACTTCCTGCAGAAGATCGTTAAAAGGGAATACCCTTTTTAACGGTAATAGTTTGCTGCCGACCTTTTTGAAATTCTTTTGGACTTAAGGTACTAGTACGGTCTAGAATGCCAAAATAACGCACGATTTTTGGGAATTTTTTTCTCGGAAACCTTATTAGGTAATTACTTAATTTTTTTTTAAATAATGAATACATGCGTCAAGAGTAAAAAAAAAATTTATTTTTTTTTAATTTTCGAATTTTTACCGAATTATAGGGGCGCAAACGTCGACTCATAAAAAAATACATGGTCCCATGGCGGACAGTTAATCTCCGGATCTACTACACCGATTTTCAAAAACCTTGTTGCAACTTGAATGTTTTTATATTTTCAAGAACAATTTACCACAATTTGACCAAAAAATTATGAACAAAAAAAAATGGCAACCCAAAAATGGCCAACAAAATTTCCAAAAAAAAATTTTTTTTTTTTCAAAGCTCATTATTTTTTTTTTGTTTCGACTTTTTAAACAAATTGTGGTAAATTGTCTCGTAAGATAACTTCCTTTAAATAACCCATTTTGGTTTTTTTGTTTCAGTTCAGCCAATTCTGAGATTAACTGTCCGCCATGGGACCATGTATTTTTTGATGAGTCGATGTTTGCGCCCTCTATAATTCGCCCAAAATTCGAAAATTAAAAAAAATAAATTGTTTTTTGTACTCTTGTATTCATTATTTAAAAAAAAATTATGTAATTACCTAATAAGGTTTCCGAGAAAAAAATTCCCAAAAATCGTGCGTTTTTTGGCATTCTAGACCGTACTAGTACCTTAACAATTAGAATTAAAGCAGCTGGAGATGCACACTTTAAAAATCGAACTTTTTTATTAGCTGATCACAAAGCTTAATGTAATACGCAAGAAGATTTTCTTTACTCGTAATTTTATAAATTTCAGTTTCCTGGTTATATTTTTGAATGTGTTCAATTCAATCAGTAACCAAATATACATAAACCTATAAATGAGTTAGAAACCGAAATGTTTGACAGGTGTGCATCTTTGAATCCTAATTTGAATCGTCTATACAGTACATATTACAAAAAAAAATTGGATTAGTTAGCGCTGTTTCAAGCATTTTGAGTTTAAGTAAAACTTGTAAAATTTGAAGTAGATGGGGAATTTTGCAAGCTTTTTGAAGTACGTAGATATAGAGCATTTTCTTGATGAATCTCAAAAAGTACTTTTTTCGCTTTCATTTTGTTTAGAAGTCGATAGTCACTCGAAAGATTCCTGGTTAAGAAATCATTAAAATAAGTCTGATTGGAGATGGAAAACAATTATCTAGACTTACGTTGATTTTCTCATTCAAAATTTCCTCATTTTTGATATAATTAACGAGCCTGCGTTTAAAATCAATTCACTTCAAGATTTAGCTATACCACAAAAATTAACCATTTTTTATCGATAATAAAAACAATAGAAATGAGCTTCTAAAGCAAAACTCCTTGGAGTGTGTGTTAGCTATACTTTTTATAGTCAAACAAAATTGTAACATAAAATGTCTTGTAGAGTAAAATATATGTACTTAAAATGAAAATGAACCCATCTTCATAAGTAAAGAAGTCTGTCCAGAAAATGTAGTAGAAGTCTCACTGCTGCATTCAGAAAAATTAAGAGAAACAAATTGTGTTGTAATAGTTATAGCAGATTTTTGTTTGTAATTTTTATTTTTGGAGGGAATATAAAAAATAGTGGTAGAATTTTGAACTACCGTGGTAGATGTGGTAGATTTTGTAAATCTTAAAAAGTTGTGGTAGATCTACCACAATTGTGGTAAAGTGACAACACTGGCTTCAGTATGATCGCAGCAGCGTCATTGACAACAACGCCGCTATGTACATCTTTTTTTTCTTTTTTTCAGTGATTTTTCTGTCTCTTTAAGAATTAAAGAGTAGAGCAAAGAAATTTAAAGAGACCTGCGCAGTAGAATTGCCAACTGAATTGGTTCAAGCTATAGCAATGTGTGGCTGTGGTATTTTGTCGTTGTTATTCGAATCATCATTTCTAGCCGCAGGATGTCAGTGCAGGACCATTTAATAACTCGGAAGAATTTTGCAAGGGTATTGCCCAAGTGTGTATGGCTTTAATATTATTTTCCCGATTGAGTTTCGGCTTCAAGATTGTTTTTAAACGTTTTTGAAATTATGTGGTCAATGATTTTCTGATCGCAGTATGGATGATTCCTCTGAACTAAAGAAACCCGGTAATCAATAAGGATATTTGTAGAAATCACCATGTTGCATCTCTTCAATTATTATCTCCTCATCAATTTGGCATTCGTTCCTTTCATCAATCCTTCCGTTTACAAGGTGAATCATTTTCCATTTTTCAATGCCGAATTCCATCTGTATGTCAGAACTGAGACTTTCCAAAATTTATAATCTGGTAAAGTTGTTTATTGTGTGGTCAAAAGTTTCCGTTCTGATGGTGAATCCAGATTTTATTTTAGCAAAAATGCTGAGAGTGTTAAGAGCTATACAGAACCAAAGAGTGCTGAGAGAATCACCTTGAAAAATACCTCTTTTTATGGCAATTGGTATATATACTCAGTATTCTTTTCTGGCAGAGTCTTGTGTTCCGTTTCAGCATAAAATTCATCAGGCAGTTGATTATAGTTGGATCTATTTGGTATGCCTCAAAAATGTTAATCAGATAATCATGGGGCATTGAGTCGAATGCTTTCCGGTAATCAATAAAGACCTGTTATGACGCAGTCAGAAATCAGTTGGTCTTTGCATCCCATAAGCTCCTGCTACATCCTTTTTGTTCCTACGATATACGATGTTGTTAACCCATTTCCGGCGGATACCAGTTCCAGGGTTTTTTTTTAGAAAAGCTTTTAGTTTCCCGGAAAATTCACGCTGCGTTTTCTACGTTACACTTTTTATAGAAAAAACGGTTTGACTTGAACACTTCCGACAGCGAGAACGTTTTTCTGTTTTGATGACAGTGTTTCATGCGTCATTGAAACAAACCACTTCATTAGGGTTTCCAAGCTGACTGCAGCTTGTCTCCGACCTCAACAAAGAATCGACGACAAATTTTCTGAATGTTTCTGCAGACGCAATGCATTTTCTGTGCATTTACTAGTGCTGCATCGTGGACTCGATTTTTTTTACATTTCTTTTGGGTCTGTCAAGACTGCTTTTGCAGTTCTTTTTTCACGAACTGTGCCTGTAAAGACAATAGAAACAATAAAAAATATGTTTCTCTATAAAAAATAAGTAATATAAATTACCTTTTGCGAAATAGCCCAGTGTTGAAAGACGACACATAAGTTTATGTGATGTAAAAAAATTGTCGAAAGTAACGGTATGCTGTCCTGGTATATCAACTTTTGAAAGTAACCTCAGTACACCGTTTTCGCCTAAACAAAAATCTGAGGAATTCTCAATTGATGCACCACCATACGGGATAAATTGGAACAGGTATCTTTCATGTGAGCACTAGTTCCAATATTTATACCCAAAGCGTATGAGTTTTACTTTTATGAACATTTTGGCCGATTGTCGTCCATAATAAGGAATCATCTGCTCATCTATTGAAAGATGATGGGCGAATATCCCAAATTGCATAAATTTTGCGTTTAGCTAGTTGTTCAGATTGGAAATCTTATTAAACGTGCCGCCGGAATCGATTTTGCTGTTATCACAGACATGTAAATATGTTTTTATAGTTTTGAATTGATCTCGGCTCATGCTATCTTTTATCACATCGCTGCGAAATACTGGTTGATTAGGCCAATATAGATCGAGATCCAACTGGGGAACTGTATATGTATTCATGTATGTATGTATGCATTTCTTGTGAGTTCTCTTATAAGCACCAAGCTCATAAGAAAAATGACCTGCGCTTTGAGGTTTCTTATATCCAGTGTGTACTGTCTTATTATTTCTAAAAATGTGGACGGTAAAGTAAAGGGTTTTTCCAATATAGCTGTTGAATGAATTTTCGGTTCTTTTTTTTCTAATTCTTTTTTATCAAGCACATACTATTTCGAAGAAACCACATTTCATGTGCAGTGAAAACTTAACGAACAAACATTTTTTTGTTTTGGGTAAAAATTCTACTACTTTCTCACCTACCAAGCAGGCAACTAGTATGAATTGCTCCAAATTTATATTGAAATATAATTTGAACCCTTCCTTAATAGTTTTTGAAAAAAAAAATTGAAAAGAATATGATGTTGGTTAATTTTTTAATCTCTCAAAAAAGCTACCTCAAAATTTACAAATTGCGTTTTCGCAATGTTAGCCGGAAATTTCAGTGATGATACATTTTATTTACTCAACCGTTTTTGAACATTATATGACACCAATTGAAATTTTGAACAACAGAAATAATAATAATTATATTTAATATAAATTACTTAAAATAATAATAAGAATACAATTGAAAAATATTCCTACTGAAATCTATAAGTCTATTGAAATTAAGTACATACATATCTACAAAGTAATGTTTCTTTGAGATGATTCTAGTAGACCTAAGAAAACTGTCAAAAAAAATTAAAAAAAAGAGAAAGTCCTTTTACAAATTTTCAAAGAAAGCACCATGTCTGATTTTCTCAAAACTAATGTTGTGTTGATGTAATGTCTAATGTCAAAAATATTATAACTACACATATGTTTATTTACATTTCGAGGTACCTACTTGTATGCATATCGCAAGATCGATAATATTGTAACTTCCGAAAATGTTATTCCTTAAATCCTTAATACTTAGGTACATATGTACCTATTTCAAGTTTCTTACATAGTTTAAAAATGTCTTCCATACAAAAATTCTAAATCGTAATCAAATAAATTTAAAACCAAAAAACTGTAAAACCAATGCTGAAAAATAATAATACATATACATATATATTCAAGCAAATACAGGTCGTAGGTTCACAAAGCAAGACAACCAATACTAAAACGAAAATTTGTAAACAAAATGTCTGCATTTTTTGTTTGCATAAACCTAGTATTACAGCTGTCATGACGAAAACAGCTGTATTTGTCATATCCCTTTGCCGCTCTATCGATATAAAAATCAATAGATAATAAACCTTTCATTCTAGTTACTCCTTGCAAATTATTTCATTCTCACTCCAATGTCAAATCACTCAAATTTCTTTGCAGGGTTTTAGTGCTTCTAGTGAGCGGACGAGGAAGTAAAAAAAATATGCTCAATAGAATACTAATTATAAATTTTATGTACAATGGTATTACGCACCACTTTCCACTGATAACTTTTAAAATGTTCTTATTTTTAGGTCGAGTTTGCAAGACTAAAGCGTGTCGTGCAGGTAACGACGGGGGACTGAGTCGAATGCCTTTTTATAATCCACAAATGCCATCGCCATGCTTAAATTGTGTTTTCCTTGTTATGCTTGGCGCACTACAACTGAGTCCACAATAAGTTGCTCTTTAAAGTCCTGTTCCTCTACCATCTCTAGTACAACCTAGAAATTTCGGTTCTGATTATTTCGCTCTCTGAAGCATTCTTTATCAAGTCTTAAGGCAAGTCTCTTTGCTGTAGCTGCAAGAAATTGTATCTTTTTATCCTTTATATCTATAATTTCTCCAGATATACATAGGTGGAAAACGCTGCTTTTGGACACTAAGGGCTCTTATTTATTATCTTATCTTTTTTTTCCTAACTTTCTTGGTTCTTGTAGTTGAAGAACCTGTGTTCAACAAAACACTGGACGCAGGTGTTGTTGGTGGAAGTAAATCTATTGTTGGTTGGACTATGTTAAAATATGTGGTTGCGCTCCCTACTCATTCAAGAGCCAAACCCGCGGCGACAGCCATGGATTTTGCCGACGACCGACGTTTGAGTAGATATCAAATTGAAATTTTTGGCGACCTTTAGTCCAAATGCGTTTCGCCCAGGCACGACAGTTGGGCTCATCAGTGAGGTTGGTGCTAGTAGATCTATCAGAAACAAAACCATGTTGACATGAAGAAATAAAACTTCTAAGAATTGGAATTAATCCATCATAGGTCAGTTTTTTGAAAAGTTTTGGAATTGTATATAAACTTTATGTATATTTCCTGATTTATAATTTGGTGTTATTATAGAACGCTTCCATATTTTTAAAAAGTCATAGCTAGCAAGGGAGCGATTAAAAATATTTTTTAAAGGTTTCGTTAATTTTTTGCACACTTCTGTAAAATAATAAGATTGATTCCATCGATGTCTTGTAGAGTGTCAAGCTTAATATCAGATAAAACTTGCTCACTTTCAGAAGTGGAAAGGTTTAAACTAACAATATTTAAACAGCTTTCTGAATTATAAGTACTCGTAATTTGATGACCAAAAGTAATGTATGGAAAACTATTTACATAAACTGATTGAAAGTGTCCAGCAAAAAGGTTAGATACAACTGCCAGATCAGAAGATAATATGCCATTATGATAACCGAATATTTCGAAGCTGGAACACTCAATTTAAAAGTAATAAAACTTAAATTTGGACAAGTCAATATCAACTAATGAATAGCATTTAAGTTGCAGATTCATGGCTCTAGAAGATGTCATCTTTTCGGTCGTTTTTAGACAGTCGCTTGATGACCTTTTCTTAATTTTGTTTTTTGCCCTTCTGCAAACTCCTGACTGGAGGCCAAAAGTTCATTCTATAAGTTGGTGGTTGGTCCAAGGTCTGTTTCGTCAAAATCATCCATAGCAGGTAAAACCAAAAATAATATCCCACGAGTACCTAGGTCGGAAAAAAAATGCCAGCTCAGGTAGAGCCGATATGCTGGGGAGAGGCAGAAAATAAGACGAATAAGTCCAAATGAGTTCGGTTGTGACTGGTTTATCCGCAGCCTTCCATTTCATCGGCTAAAATAAAAACATCATTTTTGATGACACTAAGTTTTTCGCCCTAGTCGACAATTCAGAGTCAGAGATGTCATCACAAATCTCCCTGTCATTGACAAAAAAGAGTCTGAATACCAGCCTTATGTCATCAATCCAGGACTCAGAAATTCGGTTGTTGCTTCCGTCTCAACATTCTCCAGTATTTCCGATATCACAGCATTTTAAAAGCAGGTTTAAGCTCTAAAGAATCAACTGTAAAGCTAAGTGTACATACAAGATTGGTACATCTTACAATATTGTCAGAACTGACAATGTCTGCGAATTATCTACCAATGAGCTGACAATTAAGTTGTGTGGTTACACGGTTGGGAGAAAATTTACCAATCTCTTACAATTTATTGTCAGAAGTTGGCTGGCAATTTATTTTCAGATAGCTGGCTAAATAACTAACAATTAATTGTAAGAGATTGAAAGATTTTCTGCCAATTGTGTGCACACCCAACTAAATGTAAGTTTTTTATGGTTATGGAAACTGCTTTATTTGCACCTTGGCCCGACTTTTTTTCGATGTTGTTCCAGATTGGAATTAAATGTCAAGCACAGATTCTCCCATTTTCCCTTGCATTCAGCTATGGTCATATCTATAACATCTGCGACTTCTTGCAATGAAATTGCTTTTGGAAGCTTATAGTTGGGGCATCCAGCATCCCACAAACTGCGTCGCACGTCTTTGTCTTCAATTAATTTCAATGTACTGTCGCGTTTCACTTTCTACCTTCTTTTTTTTGTGAGATAGCTGAGGCGGCAACTGCGAATTTATTAGCAAAATAGGCCAAAATGTATTTTTTCTACTTCAGGTCTTTCCATATTTCTATTAAATAAATGCAATAAATACATTAATCTTAATATATATAAATCTCGTGTCACGATGTTTGTCCTCAATGGACTCCTAAACCACTTAACCGATTATAATAAAATTCGCACACCATGTGCAGTTCGATCCAACTTGAGAGATAGGATAGTTTTAATCTCAAATTATAGTCGCAATTTTAATTTATTGCTAATTATTTGTCTGTTATTATTTGACAGTCACATTATAGTCGCAATTTTAATTTATTGCTAATTATTTGTCTGTTATTATTTGACAGTCACAATTATCTGTTAACTCCAAATGATTCCAACAGATGTCGATACCTTTCGACTGGGTGGAGTAAGTAATCAATAGATGGCGCTGCTATGGTAAATCTACGAACGTGTCATATAAGCTACATTTTAACAGAATAATTACCACGTGTTGTTGACGCTATAAAATTAATTAAATTTATTTTGTAGTGAACGAAATACCGTATAATTCAATTATTTCCACTTTTTAAATTTTTGGTGTTAGCATAGCCGGCCACGTGTTACTTAGACTGAAGTGTAAATTGCATTCATATTATAATGAAGATAATACAGTGAAATTAATCCTGTTTTTTACTTATTTGTGCTTCATTGATCAAAACTTTATAATTTAACTAGCTGACCCGGCCACGCGTTGCTGTGGTCAAAGTTTTTGTTATATTACATTATAGTAAACAATCTAAGAGGAAAAATAAGAGAACATCAGTCACGGAGTCCACTATGCTTTTTCACACAGATGGTATTTGTAAAAAAATATGGTGATATTTGACTTTCTACTACTATAACCCTTTAGTAAAATGAAATTATTTACGAACAAAGACGAAAATGTTAATGTTGGTATACAAATTAACTGGATTGAGATTTGAAGGGGAAGTACGTTGAACACAATTAATTAAAATGTTCTTACACTTGATATTAAGCATAAATCAGTAGGTACAAAATAAAAATTTATCAGATTTATTATTTCCATTTAATTTTATAACAAATATAAGTATATTACAGTATAATACAGTAAATAAAATGTGACGCTTAAACTCATGAATGAGGTAGGCAAGGCAGACAGTCTTAAACTTTTAAACATTAATATCTATTTTTTTGAATTATAAATACTTTCAATTTCAATTTAATTTAACACCAATCGGTGCACAATGTTTTTGGTTAACCTGTCTTTAGCTAACACAAATAGATTTGACGGTTTCCCAACAAGTGAACACGCAACATATAGTTGCCCATGAGAAAAACATGTATTTTCCAAATGTAAACCACAAATGGACATTGTTTGACCTTGAGAATATTTATAGACATGGCGAAAGCTAAACGAATTGGAAACTGTAGCCTTTTGAAGGGTATGGTAGAATCTGATGGTATCATGGGAATACGTGGCAGCAGGACCACTTTTCCTTTAAACTTCCCAGCCAAAATGGTTGCTTCAAGAATGTTTCCGGTGATCTTTTTGATGACCAAACGCGTACCGTTACATAATTGAGGTGGATTCAAATTACGGAGGAGAATAATAGGGGAACCACAGCAACGCGTGGCCGGGCCAGCTAGTTGTTAAATAAAATCTTAAAGAATTAACCTCACCATCCACATTAACCTCAAATCAATATCCAAATTCATTGCAAATTGTCTGACAATGGAAAAATTGTTTGAAGCTAAAAAAAGTACAATGTACAATTTCTTCATTTTTAGAAACGTCAGATAATGATAAAAATTGGCAGGCCTGACAGTAAATTTGGTTTGTACACGATTATCAAATACCTTACCGTCTCCCAATTAATTATCAGATACATTTTCTGACAATTAATTGCTAGATTACACGATTGCCAGCTAGCGTACACATGAGTGTCAGATTTCTATATGGTTGTAAGACATTGTAAGCATGTTTTTCACTGACAGATCTGAAAATATTGTAAGATCTACCAATCGTGTAGGTACACTTAGCTTAACAATCCAACGTTGGAAGAAATCTTTGATGTTCTTCGCAGATGAAGAAATGTAAAGTTAAATGAACAAAGACAAATATCTGTGTTTCGATTATCATGTTTTTGGCAAAAGTGCGAAAAAGTGCCAAGTTTCTGACGAGAAATTAATATGTGCATAGCAACTAGCTTAATACGATAAGTCAGCCTTATGTTTAATACCAGAGCCTCTATTTCAGTCCATCCATAGAAAATTGCAATGGACAAGCATAGCAACCAGCAGGAAATTTAGAATTATGGAGATTGATGGGGATGACACGTAATCTAGAAATTCCCAGAAACTAAAACTAAGCCGTTAGTCATCGCTCAAGTCGGCGTGCTCATAGTTTAATCAGATTTTTTTGTATCGTTTTTCGATGTTTTAGTTGGTGTTAAAAACAAAAATTTAATTCATCGAGAAAAGACACTTTAAACGTGTATATTGACACTTCAAATCCGTCATTTATTTCATCTGAAAAGACAACGTAGCGCTAATCAGAAATCGATGTCATGTGTGCTTGTGCAAAATTAAAGTGCGATTTTTTTCTTAAATTTTAACATTTTTATGAGAGTTCCATGCTTCTCTTAAAATGGCCCTCTTATCAGCATTGTAAATTATTTTACTATTACCGCCTTTGTTACTTTTACTATATTTTAAAACTAAAAATAATTTTCATGTACCAACCTGATGACCTAAAAACATAAAATGCACGACTGAATTTCATGATACTACTTAACAATTTGCTTCCTTTAAAGTAGTTTACTAAATCATTCTTAATTTTAACCATTTTCTAACTAGTATCGCACTTAAGCAATTTTCTTAATACATAAATTGAATTCTGAACACACCTAAAACAATGACAGTTCGTGCAAAAAACTAAGTAAACAGACCTTTTGTTGCGTTTGTAAATAGCACGATACTAAAAAAAAATTGGTATTCGATGATTTTAACTTTATTAGAAGGGTAGAGAAAGTATGATGCTATATTCGATTAAATTTTGCAAACTCGTTGTTTTAACCTACATGGTTTCATACTAACACAGCTTTAACATCGTACTAATTTAACTAAAATTTTGCGCCAATGTTATTAGAAAAAAAAAACTGTTCATAAGCATAAAATTCATTTTTTAAATGACTAAAATAACTCAAGCAAATATTAGTTTACGCAAGAACAAAAATTATAAATCGTTGTAGTGGTTTCTGAAAATATAAGCTATTGCATACAAATTTTTTAAAACGTTTTTAAGAAAAAATTTTAGTACATAAAGTTATAAATATTAAGGGTTTTCATGCAACGAGATAATTTTCCACTCTGTAGAAAGATATAACTTTCCGCAAGTGCTTCTGTTGATTAAAATATGCCAAGAACAAGCAAAAAAAAATTATTTTTTTTTAAATTGTATGACTTAGCGCTTTTATGAAATGTCAAATTAAGTCACAATCGATATTTCTTTAGATAATCGGGTTTATTTCTTCTCTTTTCGCATCAATTCGTGAGATAATTTTATCAGATCTGCAGAAAGTTTTTTCCATACAAATTTTTACAGGTCGTTTCGGCGGAGATAAAGTTATCTGTTTCCGAGGTTTATCAGGGTTTTTCGCGCTTACGTGAATACCCTTATTGTAACTAAAAATTAAATTCCCAAAAAAAATATTCAGTCGTTTTTGAAATATCGGATTTTCCAAAAAGACATTGATTTTGTTTTAAATTAAAATGATATTTTTAAAACTCTTGAGAAGCTTCTCCATAAGAAATTTGATTAAAATCCGTTATGCCGATAATGAGAAATTCAAAATTCTACAAAATGGTTCTATGTTAGATACAGTCAGTAGTATCTTAATTTACAATTTTACACTACTCCGCAGATAAATCTACGAAGTAGAGACACTGAAAGCACTGGTAACTGAGGCCATCAGCTTAGACAATACAACAAGAAGGGAGACACACAGAAAGAAAGAACAGCAGAAGAAACACATGTCAACAGCACATGGTTGGTATTTGAACAGTCCCCCATCAAAGTACCATCCATGTACAATGATGTTTTTTTTTTAAATTATAGATTTAATAGATTATAGAATTGATCGAAAGAAAAAAAAATTATCAAAATTCTAAGCGCAGCGCCGCCACCGTTTTCGAGAAAAATACGATATTCGAAAACCATTTTATAACATTTGTATGGAGATTACCGTTATTTACAGGTAAAATATTTTTTTTGTCTCATCTTGTAGATTATATTTAGAAACTTTTATTTATAAGTTTAAAAAAATCGAAATATTTAGTTTGAAAAAAAAAATGTTTTTTTTTTAATCTAAAAAAATTTGTTTGAAAATTTTAATATACAATAGTATTCAAACTTTTGGTCGGTCGTACCGTTTTTTAGAAAATCAAAAAAAAAAAATAGTTCCAAGTGAGGTACCATAAATAACAATTTTTTGGATTTTTTTTTACCCATTAATTTTTGGATTTTTTTTTTAAACCTGTGGGACAGTTTTTCAAAAAAAAAAAATATTTATAAGATTTTAAAAAAAAATCGTATGGCACCGTTATTTTCAGTCTTAAAAAAAATAAAACAGTTGGGGAAGGGGGTTATTTTAAAACGATTTAACGAAAGTCATCCGAGCGTTCAGGCTGTAGTCGAACAGACATACTGATAGACAGAATTGCAAGACAACTTTGATCAAAAGCTCGAGTTCGATTGTTTTTACGAATGCCTAACTTGCCTTATACTCGTAGTACCTATAAGTCGCAAGTTAAAAGCAATAAAAAAAGCAAACACCGTATACCCATTCGGGCCATAAAAAGTTCGTTATCATCTCACGATAGCGAACAGCATTCACAGTAACTGCCTGACCGGCCGCCAGCCCATAAACCGCACCAAACAATCACTCTTTGTGGGTGCATTTGTTTTTCGACAATCACTCTTGGATTATCATTCGCCCAAATGCGGCAATTCTGCTTATTGACGAATCCACTGGGGTGAAAATGTGCCTCATCAATGAAGATGATTTTCATCGCAAGTTGATCAGCCACTGTTGCCATTTCTTGCCACCATTCTAGAAGATTAAATTGACCGAAAAAATAACGAAGTGCACGATATGCATTTTGATTTGAACGCCCATTTTCATAATAAGCCTGAATAACTTTAACGCGTTGCTCGATTGTGTATCTTCCCATGCCATGGTTCAAATTGAGTTAGTCTGAAATTGAGAAATGTCAAATGAAATGCAGACAAAAACTTGACGTTTAGGGGCCTATTGCACCATCTTACAAAATTGTGATTACAAGCATTTTTTTAACAAATTTGTAAAAAATCGAGTTTTTTTCATATGTAATTTTTTTTTAATCACAAATTTGTACTTGCATTTTGTAGTTGGTGCAATAGGCCCTAGGTGTTAGTCCAGTCAAAGCGTCATGAAAAAAGGGCCTGACCTTGCGCGCAGAGGCATGGTCTATTTTTTTTTTCATGGATTGATAGGTGCTTATGAGAAAAGCTTAAAACCAAATTTGCACCACATGACAACTTTATTTTACCAAAGTTATTGGTAAAAATGTGTTTTGTGTTATTTTTTGGTCATTTGCGAATATCTCGGCTCCACTATCTCCTACAAACAAAAATTAAACATATATTTATTCCTAATAACATTATCTATTATGTTATAAAAAAACAAATTTGTTTAAACAAATTAAAAAAAAGTTATAGTATGTTAAAATAATTTTTTGTTGTTTAAAAATCACTTTTTCGTGATTATTAAGAAAAAAGCTCATTTAACGATGAATTTTTTATTTTTTTATTATTAAAGTTCTTGTAATTCCCTACAGTATAACAAAAATCAATACTCTACGATGAACGAAAGCCGAGTAATAAATTATTGAACATAGGTAAGTCAGCGCACCCACGCATTTTATGATTTTATGTTTTAATTAATATCTCAGCCTCAGTATGTCGCAAAGTGAAAATAAAAAAATTTATTGCTAATAACAATATTTTCTATCAACTTGCATTTATATTAACATATTTGAGCAAAAACATAAAAAGTTACCGTTGGTTTCAACGTTTTTTTCTTATTTTTAATACCTTTTTTCATTGTTTTTGAGAAAAAAACTGTATTTCACGGTAAATATTTTTCAGTTTTGGATTTTTGTTTTATAGTCCTGCTAATTTTCTTCAAATTAAAAAAAAAAAATTAGTCCATTACGTCAAACGGGAGCCAAGATATTCATGATTTAAAAACTTAGGAAAGCTTACAATTTAGTATCTTAACATTGTAGCTTGTAATTTTGGTGTCGTCAGCAACAAGAAGCAACAAATATGTGTAAGTATGTGTGGAGTGTTTGAAGGATACCAATATAATACAATATATATTATTCAAAATTAGATTTTTTTGATAAATGAATTCGAAAATAAAAAAAAATAATCTGAAATAATTATTCTGTGTTTTCAAAAAGTACTTATACCTATATTTGGTTGAAATGAATAATAATATGAAGACAAATCGAGGTGTATTAAGAAGATACTCAAATTCAAAATAATAGCAGATTATTTCTTACGAGTACTGTTGTAAGATTTCAGTATCTTTATTCGTCGGAGATCAACGTTTATGTTTCCATCTCTCAAAACAATTTGTTGTAGGTACACGCATCCATTCATTCAGAAGTGAAAATAAATCCCCGATTTTCATCGACAATCCTTTTTGAAAATAACCTTCTGTCGAAAACAGTGAACACAGTGAACTGCAACAAATGTTTACGTTGAATCTTGAGCATGAACAACCTTTTCTAAGCTCCCACACCATATAAACCCTGCAAATCCTGTATTTTATTAATTAGACTGTTTTTATAATTAATTTCGATAGTTTGAGTTAGATTTTGAATGTTAGTGAATGACCTGGTGGGGACAGTGGTAGGAATTCCTTTTCCCTTAGAACTTGTGGCACCGAGCTCGGCAGTGAACAAACTTTTCTCTTTTCTTGTACATAACCTACAGTTTTACTTTATTGTTAAACTCTTTGAGCTAAATTAAGCATGGAATTCTGGCCCAAACACGAACCCAAAATGTGAGGAAGCACCTCGTAAAAATAGAATAGTAGAAGTTACTACCGCAAATTGCCGGATATGAAGTTGGTGTTGGCCCTTAGTGTTGGATTAAGGGTTGATGTGAGGTCTAGAAGGTCCACCACAGGATATAACATTCTGCTAAGTCGTCTGGTTGTGTTGAGAATGGGAAAACCTAGAACGAGAGTAATAAATTAATGGCAATTTGTCATGTCACTTTGCTGTAATTTATCATTTTTTCGATGTTGCTTTACGTTTTATTCTGGTTGCCTCTGTTTTTAGTTCTGTGGGTGATGAAAGTGACAGGAAAAGGGATAACTAAAGTTTTGGTATTTAATTGCAAATGAAGTGTGCATTAATTCCTTTTACTGTTATCCAATTAGTTTAATCGAACCATTTAATCAAACTGAGGTTCAGGATAAGTTCAAAAAAGAAATATTTAGCGATTACTTAATTCGGTTTGTGGAATATATGTACATAAATAGGTCTTTAGTTTTAAATTGAATCTTAAGTTCATTAGTCCTCGCATTTGATGTGTGGTTTGGATAAAATGATGCACTGTTGCGAATTCTTACGATATATTCGAACTGAGAAAATTCTATTTTTTTTTTTAAAATAATAAAATATAGTGGTAATGTGGTGGCCTTAGAGGGAGTGCTCCCGCTCTCTTTCCTCCACTCCTGCCGGCACATATTATTATACATTTATACATGTTTTGAAAACAATGTTCGATTATAATATTAATTATCTTAAAAAAACAACATTTTTTTGCCAAAAAGACCCGACTCATAGGGGTTGTTGTATTAAGACAAAATATAACTAAACATTGTGATTGTTTGCTTATGCATTTTAAATGAGGCCGAGAGAATCTTGTGAACTTATTGAAATTCGCTCTAAGTGCGTAAATTAGAAAAACAAAAGTTCTTTTTACTATCTTTAATATTAGTTCATATGACTTCTGATATCGATAATCAATAATATTTACATTAAAAATTGAAACAGTCCTTTCAATAAATATAGAAGTGAACTAAAAAACGCGCCTTCAGATCCTCAAAAGCTAGGCTTTTTGTGCTAAAGCCTTCATATTGTAATGGGTGATTTTTTTTGCTATTTTCTTTAGACAGCTCACGCACGTTTCGTGTTTTGTGTCACTGTCAAACATCTTCAGTTTGGTCTATAATTTAACCATGAATCGTCTTACAAACGAACAACGCTGGCAAATTATTGAATTTTATTATCAAAATGCGTGCTCTGTTAAGAATGGTGCAAGAATTGAAGCCGACCAACCTACCAAAACGCCGAATTTTTGGTGAATGGGTTCTTGAAAAGTTGACCGAAGATCCACTTTCTTATCGAAAAACTTTATTCAGCGACGAAGCTCATTTCTGGTTGAATGGATACGTGAACAAGCAAAACCGCCGTATTTGGAGTGAAGAGCAGCCAGAAGTATTGCATTACCAATGCATCCAGAAAAAGTCACTGTTTGGTGCGGATTATGGGAATCATTGGGCCGCATTTCTTTAAAGATGATATACGCATCACTATGTTACTGTGAATGATGAGCGCTACCGTGCGATGATAACAAATTGTTTTTTACGTAAACTGGAAGAGCTTAAATTGCATGATATGTGGTTTTAACATGACGGTGCCACATGCCAAACAGAACGCGTAACAATGGACCAATTGTTCGAGTTCGGTGAACAGTTTATTTCACGTTTGGGGCCGGTCAATTGGCCGCCTAGATGGTGCAATTTAACGCCTCTAGACTATTTTTTGTGGACCTATGTTAAGGCTCATGTCTATAGCGACAAGCCCGCTTCGATTGACGTACTGGACGCCAACATTGAAGCATTAATTCGTGAGATACCGGCCGAAATGTTTATTTATTTATTTCCTCATCTATCGAGTACATTATCTCTCTTAGACTAAACCATATTTACTATATTTACAAAAATTTTACTATACTTAACATTTCTTACGAATAATCAGAAAAATTAATCTTACATGAATACAAATATATGCTATGACACTAAACGCAAAACAGTAATTTTAAAAACATCTCTGCTAAGACACAAGTCAATATTTTGATAAATCGAATTGAACTCAAAACTGGATCTTGAAATAGGATCGGATCCACCGTAATTTGTAAAGGAACGGGGTACAAAAAAGAGTGTTTGCCTCATCCTCAACTGCCTTGAGGGAGCATACAAACCGAAAAGAGAAAGAAGTTTTGGGCAATCAATACGATTACAAAAAGTATCTCTAGCAAGCATAATTAAATAATACCTCCTCCTAGCTTCTAGAGACTTTAAGTCGATTAAGAGGCATCTATCACTATACCTAGGCAAGATATTGTCAACCCAATTGAGTTTTCGCAACGCATACCTCGAGAATTTTTTCTGAACTGATTCAATACGATTTATACCTACCCTATACAATGGACACCATATACAACAAGCATACTCTAGGATTGATCTTATCAGTGAAATATACAAAGATTTAATAGTGTAAGGGTCGGAAAATTGTTTCGAGTTTCGAATTATAAATCCAAGTAATTTATTAGCTTTGCAAGTTATATAGTCCAAGTGCAAATCAAAGGATAACTTTGAATCAAAAATAACTCCCAGGTCTTTTTGGTTGTGTACTGATTCAAGTGATATATCGGAAATGACGTATGAACGATTAATAGCATTAGGTGACCTTGTAAATGTAATGCTTTTACATTTAGCTATATTTAAAAACAAACGATTCTCATAACACCAAGCTGACACTTCATCTAAATCATACTGAAGTCGATGACAATCCAATTCACATTTAATTGACCTAAAAAGCTTAAGATCATCAGCAAATAGCAAACAGTCAGAATGTCGAATTCTAGGTGGTAGATCATTAATAAATAGTATGAAGAGGAGAGGTCCTAAATGACTGCCGTGAGGAACGCCTGAAAGATTAAGAATCTCCTTTGATACAACTGTTCCAATTTTTACATTTTGCTTGCGATTAGTCAAGTAATTTTCAAACCACTTAAGAAGGTTAGAGTGAAAACCTAAGCATTTCAGTTTTCTTAGCAGAATATCGTGTTGAACTCTGTCAAATGCTTTAGAGAAATCCGTATAAATTGCATCAACCTGGCTTCCACGTTCAATACCTTTTATACAGAAATTCGCAAATAAAGCTAGATTTGTTACTGTCGATCTTCCACTAACGAAACCATGTTGAACTACTGATATACTTGAACTTACTTCGTCATAAATGCATTTTTTCACTATCGCTTCAAAAACTTTTGGTATTAATTTCAGTTTTGAAATGGGTCTGTAATTAATAACCTCTTGTTTTGAGCCCGATTTATATATTGGACTTATCAACGAAAATTTCCATTCATCCAAAAAGTCACCGGTTGAAAGTGATAAGTTGAAAAGCCTAGTAAGAGGAACTGCAAGACTTAGAGAACATTTTTTGAGCATAGCCGAACAAAAGTTATCAGGGGAATGCTTAAAATCTGACTTCAAGGATGAAAGCTGAAGTAAAACTTGATCTACTGATAAACTTAAGCTTCCAAGATTAGTGATAGTTTCGCCACATCGAATTTCATGTGAAAGCGGAACAGAATCAAGAACATAATTGGATTGGAAGTAGGACGCAAACATATCACATATAACGTCCTCATCACTTGATGATTGATTTAGATAATTCATACTGGTTGGAATACCATATGACTTACGTTTTGAATTGACAAATTTCCAAAAAGCACGAGAGTCACTTTTAATGTTATTCTCGATAGAGTGCATATACTTATTAAAGACAGACTTTTTTAGAGACTCATACTCTTTCCTGCATCGTATATAGCGAAGGCGTAAGCTAGGATCCTTTCTGTAATTTTTATGTACCTTAGAAAGTTTATTTTTAAGATTACATAATCTTTTATTAAACCAAGCAGGCTTATCTTTATGCTTTCTCTCCTTAAATGGAACAAACAAATTATATGCTTCCTCAATTATAGCAATAAATGAATCGTAACACTCTTTTAAGTCATGAGAGCAAAAAACTTCATCCCAATCGATCAAGTTAAAAAAATGGTTCATACCAGTGTAATTAGCTTTACTAAAATCCCGAACTAAGTTCAACTCACGTTTATCAAAATTTAATTTATCAAAATTCAAGATCTTTAAATCGAATTGCAAAGCACAATGATGTATACTATTTTTAAAAATAGGAGCTTCTGACTTTACTAAATAGGCTTCTAATTCAGTATTAATAAAAACTAAGTCTAAAATTCGACCTAATAAGTTTACAACATAGTTAAGTTGGTTAAAATTAAAAGATAACATATTATCAATAAATTGAGACTCAAGTTCATTAGAGACATTAAAAGGAAGTAAACTTTTATCTTTTTCAAAGTAAATCCATTTTATATGAGGGAGATTAAAGTCCCCTAAAATAACAATATTAGAATTAGGCCCTAACAAATTAAAAACATTACGAATGTTATCAATATGCATCTGATAAATACTTATATTTGAATAAGGTGGAATATATGATATAATGAAATAAATACAATTTACGCAAAATGGCAAAGTAACCTCAACACATAGTTGTTCTACAGATTTGAATTCAAGAGAAACTTCTCTACATATTAAAAAAGATCTTAAAGCTAATAACACACCACCTCCTTTGCGCAATCCAGTATCAGCAAACGATCTATCTCTTCTGAACACATTAAAATCTGCAGACCGACATAGTTCAGCAGAAAGTATATCATCAGACAACCAAGTCTCTGTTAAAGCAATAACATGATAACAGCAGCAAGAAACAGCAAGATAGAAGTCAATTGTCTAGAAAGAATATGCCAAAATTGGAGTGAGCGGATGGAGGATGGACCATTTGAGGCGCAGCAGTGGCCAACATTTGCGTGAAATTATCTTCAAACATTAAATTATATCGGCCGTACTATCGATTCAAATAAAGATCTCGAAAACGGCGCACAGTGGCCCGTTTAGGCAAAAGTGCTTGCGAAATTAATTTTTCGGGTGGGCTTATAATGCAAAACTTTTATATTTTCTGAACTAAAAAATGTTTACAGCTCTAGTAATCAAAAAAATTATTCCATTTGTATGAACGGTTCGGCTTGTAGAGCCAGTCAAAGTTGACAAATATTTAAGGTGAGAAAAAAACATTTTTTTTTAAGTTTTTTTTTTTTAATTTGAGTGTAAAAACTAGGAAAAGAGTATAAGTTAAACTTTTTTTTGTTATTTTGACTTGATATATATTGTGTTAATTGCTATGATCAGAAATAATAAAAAAAATATTATAAAATTTTTTAAAATACTAAATTTAATATTTTTTGAAACATCACTTTTTAGGCACTTTTCCAACTTTACATTGAGTAGAAAAAAAGTTTTTAAAAGTTGTCAAGCCAAACTGGACGGATAATAATGAATTCTTATATATCTTTTTATCTACAACCAAAAACTCAGCTGCATAAAGTTGCATAACACTGAGCTAGAGAGATTTGATTTGAAAAAGTCACTAAATTTTTCTGAGTTTTTTTTTTAAGCGCAAAAAAAATCATGGAAAATATTATTTCTTTGTTTTGCAGGTATGAGTCTTGGTTTTAAATAAAATGGTTTTATAATTTAGAAGGAAAACATATTTTATGCTTAGCTTTTTAAAACGGTTTTATAGCTTATTTCGTGTAACCCCTAATAAAACTTTTAAGCATGAATGTTTTTGATTTCGGGTATGATTAATTATTGTGAGGCAGTTTGATGGATAAGGGTTCTTAACTGGATTAGAATATTTTTAGGTAGACGGATTACCTTATTGGGATGTCATAAAATTGAGTATTTTAAGTGCAGGTATTTAGTTTTAAGGTACGAGTATAAAAAATAAAACATTGGGATGGAATTATCATTTAAAATTTGAACGAGCAATCGAGCAGTTGTATAAGGAAAAATGATTTAAAATGGATATACCATACAATATTTTGTTTGAACTTTTTTTAAAAGTTAATAGCACTGACGAGTTTATTTCTGCCGTATCTAATAAGTGAACAACAACTATCCGCTGAAAATTTACCGGAAAATGAAGCAAAATTAAGACACTTTTATTGCGCTAATAAGAAAAAATGGGTTGCAGCCCATATCGGTCGAGAGTCAATTTTATAAACAACAATGAGCAATGGTTATTTTCATCTCTCCATATCACCAGACAAACAGAAGTAATGTGTGATCACCCAACTACATCAAGGTAATCAAGAGGAAGGCCAAGGAAGTCAGTCAATGTTTGCGCAACATTCACAAAAGAGCAAAAACTAATCAATGCAACAGAGGAGATAAGTACTGCAAATCTCTCTGATGCATGCTCCAATATGCTAAAGAAACTAGTGACCTCATAAATACAACAGTCAACGATATAAAAAGGCAAATAGCAGATATTCAACCAACAATGTATAAAGTTAATGAAGGTGTAACTATATTGGTGAATCACGAGTTCTTTTTAACTATGATTGACGGAAAAGTTTTAAACGAATTAACAGAAACAAAGTCTACGCGGTCATGTCCGATATGTAAAAGAACCCAAAAAAACTTCAATAACCAGGATGAATTAAATAACGACGAACATAATTACGAATATGGAATCTCTCCATTGCATGTTAGAAACAGGCGCATGGAATTTATTTTGAAACTTGCTTATACACTTCGACAAGAGGGAGAGGAATTTGATGAATCTATTAGGATCAAGGTGGCAGAAATAAGAAGAAAACGAGAGATTCAACGGCGTTTTCACGATGATCTTAGACTTGATGTGGATAAACTAAAGCAAGGATTTGGAAATAGCAATGAGGGAAACACTTCAAGGAGATTTTTTGAACAATCGGAGGCAACCGCTCGAATAACTGGGGTCAATGAAGAGGTTATAACTATGATCACAATAATACTTACATTTTTGAATTGCAGGGTAGAAGTGAATACAGTTAAATTTGGAGAGTACACCAAAAAAAACACAGAGTTATTGAAACAAAAGTACCCTGAAAAACTACTAACACCTACTCTTCATAAAATTTTGGTTGATAGTCAAAATATAATCGAATACCAATCTCTACCACTTGGAGAATTGTCAGAAGAAGCCCAAGAGTCCAAAAATAAAGACTACAAGAAATACAGATATCAAAATACGTGTAAAGTTTCAAGAATTCGGCAGAATGAAGACGTATTTAACATGCTAGCAATCTCATCCGATCCACTTATTTCTTCCTTGAGGCATGCAAGAACCCAAAAAGATCTGAAAGCCCAATACTCACCAGAAATGAGAAGTTTGTTACGCATTTCCCCGGACTTAGATGATATTTTCCAAGAAATTTAATGTTTGTATGTAAATTTTTGTTCCTTTTATTTTATTTTTCTACTTTTTGAATTGTAATCTATTAACAAAATATTTTATAAATACTTATAAGTACTCTTTTATAAAAAAAAAAAATAAAAATAAAAATAAAATAAAAAAAATCAATTAATAAAAAAAAAGATTTTTTCGTCACATTTTCACTCAATTTGGGTTGGTTTCTGTTTTTCCCCACTGTTTTACTTAAATTACACTCAAATTACTTCATAAATTGACTTTCAACCTTTTTAAAATTAAATATACCAACTATGTTAACCACCTTAACTAAAACTTCTTATTTCAGTAGCAGATTCTGAAACACCCTGTAAATATTTTTTCTTTAAATTCCCAAATTTTATAGCCTTGGAAATTTCCTTTAAGATAAAAAAAAATCTGTGGTGATATCTTTATTCGTTTAAGAGATATGATTTTTGCAACCAAAAAAGTCAATTCGGGCCACTGTGCAGCGGCTAGAATTTTGATAAAATTTTTTTCCTTCGATTGATTCTTACGATCTTTAATTTAATAATACAAATTTTGAAATACAGATATTACTACTGTACCTACCATAGAACCATTTTTTCAAATTTTGAATTTGAATTTTATCGCAATAATGGATTTTAATGAAATTTAATCTTTATTCGTACATTAATAAGAACTTGGCCTACCAAAATTTGTCTTAAAAATGTTTTAAGAATTTGGCATATAAAAGCTAATATTTTAAGAAACCACAACAACGACTTATAATTATAAAAAAAACATATATTTGCTTGAATCACATGGCATCCTGTTTTTAGCTCCAACTACTAAAGGATTTGTTTTAGTTATTTCAAAAATTAATTTTATGCTTATGAACAGTTCTTATAGTGTTACAATTAATCCTTCCAAGCATGCGAGTCATTTAGGTTCGTTGGAGCCATGAGAGGGACGGTGATAGAAGAGACGAGGATTTCCTATATTACGGGAATTAGTGCTGAAAGAGATGGAATTGTAGAGAGGTGCGCAGACAACCGACACTTAAAGTTGATGATGAATTAAGATAATGTGGCTTATTGCTCTTCGTTCTTCCAGCGTATTCAAGTTAATTAATAGAAGTGGGTCTCGATACGTAGGTAGAATAAAAGGGTTATTCAAATTTCAAAGACAGACCATGAAGTGCGAAACGTAGGAAATGACGTTGAATGCTCTCGATAATGGTATATGAATTAGTTGATAAGGGCATAAGGGCAAGGGGTTGAATTATTTTGTAATATTGATAAAATAATATTATCAGATAGATAAAACTATTTTGTAAGGAAACCAAAAAATTTCTTTTGTGTATGATATAGTTCACACTTGGCTTTTGTTAAAAAATCGATGTAAGACTAACTGAACTTAACAAAAATTGCGTATTGTCCATACGCCCTCACAGATGGTTGCATGTGAGATCGTAGGGACGAAACGCCAATTTTTGTTGACTTAAATCCCCAAAAAAAAAAACTATTTTGACAAAATTAATTTTGTTTTTTGTGGATTCAACAAAAGAAATTTGTAAAATTGACAAAATATTTTGTTGAATTGACAAAATATTTTGTTAATTTAACAAAATATAACAAGAAATTTTTGTTAATTTAAGAAAATATTTTGTTAATGTAACAAAACAATTTTGTTAATTCAACAAAACAATTTTGTTAATTTAACAAAACAATTTTGTTAATTTAACAAAACAATTTTGTTAATTTAACAAAAAAAAATTTTTTAATCCGATAATAATAAAAAAACAATAACACTAACAAAAAAAATTGTTAATATGACAAATTAATTTTGTAAGTTCTACGAAATTTTGTCATATTGACAAAATATTTTTGTTATTTCAACAAATTTATTTGTTAGCACAACAAAATAATTTTGTGGATACAACAAAATATTTTTTGTTACCTCAACAAAATTCTATAATTTTTGTCAATTTGACAAAACTTTTTGTTGGACGTATATTGACAATTTTTGTTAAATCAACCTAGATTTTTATCATATATACCTAGATTTTATTTTCAGTGTAGAGTGGAATATGGGAATGTTTGATGACCATTTCAATAAAGAAGAGAGGTCCTAAGTGGCTACCTTGTGGGACTCCGGAGGTAGCTAAGAAATCATTATAACGGGTTTTTAGGTAAGAAGAAATCCATCTTAAGAAGATAGATTCAAGTCCAAAGGTGGACAGTTTGAATAGAATAAGCTTTTGTAAGATATTGTCAAAAGCCTTACTGAAATCGGTTGAGACAACGTCACTTCCTTTCAGTTTTCTAAGGCTGAGAGGCTAAAGGATACGATTTCAACAAGGTTAGTCATTGTGAACCTGCCCTTTACAAAGTCGTGTTGTCTAGGGGAAAGGAGACTTACAACGGAAACTTAAAATTCCGTACAAATGCAAAATGCTAAGATCTTGGGAATATGTGAAAGTTTTGCAATTGGACGATAGTTTGTAACTTCACAGAAGAAGTCCTTGAGTTAAGGATAAACCGAATGTTTTTGAGAGGGAAAGAGACAGTGTTGACGAGCATTTCTTGAGAAATATGGCGGAGATACCATCTGAGCCGGGATTATACTCATCGCCATCATTGAGCTGGTTTTCGATGAGAAATGGGTATGAGAAGGAAAGGGCCGAGGGATAAATTTAGTAAATAATTGAAATAATTACAATCAGGGAAAAAGGAGTCGTCGTTAAAGTTTATTTAAGAAAACTAGCAAAAAAGTTGGCGATTGCTTGTGGTTCGTTTGAAGTTTCGTTATTGAAAAAGAGAGGAGGATAACCATCGGATTTTAGTTTAAAGTTGACAAATCAGGATTTGATTAAATAGCGTTGATAGAAGGAGTTGTAAAATTCGGTAAAGTGAAGACAAGTACCAAGATAATTAGAGTAGTCTTTTGGAGATCGAGAATGAAGGAAAGTTGACCGAAACTTGTTCCGCAACGATCGTAGCCTGTGGTTATAACAAGGTGGGGAAGAAAACGAAGTTTAACGTCGATAAAAGGGTACATGAAGACAAACAGAATTAAAAATATTTCTCTATGAAATACGATTATTGCATCATTTACAATAAGGTTGTCAAAATAAGATAGATTAGTGGGGGAGAAGTCTGTATAGAATAATCATGATAAAAATTTAGATTGAAAGGGGATGATAGTTGTCAATAGAAGGTAGATAAAGACGACTGTGTGAGACTGAAGTGTTGATGGGATCTGTTATGAAAATTAATTGTAGTTGCCTATTCGTAAAATTTCGAATGTAGCTAACTTGACAGCGGCTTTAGTCGGCAAGGCTATCTACAGAGAGATATTCCTTTGCGGAGATGGGATTGCAAGCTACACAATATGATTCATCGTCAGATAAGGTCCATTTAAGATGAGGACGTTAAAGTCACAGAATAGTACGATGTCAACATGGGGGTCACATAGACCTATTATATGATCAAGTTCATAAGATTCAATTGGTTCTGAAGGCAAAATGTGGCAACATATAATGTAAAGTGACTTGCGAGGAAGGGAATGAAAACCATGTCACTTGTATTTGTTTAACCTTCGTAGCTCACCGAATCTGATTTATCTTGTAAGTACGCCAAGAAGATACAAACGTTTTCATACGTTAGGATATTTGGCTTCTGATTTATGGTTAAAATTTTTGGAAGTATGTAGTTAAAGTAGGGGGGTGAGGTGATCATCGATTTTAGATGATAACATAGAGGGGAATCAGAATGAGTGGTTGGGGTAAGATTGAATGAGACTCGCTCAGATTTCGGGTTTGGGAGTAAGCAAGCAGGGGGTTATCATTTATGGGGATGTTATGGGACATGGGAGCTAGGTTTAGGTACAGTAGGGGGTCTTAGATGTAGAGATTTGGGAGATATACTAGCGAGGTTAACATTAGGTACTTTGTGTGCTTAAACCTAGAATATAAAAAAATTAGTTAAAACACTCATTTTAAAACTGCAATTATGGGCAAGCTGCCTAGCTTTGGTTTTCGATTTCGGTGTTCGTTTTGTCGGAGAGTTGTCGATCTATTCTAAAACCGAGTTAATTATTCTGTCAGAGCATGAAAAAACCCATTCGTATTTTATTGGGATGATAATTTTGAAACTACTGGCTGAGTTGCGTTTGCGTTCAACATATTATATAGCAAACTTTTTTTTGAAGATTCATATTTTGTTAGAATTTGGAGGAGTGTTTCATAGAAAATAGGCTTTTTTGTTTCCATTGTTCAGACCATTTAATAGACTATTCTGATATTGACCATGGAGAAAATGAAGGTAAGCTTGAGGATGTTGCCGGTGAAAGTAAAGGTGAAACGGATTCCATATAATTTTGTATTGCGACAGATCGATCAAAGCTACCCATATCTCTTAATAGAGAATTCAACTTAAGAGAACCTTGAACAACGCTTTGTCCTCAGATTTTCCAAATCGACTTTAATTTACTTGGAGATCTATGATTTTTTATTTTTGAGTTAATCATTAAGAGCAAATTGGTTACTTTTATTTTCTCTTTGCAAACGCCTTCTGACAGAGGGGGAATGTTACTTTTCATAATCTCCATCCGTTTATCAAAATTTATCAAACGAAACAGTGGGGGAAAAATTGCATGTTATAAATTCCAAATCGGCAACAACAAGCAAATAATGTAACTAGGGTTACCACACTAAACTGGGATTTTTACACAAACAAAAGTAACGGGTAAATAGGTAAATTATATGTCAAAAATAACAACCACAAATAAACAAAGACAAATTTAAGAAAATGTGCAAGGGTAATCAAATTTTTTTTTGATTTGTTATTGTTGCGTTGATGGGGTAGTCACATTTTAGTTATTTTGATTTATTGTTTTTGTCAACGTGAAAATGTAGGTTACACTTGATGGGTAGAAACAAAAGACAAGCGAGGAGCAATTTGAAAATGCGACTGTTTTTTGCGACGTTTAAGACTTGACTTTAATCTTTCACAAACAAATCCGCTATACATTTTTTTTCAACGCAGACAATTTGAGAAATTTCCCATTAGCTTAAATAACATGAGAAATTATTTGGATGCTTTTATTGAGAAAAAATTGTGTTACTTTTTTGGTTCTCCGTTTTATAAAACTGATGGATGTCTAACAAACTAATAATAAACTTGCTAATAACTCAGCAGTAACTTAGTGTCAATGGTCTTGGAAATGAAGAATTTCAGCAATGCTTTTGAAAATCCATTATTATCACCCGGGCTCTTGAAGTACATTAAAAACTTAAAATTTACAAATGGCGAGTTCATAAGATAAATTTAAATTATTAATGTAAGATTTAGTTTCAGTGTGTTTACCTATTTTTCAAAAATATTCTTAGTATTGTTAAAAATCTACTGCGGGAATGTCAAATCTACGAAGTGGCAATGCTGGATTAAGAGCTCAAGAAAAGTGAAGAAACTAGCTAAAAGCAAAAATCATTTAGGCTCATTTTTAATCACCCCCATCGCAAATTCCATCGGAATTGAAAATGTTCTATGAGTAAAAAAAAGCCTATGACAGAATCCATTCCATTCGTAGTGAAAAACCTCCTACGAATTTCGAAATTCATGCAATCCGAATGAAACGAAAATAGTTCATCCTGTACAACTACAAGTTATTCTTCTCATAAGAAAAGTCGAAAAACTAGTGTTTTTTCGAGAATTTAAAATTAAAACAAATAACTACTTATAAAGGTGTGCATTTGATATTTCAAACTTTGATTCCAAGTCTCCAAACATTTGTATGCTATCTTAAATTAATTAAACAAATTTGAAAAACATTTACACTTTTAGAGGTGCATATGACAAAATTGGGCACTATAATTTAAAAGCACAAGCAATAAATTTCACAAATGAATACATTAATTTATTTGTAAAACTAAAACCAAAACTAAATCCAAAACTAAAACTTTCAATAAACAAGTTTTTGTAGAACAAGCTAAGAGCACGCAACATAATTTGCACAGTGATGATACATGTAGTAAACATTCTCCACTTGTATCTTCTTTCGTAAATGAATCGTTAGAGTTCTTTTGTTAACTAATTTATTTACTCTCTCATTTTATTTTAAGAACAGAAATTATATTTTCATATCTATTATCTATACCATTGTGAAACTTAACATATAAAACTATGTTAACTCGGTTAGAAATGTGGAGTAACAAACTTTCAAACATTTTCATTTTATTTAAGCTAAAGAAACTGAATTCACGAAAATAACACCATTAAGTGATGTATACTACATTATCGATCATAACTGATAATATAGCTTAGGTTAGGTTAGGTTAAAGTGGCTGTCATTAAAGCATCTGACCCACTTAGACCAGTAGAGGTCCATTGCGATACCACGATCTAATGGGGAACAAAAAAGTTAAGACCATTTGGAGCTACTGATGAAGCGAAGGAGATTTTTAATGTCTGTGTTTATTAGATCGCTTGGTTACGAGTAATTATATAAAGAGTCTCCTAGATGAAGTTTGCGTCTGTAAGAGAGAGCAAGACATGTACAAAGAAGGTGTGGGATTGTTTCCTCTTCCTCCTCGTCCAAGCAACTCCTACAAAAATAATTTGATAGTACACCGAGTCGTGCGGCGTGTCTACCTATAAGACAGTGTCCAGTTATGACACCTATTACGGAGCTGATCTGCGATCTACTGAGGGACAACAAACACTTTGACCGTTTGGGCCGGATTTGTTTGGACGCCGAAAAAGTGGTAGTATGACGCCATCTTGTATTTGATTGTTCCAGAGCAATTCGCTTCAGTATAAGCTTACTAGTAGCTATATGCATACCTATATTTTCCCTATCGGGCAAGATAGGCATTTCCGTTCCAATTCTGGCGAGTTCGTCGGCTTACAATTTCCCAGAATATCCCTGTGCCCCGGCACGCAGAATAGGTAAATATTAAAACATTTGGCCATCTCCATCAGAGACGATCGACAATCTTGGACTGTAATGGAGTTTGAAGAGACTGATGCTAGGGATTTTAAAGCAGCCTGACTATCTGAGAAGATGCGGATGTCCGAAACAGATATCACGTTTTTTCAAGCCAAGACAATATTTCCTTTATCGCCAGAATTTCCGATTGGAATACGCTACAATGGTTTTGTAATTCCTTGTGAAGAGGACTAATTCAGTTTTGTGGGGGTTAACACCTAGTCCACAACGGTCTGTCCATTTGATTAGATTGTTGAGAGCGGTTTGTATGAGTTCTATTAGAATTTGACAATGTTTTCCTGATACGGCAATGGCAATATCTTCAGCTTATGCAATCACTTTGAATCCCTCTTCTTCTAGGTCTATTAGGAGCTCATTAACTACCATATTCCATAGAAGTGGGGATAGGACTCCACCTTGTGGAGTATCTCTACTAACTGACCTTCTTGTTGTAAGGTTACCTAGTTCCGCATTCATATTATAGCATTTATTTATAGCATTTCTTGTCGGTTTCTGGTAACAAAGGTAGGTTCATTGGAGATGTAACTGACTATAAGGTTAGTACATAGAATATAATCAAAAAGAGACTCACCTCTTTCATTTATATCTGTACTGCCCCATACAGTATGATGGGCATTTGCATCACACCCAATTAGGAGGCTGATATTCTGCCGTTCTGCCTCAACGATGATCCTTTTAAACGTTTCGCCAGGATGGCCAGGGTTGTCATGGCCAAGATATGCCGACACTATCCAGTATGTCCCATTTTTGGTATGTAGTCTGGCGGCGGTAATATCTCGATCGCTGAAATCAGGGAATGAATATACATTAGAACTACTTTTAACTTATATGCAGGATCTGGGTTCACCTTTATCCGACGCATACAGCAAGTAGTAACCAGGAGTCCTGAGTCCCTGAATTATAGATTTGGCAATCCATGGTTCCTGGATCAGGACTATTTCCTCTCGGCCGAAATAGGCCGAAGCCTTCATGGAGTGTTGAAGATTAATCTAAAGTAGCTGCAGCATTTTGGCTACACTCACCCAGGCCGACCCCCAACATGGTTTGATTCAGGTCTTCGGATTCAGAGGACGAGCCAATGGGTTCATCTTCGCTCAGAAGAGCCTTCCTCTCGGAGTCTTCAGCTTTCTTTTCGGAGAGACTGTCGACGATCTTAGGAGCCTTTACGGAGATGTTTGTGGTCTTCGCTTCAGACTCAGAAGTGCTGGAAGCATCAATTTCCATTGCTGGATCAATGTCTACAGCAGAATCTGCGACTGTGGAAGTACCTGGTGGTTGTGGAGGAGTGGTGATACCCTCATCTTTTTTGTAAATCTTCAGAGTAATCGAAGAGAATCCGTACCCAATCACACCTTTGGTTGCCAGTAGAGGAGCCAAGGACTCTTTATTCACTACAATGATTGCAGATCTTGAAGCGCCCTTTGGTTCATCCACTTTTGCAACTTTCCAGTTATGAGTTGGCAGGTCTGGATTAGTATACTTTGAATTAATTTCAGGATTACATCCAGGTGAGAGGGTTCCTCTGGAATCCAGGCACGAGCCCTAGGCTTAGCACCTGCCCAGATTTCTCATAACTTGCCGACAGCAAACTTATAAAGATCGCAAGATCTCTGATCTCCACAAAAGATAAGCTTTACTTGGCCTCGGTGCCAGCCGTTATCTCTCATAATTGGGAGTAGTCCTGGATTGGCCTTCATGATGTCCAGGAAGCTTACCGAGAGCTCTTTTGTTACCACTGCCTAGCGATCTGCTGAGATCTTGCCATCGATATCGCTTCTTTCGATGACTGCCACAATAATGTTTGATTTTAGCGCATCACTAAATTAAAGATCTTCTCTTCTTAAGGCATCTAATGGAGTGCTGGTCTTCTGCACTTTGGGGCGCTTGGGTTCCGAAGTGGTTCCCTCAATAGACCTTTGTCGCTTTGACGTGGGGTTTATTGGTAGTATTGGATTTCTTAGATCTAGTACTACTAATGCGCCAGCTTACCAGTCTTGCTAGAATAACTTTGGCTAACAATCCGCGGACTCTGTCTTAATAGTTGTTCCACAGATTGTGCCAGGCTTGAGAGCCATTTCGCCACATAAAGCTTTATTAGTCGCTGGCGACCCATCCTCGTTAGAGGCCAAGCATGCAGGCAGTCGCGAATCCTGCTGACATTTGAACGTATATCCCCGTACAAATTTTAACTTTTTTATTAGCTTTTCCCATGGTTTATTAAGGGTTTTGAATTTTGTTTGTTGTGTCTGCTACCGCAGCTGGATTGCTGGGGTAGAAAACAGGACGTAAGCCTTCCCACCGCGTCAAAGTCAAATTCGAGGGAAGGGTGATATAGCTTAGTCTGGCATTAAACACTAACCAGTTTTATTGACCGTCAGTCAAATACAAATTCTCATCTTAGACCAAGATTAAAGTGTATAAGAGATTAAAAGAAAAATTGAAGTGAATGAATGAAGCTGACTGATTATTATTATCGATCAAATACACCTTCAGCCCACAGACTGTCAGTCAATAACAACATTTTTTGAGAACATACGTTTGGCTGACAAAAACTATCAGTCAGAATGACACATTAATTATTAGTCGTGAGCAAAACTGTCATACGTTCCATGCCTTATGTCAATTCTTTTCTTAACGTTGTGGTGTTTAATACATGCATATTGAAAATTTACCTTTGCGTGGTAGTCACCTTGCCGCGGTGCGGAGGCTTAAGTTTCAAAGATTCATCTGACCTACAGGTTTGGGAAGTCCCAATCCGGTAGTGATTTTGAGGAGTTACGAACTAAGAACTGCCCCCCCTAATCCAGGGTGTTACGTGAACCGTGCCTATTGGATGGTTTGCAGCCAGGGGGTATACCGGCTGTATTCTAACGGTACCTCTTCGACACCAGATCGAATCGAAGAGTAACCATGACCTTACCATATCATGCGGAGCTCTGATATGGCGGACCTACCCTTCTCTAGCTACTCGTGGGAACAATATGCCAAAAAACAAAAAACAAAAAACAAAAAAACAACTCAAACCACATTAAATTCAACATTCCGCGGGATGTCACCGCGAATGAGTATGCGGATCGCATGGAGTCTAACCTTTGTGGTGACGATTCGAGACCGAACATCAGTCACTTCTTCAAGAGAAAGCCTCATGGGCAAGTGCAAAATCGGGCAGCTAAAGGAGAATCGTCTACAACGAGTCAGGGGAAAATGCCACCCAGGTGAGTTAAAGATGATACTCCTGGCACATCTGAAGCTAGCATGAGGAGAATACCTCCCAAGCCGGTGAAGGATGCTGTCAAAGCAATCAGTGATGGGAAAATGACACCATCAAAAGCTGTCTGAGTCTACGAAAATGATGCACCGAGAAAAAGAAAGCGGCCGAACCAGAAAAAAGAACGGCGCACTTCCGAAAATTGGCGAGCCAGGTGGCCGGGACGACCCAAATAGGAAAGGACTCAGCGGTGCAGGTGCAATATGGTACCTCCGGTTCCTCGCCGAGGGCATGTCTCCGCAGGATGCCCGGAAGAAAGTAGACGAGAGAAAGGCGGATGCAAATAAGGAACCTGCACAACGCCAAGAACAGGGTAAGAGGAAGAGCCACCTTATAACTCCTCCCCTAAGGCAAGACGTCAAAAAAGCCAGAACGGCGCCAGCAACCACAGCGGGAACAAGCACCGCTAAAATCGGAGCATCGACACCCCTTACAGGGCCAGAGCCCTACTGCGGAATAGGAGAAAACGTGATCAAAAACAAAATCAAAACAGAAGAGGAGACAAAAAGATCAAAGATCTGGAAAGAACTCCCTAAGCTAAGACAGGCAAAACTATTACTCGGGGACTACAACCGAGAGCGTTTTCTAACCTGCATTAGCTTAAGTAGGAACAACCTCAGGAAAATCACGGGGCTTCTCACAGGCCACTGTAGGTTGAGAAGACACCTCAACATCCTTGGCTTAGTGAGCAACGCGACTTGCAGATTCTGCAACACTCACGAAGAGACACCTGACCACATACTGGGGAAATGTGATGCACTCGTGCATCAAAGGCACAGGTATCTGGGCAAGCACCACATAAAGGAGAACGAATTATCATCCCTTAAAATACTTCGATTCCTCAGAGGAGCAGATTTGGAGGAAGAACTGTAGTAATGAGCCAACCTCATCCAGTTCTAGATGGGGGACACAATAGATCTTTAGGTCGCAGTGTTTTTATACCCCAATTTATTCATTCATACTGAAAATTTACTAAACAAAATTGAACGTCCGCCACTGACTTGAGACAAACTTAAATAACTCTCCAAAACCAAAGTAACTCAAACGTTCAGTACTTCGTTACTCAAACCGAGTTTAGAATTTATTACAAGTATTTAATCATGTAATAAGCATTGTTAGAGAAGCTGTCGTCTGCGGTAATAGGGCATAAGCAATATATCTTAATCTTAAATTTATAAGTTGTTAGTTTAAGTACAAATATGAATTTTAAATAAATTTGTTGAAACATAATAAACAAAGGCTTTCAAGTTCATTACATTTTGCCAACGTAAAACCACAAGCTCGATAAATACTCCTACAATGTGTTCACTTCATTATTTATTGATGAATGGAAAAATTAGGGCTTGTTTTAATTGTCCCAGGTATTTTTTTTTTCGATTCATATATATGTATACTGTCACAGTGTTCTTACAACTCTGAATACTTTGGTGAATAAAATTTTTCGCAGTTCCTAGCAACCAATCCGTTCGGAGATTTGTTACGCTGGAATATAAGATACATAACTCCAATTAATAAAAATAATTCTTTTATGCAAAGAGCCTTCTTAATCTGATTTCAATAATCTAAAAGTCATTAAGAAATTACTAAGCTAAAAGACCTTCTTAATTTTATCTTAATTAATATTCACATACCTACATATATATTTATATGAAATAAACCAACAATGTCTCCCAAATATTAATTTATGTATAAAATTCTCCAAAGACTATCAAAAGTCTGATTTAAAAATTGTATCTTATTGATACTTTTCTGAAAACTTTTGCTTAAAATATCTGAACTATATGTAGAATATGGTTGGGAACAACCTTTATGTATTGTCCATTTTATGACCAGATCATTTGCGAATAAGTTAGAGGTAAATGTAATGAAAAGTATATATGCAGGGTGTCCCAAAATTCAACGTCGAAAGGAAAACGGGTGATAGGGTAGGTGGTGACAGTTATCAGAAAAGAAATTAAAAAAATCGAAGGCATGTATTTTGTGACTTATAGGCATTCGAAAAAAAATTGAAAAAATGGTCACCCTGTGACGGTCTTTCAAATGCCGTGATTACAAATCTTAACTTTTCTCAAGTTTTGTTATTGTTATGGAACCTTAAATAACCCTGCTAACAATTGCATTCAAAAATTTAAACACACGTACAATAGTTTTAAATAAAATATCACTTTTTTGCCCAACTAAGTACTAAAAATTTTTACATGACCCTAATTCAATGGACTGTAGTGTGAATGCACTCTAGGCTTCCTCGTGTCTAAGTTAAATTTCGAGGGAGGTGAACAATAATTTATAAGTAACTACTACCAGGTCCAGAGTACCGCGGGCTATCAGATAGTGATTCTGTAGAGCCGATTAATTAAATTAATCTAAACGTCCAGAAATATTATTTAATTGAAAAAGTTATAGGATGTTTTTAATATTTAAAGATTTATTATAAACTCTAGAGCAAATTGAGAAAAGGTTATCTTAACAAGAGAATTCAGAATAAAAGAAAGGTTATAAGTAGATTAGTCAAGTCAGAATGACAATGATAAAAGGAATTTGAAAATGTATTGAAATGTAAATGTTGGTAGGTATGATTGGTCACGAATTGACAGGGATGTCCAACACGCCCCCTCAATGAGATGATCCTCATACTTTGACAACTCCAAGTTTTGATAAGCAATTGTAATGCTTCGGCCCAGTTAGCGCCTTAGTTAGAACATCGGCAGGCATTTCTTCCGTAGGTAGGTATTCTAATTTGATGTCCCCTTTAGATAAGACATCGCGAATAAAGTGGTGTCGGATGTCTATATGCTTGGTCCTTTGATGAAACACATGATTTTCAGCAAGAAGTCCAGCACCACGGTTATCGTTGTACAAAATGATTTTATTTAAGTCCTCAAGACCGAGTTCGTTTAAGAACGTCCTTAGATGAATAGCTTCTTTCATAGCCTCTGAGATACCCATGTACTCAGCTTCGGTCGAAGATAAAGCAACAGTCTTTTGTTTTTGAGATTTCCAGCTAACAGCCGCATTGGAAAAAGTGAACGCAAAACCAGTGTAGGATCGTCTATCAATTAGGCATCTTCCCCAATCAGAGTCAACGAATCCATTTATGCATTCCTGATTTGAAGAATATCGCAATCCAAAGTCTATTGTTCCTTGAAGGTAGCGTAGCACACGCTTTGCAGCACCCCAGTGGACATCGTTAAAACAACTGTTGAATTGAGCAAGAACACTTGTTACATGAGATATATCTGGTCGGGAACAAACGGCAGCATACATCAATCCTCCAATCAACTCTTTGTATGGCCGTTTTTCTTGAACACAAGAATTTTCACTTTTAACAAGTCTTGAGTCTGGTTGCATGGGGATGGTAAGTGGTTTGGCATCCTTCATATTAAATCTCTGTAACAAATTACGGATGTAACCCTTTTGACTTATGGATATAAATCCTGAATTTTGATTAATCTCGATTCCAAGGCAATATTTTGCCTCTCCAAGATCTTTAACTTCGAAGTCTTCCATAAGACTCCTTTTAATTGATTGAATCCAGTTCAGATCCTTGGAGCAAATAAGTACATCATCAACATAGATAGAAAGAATTAAAATGTTTCCATTTTTCCACGCAACATACACGCATGGATCTGCTTTCGTGGCTTTAAGTCCAATTTGCTGCAACTTGTGGTCAAATCTTAGATTCCATTGATGTCCGGCTTGTTTCAAGCCATATAAAGCCTTCTTCAGGTAACACACCTGTTTTCCTTCGTGAAAAGATTGAAGCATCGTTTTTGCCTTTTGTTTAATGGAGCTATTTGTCGGCTCATTTTGCAGAATTTCTTCTAAAGCATCTTCTAGCAACGGTGGAGCCTTCATATAAATATGCTCATTCAATGTTCCATTCAAGTATGCTGAAGTGATATCGACTTGATGAACTTTCAGCTGGTACCTTGCAGCGAGTGCGAGCATAAGACGTATTGATTCAAGACGAGCTACAGGAGAAAATGTCTTCATGTAATCAATGCCGGGTTGTTGAGAAAAACCTTGAGCTACAAGGCGGGCCTTCCGTCTCGTAACTATACCATCTTGATTACGTTTGTTTGTAAGCACAAAGCGACATCCAACTTTGCTCCGTTCCGCTTGCTCATGAACCAGCTTCCAAGTATCATTTTTAATAAGACATTTTACTTCGTCTATGATGGCGTTTTTCCACTCAGCACAGTCATCGCCTTGGAGGGCTTCCTTGAAACTTATTTCAGCATTAAATGCATAGGCTACAACATCATTATCAGAAAGGTTTTCGTCATAATTTTCAGTTTTACTGTGTTGATCTGTTTTACTCGACTCACAAGATTTCTCACTAGCCTGATCGCATAAAATTTCAGCATCGGTTTTGATTTCACTACCTTGATCAGTTCTACACAGCTCACTAGGGTCTTGATCACATGATATTTCAGCATCACCAGATTCAATAAAACTCCACTGCTCCAGGATATCAGCATTTCCACACTTAGTTTCAGATGAAATTATGTCTACATCCTCATGGACTTCTTTCGATTCATCGACAAACATAACATCTCTTGAGATAGATATTTTTCTCGCTGATGGCATCCAAATTCGATATGCTTTTGCGTCATCTGAATATCCAACAAATATACCTTCAGTCGAACGAGCTCCAAACTTATCCTTATTTGGTTCCTTGTTTTTAACAAAAGCTCTGCAACCAAATATCTGAAGGTGTTTCAGATTCGGAACTCGTCCCATCCACAATTCGAAAGGTGTCTTACCATCCAGAGTTTTTGATGGACAACGATTCCTCAAATAATTTGCTGAACATATGGCTTCAGCCCAAAACGACGGAGAAAGTCCAGCTTGTAGTACCATACATCGGGCCATCTCGACCAAAGTGCGGTTCTTCCTTTCACTGACCCCATTTTGTTGAGGCGTATAAGGTGTTGAAAGTCTCCTTTTAATACCTTGTGACTTTAGGTATTCATCCATTTTATTTGAACAATATTCCTTGCCATTATCCGTCTGTAGTGCCTTGATTTTTTGACCGGTTTGTTTTTCGACAAAATTTTTATAGCTGAGGAACGTTTCATACACATCGCTTTTATTTTTAATTATGTATACTTCACACCATCGCGAGTAGTCGTCTATAAAAGTGACGAAGTATTTTCCTCCACCATTAGATTGAGTCCTCATAGGCCCACAGATATCCGAGTGGACAATCATTAAAGGCTCGGAGCTTCTAGTTGTCCTAACAGAAAATGGTTTTGCTGTCAACTTTCCCTTCAAGCAAATAGTACATGGAGATAGTTGTTCACTTGGATTCAGAATAATTCCAGTAGCAGTTTTATCCTTAGCAATATTCAAAAGATCCCGAAAATTTAAATGGCCAAGCCGTTCATGCCACATCTGGATATCAGACTTTGTCTCCCTGTTGGTCGATTCAGCAACACCCGCAGACTCCAAAGTTTGGCGAAGGTAATATAAATCACCAACTCTATCAGCTATAAGTTTGATTTTTCCATTTTCATCTCGTACTATCGCCGTGTCACGCCTGAAGACTACTTCACAGTTCTTGTCAGTAATCTTGGACACTGAAAGAAGATTTGTGCGCAGATCAGGAACTAATAGAGTATTTTCAAAATGTACTGACCTTGATTCGACTCCAACAGCTGCCTGGAGTCTAACAGTTCCCTTCGCCATCACTGTAGTGGATTGATTACTCGCCAATTTTAGTTTTTCCCGATCGGTAGATGACAAAGACTCGAAATATTCTTCTTCACGGCACAGGTGGGATGTGCACCCACTATCCAAACACCAGCTTCGTTTCAGATCGATGGTATCCGTGCACATGGCATGTTCAGAAACATCTGACATTATGTAAAAGGAATCCTTTCCACATTCGGCACGTTGTGAAGCTTGACGTTTTACACGACAATCAGCAGCCTTGTGCCCAAATTTGTTGCACTTGCTACATCGAAATGGAAACTTTTTCTTGTTTGTCGGATTTTCTTTACTTGATTGCTTCGAAGTAAAACTTCTAGTTGCAATCATTGCTCCGCATTCAGACTCTTTGGATTTTTGCTTGCGCGCTTCCGCTTCTTCGAGAATTTTTACTTTAAGCCTTTCAGCATCAGGAAGAACATCCTGAGTCTCGATAGCACAACGAAAATTTTCGAAGGATTCTGGTAAACTGTACAAAAGCATTATGCTCAACAAATCTTTATGAATTTTAACATCCATCGCCTCCAGTTTGTCGACGGCATCGAAGAACTTGCCCACGTGATCACGGATTTCATCTCCTTCCTTCATTTTCTGAAGTGTGAGTTGCTTTAGCAAAGTGGCTTTCCTTGCTGGACCTGACGACGCATAAATAGATTCGAGTTTCTTCCAGATCTCGTGAGAAGTTTCACATCCACGGACTTGTTTGAGCTCGGATGGACTGATGGACAAAATAAGATCGGCCTTTGCCTTTTTATCTTGACGTTGCCAAGTAGATAAAGCCTTCTTAACCTTTGCTTCGTCACCTTCCGTTGGCTCTGGCGGCCTAGGTATATCACCAGACACATAATCCCATGTGTCGTTTTTGACAAGCAATGCCTCTACCTGAAGGCACCATGTGTCGTAGTTGTCTTTCGACAACATATCAAGCCTAAGAGAAGAACTCGGTTGCGCCATTATCAGCAACTGTAGATTAATCGTTGTGAGAAACAGTTTTTACAATTAAAAATGAAAAATTGAAAATTCCTGGGCCCATAACCTGTAGAGCCGATTAATTAAATTAATCTAAACGTCCAGAAATATTATTTAATTGAAAAAGTTATAGGATGTTTTTAATATTTAAAGATTTATTATAAACTCTAGAGCAAATTGAGAAAAGGTTATCTTAACAAGAGAATTCAGAATAAAAGAAAGGTTATAAGTAGATTAGTCAAGTCAGAATGACAATGATAAAAGGAATTTGAAAATGTATTGAAATGTAAATGTTGGTAGGTATGATTGGTCACGAATTGACAGGGATGTCCAACAGATTCATTCCTATTATTTGGTTTGAGTTTTAAATGAAATTCAATTTTTCAACAAAAATTACATCAAAAGTTTATTTACATTAGCTATAACAAATGTTGAAATTGTTTGCCTCCAACGGCAATGCAACAAGTACATCTTCTTAAAAAAGATCGGTTTACAAGACGGATGAATCTCCATGAGTTGATGCCTGCAACATCCTCCGTGATTTTTTGGCATATCTCGGCTAAGTTTTGGATCGGTTTTGAGTATATCGGTTTTGATTCTTGGACAAAATTCTGTGGTCCGATGAATCAACATTTAAAATGGATGGATGAACCTTCGCAATTTGCACGAGTGGCATGCTGAAAATCCACATTTGATGGGGGAAGACAAATCGCAGTATCGCTTCAAAGTTCATATGTGGACCGGAATTCTTAAAGGTAAAATTATGGGACCATTCGAGCTACCAGATAACTTGAACGGCGAGGTGTATTTAGATTTTCTTTATTTTTTTTTTATTTTTATTAGTTTCTGAAAATTATTAATATAAATTCAATACATACAAAATCAATAATTAATTTATAATTTTTAACAAAGTTGATATTAAAATATATACATTACATATACTAATAATTTTTAGAAATAGGTATCATTCTGTAGTACTTTCGTGACTAGAGGCGAATGATCCGTCAATTAAAAATAACATTATTGTTTTTATTTTGTGTTTGTGGGGTAAGATTTACAGATTTAAACTAAAAATTCAATTTAAAAACAAAAATATTTATGAGAGCAAAGAAAAGAAAATTTAAGTTTATAAATTACAAGCTGAGTTCAACAATATTTTTACGAAAGAACTATTCATAGTGAAAAGCCAATTCCTTACTTTATTAATGAACAAGGTGGATTGTGTTTCTGTTCTTATTTCAAAGGGTAGTTTATTAAAAAGCCTAGGTGCCGTTGCAGTATAAAATCTATAAAAATGTGTTTTTCTAGCTAAAGGAATGTTTACCATTGCCATACTATTCACTCTTAATCCGTAAGTGTTGGAACTTCTCAATGTAGCACTGTATCCGCTTCTCATAAAAAAAACCTTTAATACCTTAAAGATATAGAGATGAGTTACTGGAAGTACTCGGAGACAATGAAAAAGTGGCCAACTACTTACAAGCCTGTTAACTCTACAGATAATTCGTATCAGATGTTTTTGGGCAACGTTTAATATTTCGATTGTGCTGTTGTATATTCCACCCCAACTTGTAATGCCATATTGCAATTTCGAGTGTGCTAACCCATAGTATATCATCAAGAGAATTTTAGTTGAGCAGTGGGGTTTTAATAGATACATTTTCCGCGTTACAGACAACATATATTTTTTTAATTCATCTACATGACTTTTCCAACTCATGTTTTTATCAATTAAAACACCTAAATACTTAAATTTTTCAACACTTTCAATTTTAAAACAATTTGTATTACACACAAATTCATCGGAAAAGTTTTTTTCTCCACAAGTGTGAGCAGATAACGACATGTTTGGACAATTGGTGGAATGAAAAATAATCTCACAATCATCAGAGTAAGAACCTTTTAAATTACAATTCATCAATTTAGTTTTTTCACTTATAAGTAATTGATGTTTAGCAAACCACTGTCGCAGAATTTGAACGTCCATATTAAGATTAACTATGGAGTCAAATAATTTATTATTCGTATAAGTAAAAGTGATATCATCAGCAAAGGCAGTAATTTTACTTTTGAAATTTTGGTTAAATAATGAGTTAATGTATATTAAAAATAGAAGGGGTCCTAACACAGATCCTTGGGGTACACCAATGTTAGTATTTAATTCATCACTATAGGTGAAGTTAAGTTTCACACGTTGACTTCTCTCTGATAGGTACGAAGAAAACCATGTATGTATAACACCTCTCAATCCACATTTGTACAATTTGTCTAAAAGTATATTGTGATTAACCATATCGAATGCCTTAGTCATATCTATGAAAAGAGCTAAAGAAGAATTATTTTTATTAAAACCATCATTTATTTCACTAGATACTTTAAGAATGGCATCTTCAGTGGATCTCCCTTCTCGAAAACCAAATTGCTCATCCCCAAAAAAGTTAGTTTTGTTCAAAAACAATACTATTCGCTTTTTCATTAGCTTCTCAAAAACTTTACTAAAAGTTGGAAGAATGGAAATAGGTCTATATTGAGACATTAAGTTTCGATTACCTTTTTTGAATAATGGAATTACTTCAGCAGATTTTAAAGCAGCAGGAAAGATGCCAAAATTCACACTTGCATTAAATAAATGACTCAATACATCCACAATATATAATGAAATTTTCTTTAATAGGCAGTTGGTAATATTGTCCGAAGCACTTGAAGTTTTGTTATCAAGAGACAAGATTTCTTTATGGATTTCTAAAGGAGAAATTTGATTAAAAACAAATGTTTTGCTTTGAAAAGTCTCATCAACTAAATCTGAAAATAAATTACAAGAACAATTACTTTGTAATGGAAGAGGCTTCGATTGAATCGGGATAGATGTAAAAAAATTATTAAAATTATTAGCAATGGCCGCAGGATCGGATATCATTTTTCCTTCAATTTCTATTTTAGAAATATTGTCCTTCTGAGGTTGATTTTCAAGGATGTTGTTGACAACTTTCCACTCTTCTTTTACGTTCCCTCTACAGTTCTGAAGCTTATTTGCATAAAAATTATCTTTACTCATATTTAAATGTTTTTTAACTTCCTCGCTTATTTTTTCGTAATATTTTTTTAAATTTGAATTGAGTGGATGTCGCAGGCATTTTTTTCGAATTTCATTTTTTTTATTTATTTTTTTCAACAAACTCTGACTTATCCACGGCCTGAAACGTTTCAATTTGGAATTGTTCAGATTTATGACTTCAGTGCAACATTCAATATAATTTTTCAAAATACCAAGAAAAATGTTGTAAGCCATTGAAGGATTGTTTTCTGCATAGACATGCTCCCAGAACTCAAACTTTAAATGTCTAATTAAAGAAACAAAATCAATTTTGTGGGTTATTTTAAAAGGTATAGGTTGATGAATACTAGGTGATTGACATTTATCTATATTAAGATTTATCATGCAATGGTCGGAAATTTTATAGTCTAGTACCTGAGCAGACGGATTATGTAAAAATTTACTGTCTAATCTTACGAAAATATGGTCAATGCATGTTTGTGATGAGTCTGTAATACGGGTAGGTTCCATTACAAGAGGTTTCAAACCATATGAAGACATTAAAAGCATATAATTATCCGTGTCTAAGTTACTTTTTAGTATGTCAATATTAATATCTCCTAATACCAGTAAGTTCTTCACCTTTATATCTTTAAGTAAATCATTCAAATGTGTTATAAAAATGCTTTTACTTAAGTTGTTTTCATGCAGACGATAAACGCTCAAAATAGTAAACTTTTCTTTATGAATAATACAATTCATTTTAATTATATCGGCGCTAATCAAACTAATCGTAATAGCATCACATTGATAATCTTTTTTTATATACACAACAACACCACCTGAGCTATATGAATTATTACAGTTTGCGTATTGATTGTAACCAAGAATGTTATAATTAGATAGTTCATAATCATACAACCAAATCTCAGATAAAACAATTATATCAACATTAAGATGGAAAGCGTTTAAATGAGCCAAAAATAAATTGAAATTTGCTCTCATACTTCGTATATTTTGATGAATAATATTTAGTGTAGAAGGGATGGAATTAGCATAATTTTTTTGATAAATTGAGTTATTTGAATTCATTATAAAAGCAAGTATTTTATAGTTTATAGTTTATTGAGGTCTTCAAAACACCTCACTTTAATAACACTATCTCCATCGATTTTACGCAAAAAAATTATACTATTTCTCATCCATATATACTTAAATTTTTTTTCTACTTTAATTTTTTTGGTGGCATTAAAGAGTGCTCGCATATGGGACGTTAAGCTCTCGTTGATGTACATTTGAGATCCATCCTGATCATCACCCAGCAGTTTCGTTGTAAGCATTTTCCTCTTTTCATGTTTCAATTTCATAATTTTCTCTTTGATTAAATGATGAGTAAACTTAAGAGAAAGAATGTTTAAGCATGGTTTGTTTGGGTTATTTGGTGTTTTAATTTGTTTCACAAAACAGTTGCTAATGTCACGTTCATCCAAGTTAACACCCACTCCATCGCGAACGATTTTTAGTGCGCTTTGAAGTGCAGCCGAAGCATCGATATCAGGCACATTGACGATTTCTATGGTATTACTAAGTCTCGATTGTTCCAATGAATTAATGCGTTCTTGCAAAACACTCACGGTAGTTTTTAATTCAATGTTTTCATTTTGCAGCACAGATATTTTAGATAGGCAGTCCTGGTTAATTATTTTTAGTTCTTTAATTTCATTAAAAACCATTTCCATTGTTATGACGTTTTGTGTTTTTTTCTCTTTTTCCACTTTGTTATTAACCGGTGGCGTATGACAATTCAAACTGGGGAGGGGGGTTTCGGCAGAGAATGAGGTTCTCCGCAAAGAATTGCAGTGAGAGCACTTCCAGACTGAGCGGTTTTTTTTCTTAAACTCAAGATCAGTGGGTAACACATTCACACAACTTGCATGGAAATACTTTTTGCAATCATTACACTGAATTTTTAATTCGTTTCGATCGACTTTTTTTCCACATACACAATTCATTTTATAATAAATGACAAAACGAACTTCAAAGAAATAGTTAAATTTTAAACTTGAATCAGTGTTAGTTTTTTTGTTAATTTATTCTTTAGTTTAAATTGCAAAATCGATTGATTTATTGACTATGTTTTTCTCGATACGTGTGTACCCCACAACACCTATACCATTTGTGATTTAGATTTTCTTTCAAAACCACTTACCAAATTTTTGTATTATTATGTGCCACTTAGCATTTATGGAAATATATGGTTTCAACAAGACGGCTGCCCAGCGCATTATGCTCGTCCAGTGAGACAAATCCACGATGAAGAATACCCAAGCAGGTAGATAAAACTGTCTGGTGCAATTTCGTGGCCAGCCCGAACGCACTTAAACTCTCTGGATTTCTTTCCTTTGGAGGCAGTAAAAGAAAAAGTATACTCAAAACCGACCCAAAACTTAGCCGAGCTGTGCCAACATCAACTCATTGAAATTCACCCGTCTTGTAAACCGATCATTTTTAAGAAGATGTAGGTCTTGCATTGCCGTTGGGGGCAAACAATTTGAACATTTGTTATAGCTAATGTAAATAAACTATTGATGTAATTTTTGTTGAAAAATTGAATTTCATTTAAAACTCATCCAAATAATAGGAATGAATCACTATCTGATAGCCGGCGGTACTCTTGACCTGGTAGTAGTTACTTATAAATTATTGTTCACCTCCCTCGAACTTTAACTTAGACACGAGGAGCCTAGAGTGCATTCAAAGTATTTTTTAATGAATTAAAAAGACCTATCTTAAGACCGGGTTACTTGAGAAAAACATTTTTGTTTCCGTTATTTATGAAATATCCTCAAAAATGTTATACCATTTTGAAATGAGAATAGAACACGTCAACTTTTAAGGTAACTTGCCAAAATTTCGTAGTACATTTTTTTTTACACCACAGTCCATTGAATTAGGGTCATGTAAAAATTGTTTGTACTTAGTTGGGCAAAAATTGATATTTTCTTTAAAACTAATGCCGGTGTGTTTAAATTTTTGAATGCAATTGTTAGCAGGGTTAATTAAGGTTCCATAACAATAAAAAAAACTTGAGAAAAGTTTAGATTTGTAATCACGGCACTTGAAAGATTGTCACAGGGTGACCATTTTTTCAATTTTTTTGCGAATTCCTATAACTCACAAAATACATGGCTACGATTTTTTAAATTATTTTTCTGATAATTGTCACCACCCAGCCTATCACCCGTTTTCGTTTCGACGTTGAATTTTGGGACACCCTGTATATAAGGATATATGTATGTAGTAAATTGGCAAATTATTTTCTATACAGAATAACTTTGACTAACTTTCTTTATTCTTAAATAAGGGTCATTACTTAGGAAAAACTAATTTCCGTTTGAAAAATGGTTATTTTTCTCAGTATTTTTGATCGTTAAAAAAAATTATTGGCCCAAAATTTTAAACAGCCTATTATTAAACTCCTCGCCGGGTTTCCACCTTGTTGCGGTGGGGAGGCTTACGTTTGAAGCCTCAGCTGATCGGCTTTAGATTTATATTTATTAAATCCTCAATCGATCTGCTGAGGTTTTAAGCCAACTAAGAGGAACCCACAACGATAAAACTATGGACTTGCCACAACAAACGAACAAAACACCAGCGGGGATATACGCTGAAACGTCGACAGAAGTCACGGCTGCCGGCGCGGGCTTGGCCTCTCCAACAGGAGGAGGGGATAAGTCGCCAGTGACAAATAAAAACGAACAACAACAACAAGACAAGATGACAAAGACAACGACAACGACAATTACAACACAAGAGGAAGAAGACCTTCTCCTCACCCCTTCAGACGACGACGCGTGTTCCGTTGCCAGCTCCGCCTTCTCAGGGTTGTCGACCACTTCAGTTCGGAGTAGAATCTCCAACTGTAAGAAGACGGTCAAACGACTTGGAAGTCGGAATTGGAAGGAACTCAACGACATTGAACGAAGACGTCTTCAAAACGCTCGTGCTTTTCTGGCGAATGATCCTAAGAGGACAGGAAGGGTACTTTCCCAGCCGTCCAAAGAGGTAAATTCTACAGAGGGTACGAGCGTGAATACTCTAATGGGACCGCCCAATCCGCCGACTGGTAAAATCCAATCAAAGGAAAGTCCGATCTCATTGGAGACCCCCTCGACGAATACGCCTACGACGACGCTGCTGAAGCAAACAGCGGGACCACTTCTCCCAACCAGACCTGGTATGGAGCCACTTGCTCCATCGGGACTGGAAGGCGGGAAGGTGCAACCGTTGGAGATGGATATGGTGGGGCCGTGTGGGAGTGGCGCTAGGGGCCATAGCCCCATAGGCAACTCCGGCACGTCTCTTCCATCTCTATCGAGTGGAAGTAGTGTCATAGACTTAACAACGAACACGACAATGAACACGACAAAGAACACCGTAATCGAGAAGAAGGCCTCACGGAGTGCTGGAAATCTCACCCAACGGGTTCTGAAAAAGAAACGACGGAACGCTGAGAGGATTGTCCGGCGTCTATCTAGCAAAAATCCCGAAACCTTAACGGCCAGGGAGAAGCTAGCGCTGGGCAATGCTACTCAAAAACTAAAGACCTTGACGACCACTGACATAACGAACAACTCGACAAAAACAAAGACCTTGAGAGCGGGAAAGGAGACGGTCGGCACTACGCCCCACCCTGAACCAAACTCAACGGCGTCTAAAAGAACGAGGCAGGATGATAAATCTTCGCCTACAAATCCTTCACCCAAAACGAAGAGAAGAAAGACCTTGATCACTGAAGGGACTACGGAGAAGCGACAATTTGCCATTGCGGATTTCGGTACACCCTCCCGAAAACTCTCCGATGATCAATGGCAGTTGATGGAAGTCAGAATCCTGGACGAGGTGAACGACGTTATCGTTAAGAACGGGCAACCGCCTCTCTTCGGTAATCTCAGAACCGTCCACGGATTCAAGATGCTGACATGCGAAGACGATTATACTCTCGTGTGGCTGCAGGACTTCGTCAAAAGAACGATTGCTCCCTGGCCAAATGCAAACCTTCGCCTTATGGGGCTTAAGGAAATAAAAGACCTTAACAGACCCAAAGCGAAGATGATGATGCGAGGACCAACCATCCCTAGGGACCGCATTGAGAGGTACCTGCAATCCCTAAATACTGAGCAGCTCAGTGAGAACTGGAAAGTGCTTGAGATGGGAGAGCAGACGAAAGACGGCACAGAAGTGGTTGTGCAGCTCAGTCACAAGTCTATACCACTTTTGAGGAAAATTGGCTTCAAAGTTCGGATCGGGATAAACCGGTGCAAGCTGCGACTAATAGCCAACAAGAACAAGCAAGTAAGTAAGGGGCGGGTGGTTTTTAATAAACTATGAACATGAAATTAGTACAAATTAATCTCCAACATAGTAAAGCAGCCAGCGCCAACCTTGTCTACCTCATGGAGAGTAGGCAAATAGACATCGCCCTTATTCAAGAACCCTGGATCGCAGGTGGCAAAATTAAAGGCCTGCACTCAAAAGGACTTACACTGTTCAAAACTGCACAAGTGGTATCAAACAGTAATTTTAGAACTTGCATTGTAGCTAGGAAACAGTTTAATCTTTTTCTTCTATCTACATATAGTAATCTAGACCAGACTGTCGTGAAGCTAGAGCGGATCGGGCTCCCACCACTCATCCTGGCATCTTGCTATATGCCATATGACGGGACGGAGGGACCACCTGCAGACCTAACAGTCCAGCTAGTAGAGCGAGCAGCAATCGAAGGATGGGACGTGGTTCTAGGATGTGATGCTAACTCACATCATGCTCAATGGGCAAGTACCGACACCAACAGTAGAGGTGAGTCTCTTTTTGAATTTATTATAGAACATAATTTACTGGTAGCAAATAGGGGCAATGAGCCCACTTTTGTTATAAAAAACAGGGAAGAAGTGATTGATATAACTGTTACTAATAATTCAGATACAGTTTCAATCGACCAATGGAATGTTCTCAAAGAAGAATCATTCTCAGACCACAGGCTTATAGGCTTCTTGATAAATGATGCAGTGGAAACTCCGAAACCTTATAGGAATTTCAGAAACACCAACTGGGATCTCTTTAATAGGGAATTAGAGAAAAAACTCAAAAATTTCAATAACACTGCGATTCAAGAACCCAAGCATATTGATCAAACATCAGAAGAACTCAGGGTGATTCTTAGTAGCGCCTTCGAGAAAAGTTGTCCACTGAAACATATAGGGAAAGGAAAAAAGAAACCACCCTGGTGGACGGTAGAACTCGGTAACTTGAGAAAAGTAACAAGAAGACTTTTCAATGCTGCCAAAAACACTAGAAATGATAATGACTGGGAAGTATATAAAACCAGTCAACGAAAATTTAAAGCAGAAACGCAACGAGCGAAACGAAGCTCATGGAGAACTTTTTGCAGTGAAATCGAAGGGATAAACGAATCTGCTAGACTAAGGAAAATTCTTTCCAAAGATTCAATCCCTTTAGGATCTCTAAAAACGCCCACTGGGTGCTGGACAGAATCCTGCAATGAGACTCTTGAGCACTTGATAAATACTCACTTCCCGGGTTGCGGGTCAAATGACAGCAACCTGGAAACAGAACCCTACACGGAACACATTATACCATCAGATATTATAACGGAAGAAAAGATAAGATGGGCAATCCATTCCTTTTCTCCGTATAAATCCCCTGGCCTTGATGGCATCTTCCCAATGATGCTACAGAAAAGCGAAATCCAAATAATACCGCTCCTGAAAAACATATTCCTTAACAGTCTAAAATGGGGATATGTTCCTTTATCATGGCGCGAAGTCAAAGTGGTTTTCATTCCAAAAGCTGGCAAGCCCAGTCATACAGAAGCAAAAGATTTCAGGCCAATTAGTCTGACATCGTTTATTCTTAAAACGTTTGAAAGACTGATAGACCTACATATTCGTGGCACTCTGAAACTGGTTGATTTATCCCCAGCTCAGCACGCCTACACAAAGGGGAAGAGTGTAGAAACGGCACTTCACAGCGTCGTTAGCACGATTGAGAAGACATTGAGCGACAAAGAATATACCCTTGCTGCGTTTCTCGATATTGAAGGAGCCTTCAACAACGTGAACAATAAAGCGGTAAAGGCAGCTCTAGTAGACAATAAAATCGATAATTCGATAATACGTTGGGTTATGTGCATGCTAAAGAACAGGCAAATTAACTCGGAACTTGCAGGGATACAGATGAGAGTGTCCACATCCAGGGGCACCCCACAGGGGGGAGTTCTCTCACCACTCCTTTGGGTGCTGGTTATGAACACAATTCGCATTAATTTAAAACACTGTGGTGTAAAGATAGTAGCCTACGCTGACGATCTTGCGTTATTAGCTACAGGTAAATTCTTACCCACTATCAGTGAACAGATTGAATACGCCCTTTCTAAGGTTAATAGATGGACTAGAAAGTGCGGCCTGATGGTTAACCCGTCAAAAACAGAATTAGTCCTCTTCACAAATAAAAGGAAAATACCAAACTTCAGAATACCTTCAATTGAAGGCACCCCGCTGAAGATTTCAGATCATGCAAAGTATCTTGGTGTGATTCTAGATAGGAAATTAAACTGGAGTCTTAACACTAAGGAAAGAGCGAAAAAAGGTATGATTGCATTCTACTCCTGTAACAGAATCTTTGGGAAATCCTGGGGACCTAGTCCAAAAATTATCAGGTGGATGTATTTGGCGATAATCAGACCAATACTAACCTATGGTAATTTGGTATGGTGGAATGCAACGGAAAAAAGCACGAACCTCAAAACTCTGGCAAAAGTACAGAGACTCGCGTGCATTGGGATTACGGGTGCCATGAGATCCACACCAACTGCAGGGTTGGAGGCGATACTCAACCTGAAACCCCTAGACCTTTTCGTACAAGAATCCGCAGCATATAGTGCCTTAAGGCTAAGCCAGACTAATACCTGGAAAAACAGCGCAATAGGACATTGTTATATATATATGAGTAAATTACCAAAAGAAATCTACTACATTCACTACAGCTTCACTGGAATCTTTCTTTTCTATTAATAAAACCAATCATTCCATTCGCATACTCAGAACAAGCAACAAGTCTTTTATTTAATACATTACAAAATTGGCGACGAGGATTTAAAAGAAAACCAGCATGATGCCATTCGCAATGAAAACGAAAGTGTGTCATCGTGGTATGCTCGCATCAAGAAGCTGGCTTTACAATGTAAATATGGTAACAATTTGGATGTGATGGTAAAAGACAAATTTATTAATCAATTGCCCGAGAAAATTTTCACACGTATTTGTGAAGAAGACGAAAGTTTGTCATTGGCCGATGCTTTGAAAAAGGCGATGATATTCGAAACGAAATTTGCGATGAAGACCAACACGGATTTCGAGGTTAATTACACGAGTTCGAAGAAAGGGCAAAGATACCGCAACAAAGGCAATAACAACAACCGTAAAATAACAGTCCAAACACCTGGGAAGAAAATCGCCTGTACGCGATGTGGATGGAGGACACATGAGGCCAATACATGTCCATACAAGGAAGCCACCTGCCATTGCTGTTCAAAGAAGGGTCATTTAAGCAGTGTTTGCCGTTCCAAACAAGAAAACAGCAACAAAAAATTTAATTTTATAGATTCTAATAATTCTAATAATAATCTTTCTTATTCTAATCAAAATGTAAATTCTGTTTCTAATGGCAATTCGTTTGATTTTTCGTTATACAGTCTGAACGAAGATGAATTGAGCGGGATGTATTGGTTGAAGGTCATGATCAGCGGCACTATGATGGATATTGCATGTGACACGGGGGCACCGCGCACATTTGTTCCGAAGACTTTCTACGAGAAACATTTATCACATTATCCGATAACGGTTTGTAAAATCCCGTATAAAAATTACGGTGGAAGTAAAATCAACATAATTGGTGAGTGTTTAGCAAGTATTACTTATGGTGACACCAGCAAATGTATTACAGTTGTAGTGACCGATGCAAACGCACCACCTTTGTTAGGAAGAAATTTTTTACGGGCATTTCAATTTTTGTTAGTGCAAAAAGATCAAAATCATGAGAACCTTGTTCATTCGATTCGAACGCCAGAAAATCAAAGTTTTTCCGTTATTGTCGATCAGATTAAAAGTCAATTTTCTGAACTTTTCGATGGCCAATTGGGCAAATATAATGTGTGTGAAATTTCATTACAAATTGATAGTGACACCAAACCGGTATTCTGTAAGCCACGGTCAATTCCTATTGCTTGGAAGTCTGAAATTGAACAAAATCTGCGTGATTTAGTTGCAAAAGGCGTTCTTGAACAAATTGAGACTTCGAAGTGGGGAACACCATTGGTTCCCGTTCCTAAACCAGATGGTAAACTACGCGTGTGTGGTGACTACAAAACTACAATCAACAAGTTTCTTGTTGATGTCAAATACCCATTGCCTTTAATTGAGGAAATCTTCACATCATTGCAAGGTGGTGAATTATTTAGTAAATTGGACATGAGTGCTGCCTATAATCAATTGTGTTTGGATGAACCATCATCTCTTTTGTGTGCATGGAGCACTCACATGGGTACATTTAAAATGAAAAGATTACCTTTTGGCGTTAAGCCTGCAGCTGCAATTTTTCAAATGCACATGGAAAATTTGCTAAGAGGTATCAATGGTGTAGTTGTATATCAAGATGATATCACAGTCACTGGAAGGAATTTCAAAGACCATCTTTTTAATTTAAAATCGGTTTTGAAGAAAATGGCCGATTCTGGTTTGAGATTGAATGCAGTTAAATGCCTTTTCTTTCAAAAACAAATTTCTTATCTTGGTTTTACCATTGATAAATACGGGCTTCATAAGAACAGAGACAGATTTGCGTCTATTTTGGATGCACCAATTCCTAAAGATATTCATGAATTGAGAGCATTTATTGGCATGGCTAATTATTACTCACGCTTCATAAAAGATTTTGCAAGTAAAATGAATCCGTTGTATATTTTACTTCGGAAAGACGTTCAATTCGTATGGAATTCAGATTGTGAAAAGGCATACGATTTGATAAAACATGACATTTCGTCAGAGCAAGTAATGACTCATTTCAATCCGAAGCTTCCAATCGTTCTAACGACTGATGCATGCAAACATTCTGTAGCAGGAGTCTTATCACACCGGTTTCCGGATGGGCTCAAACCCGTTGCTTTCATTTCAAGATCTCTATCCAAAAGTGAATTGAACTACTCCGTCATTGAAAAAGAAGCATTAGCCGTATTTTTCTCTGTCACTAAATTGAAACAATATTTATTGGGAAATTTTTTCACTATTTCAACAGATCATAAACCCTTGTTATCAATTTTTGGTGAAACACACGGTTTACCGTTGATGGCTGCAGCTCGCATGCAGCGCTGGGCACTGATACTGAGTGGTTTCAATTATGAAATTAAATATGTAAAAGGCATCGATAATGAGGCTGACAGTTTGTCACGTTTACCTCAGCTATCATACATCGAAGAATATAATGATGCAAACTACGTAGATTTGATTGAAAGAGATAATGCATTACGAATAAATTTTAAAAATATTGCCATTGAAACGCGACGTGATCCCATTCTCAGTAAACTTTCAGAAGCTATTGAAAACAACACTGTTGACAAATTGGATTCCAATTTTGATGCGTTCAAAAGCAAATCGTTCGAACTTACCGTGCAATACGGATGTGTCATGTGGGGATTTCGAACGATTGTGCCAATGAAACTTCGGCAATATATTCTTAACGAATTACATGCATCCCATATGGGAGTAGTCAAAACCAAATCATTAGCAAGATCATACGTATGGTGGCCAAAAATTGATTTTGAAATTGAAAATTTAATAAAAAAATGTATTCCATGTCAACAATTGCAGGCATGTCCACCAAAAGCCGAGTTAATTCCTTGGGAACCAACAAACTCAGTTTGGAGTCGTATTCATATCGACTTTGCTGGACCAAAACTCAACCATTATTTTTTAATCATTGTAGATTCACACACGAAATGGGTTGAAGTGTTTAAAACAAAAATAATCACATCTGCGTTTACTATTGCTAAATTGCGTGAATTGTTTAGTCGCTATGGAATTCCAGACAGAATTGTCAGCGACAATGGAACTCAATTTACGTCTGCTGAGTTCAACGACTTCACCACACGTAACAATGTTGAACACATTTTTACTTCTCCAGGTCATGCTGCAACAAATGGCCAAGCTGAGAATTTTGTGAAAACGTTCAAAAAGTCGTTCATTGCTAGTGTAAACAGCGCAAAGTCAAACAATAAATCGCATGATGTAGACACAATCATAAATCGAATCTTGCTTGATTATCGTAACACAATCCACTATACCACAGGTGAAACACCTGCAAAACTATTTTTTGGGCGCACTTTGCGTACTCGCTTCAGTAATTTGCGACCGCCAACCGTGAAAGAAGTAGTTGAAAACAAGCAAGAAAATCAAAAAAAAAATTTCAAAGGTAAACGAAACATAACTTTCAAAGAAGGTCAAAATGTCATGGTTAGAAATTACAAAGATCCTAACAATGCATCATGGTTGCCAGCAACGATTAAACGAAAAATGGGTCCACGTACGTATACTTGTGTCTACACACACAACAATAAAGAAATAAATCGTCATTTGGATCAAATTCGTGATCAATCTATTGATACAGATGAATCTTTATACGAAGACATCAAGACAAACGCGACTGTGATCAATGTTTCAAATGAGAGTTCAGGTAACGAATCGCAATCATCACTGTCAACTAGCAACGATTATGGGGCTAATGATCCGGACTGGATTCCAAGTACAACTTCAATTAATTCGGATTCGGTAACAGATGAAGGAGAGACAGAGCATCAAAGCAATCATGTAAGACCAAGAAAATTGCGCCCGCTCAGAAATCGCGAAGTTAATAAAAACTCTAAATAATTGCCTGTTTGCCATAATAAATATGAATATTTAATTTTTTTTTTGATTCAAATTTCATCTCATTTACAAATTCAGTTTTATAATTTTTTTTTCTCTTCATATTCCAGTATATTTATTATGATTCAATTAATTTATTTTCCATCAATTTATAGTACTAAGCTTTTCATAAGATGTAAATAAGTAAAACGATATTATGTATTAAATATAAACAACTTTAGGGAGAGCGTGTTATATATATATGAGTAAATTACCAAAAGAAATCTACTACATTCACTACAGCTTCACTGGAATCTTTCTTTTCTATTAATAAAACCAATCATTCCATTCGCATACTCAGAACAAGCAACAAGTCTTTTATTTAATACATTACAGACATGCTCAAATTCTTCAGAAATACTTGGGTGATAGTATCATTACAGATTATACAACACCCGAGCTTGACTTTTATAAACCATTCCAAACTGCCTTTCCAAGCAGAGAAGAATGGCTGAACAACCAACCCTACACCAGTGAATCAGAAATAGCAATCTATACTGATGGCTCCAAAATGGACACAGGTGTTGGTGCAGGCTTTTTCTCAGAAACTCTTGAGCTAAACAACTCACTTAGGCTCCCGGATCATAGCAGTGTCTTCCAAGCGGAGGTCCTGGCAGTGACAACAGCTGCTAGACAGGTATCAATGATGGCGATACCACGGGCTGATATCACTTTTTACATTGACAGCCAAGCGGCAATAAAAGCGATTTCTGCCACTGTGATAAAATCGAAGCTTGTCTCTTGCTGTCGCGAAGAGCTTAAGGTTCTTGGCACGCAGCACAATATTAGACTCTGCTGGGTACCGGGACACAGCGGCATACCAGGTAATGAAAATGCCGATGAGTTGGCAAGACAGGGATCAGCGCTCGACGCTAGTCAAGCAGAGATGGTAAACATCCCACTCTGTAACATTAAACAGAAAATTTCAGACATAATTCTAAGGAAATCCAATGAAAGGTGGAATCTACTTGACACCTGTGATACTACTAGGAAAATATGGCCCTGCTTTAACAAGCAGAGAACTGACAAAATTATACAACTTAGTAAGAGGTCCCTTCGCTCTCTTACGAGCATAATCACCGGACACAATTTATTGAAATACCATAAATTTAAAATGAAACTAAGTACAGATGACCTATGCAGAGGATGTGGTGATGAGGAGGTACATGAAGACACCTCACACTTTCTCTGTCATTGCCCGTCACTATGCCATCAGAGAAGGAAATGGCTTGGTAGCTACTTCTTTGATAATCTAGAAGATATTTCTAATATTTCAGGAATACACATATTGAACTTCGTCAATGCCTCAAAATGGCTTGACTGATTAATAGAATACATAGGTTTTATCAGGAAAGAGTGATAACACTCACGGGTAACACAATGGATCTACATTGATCTAAGTGTGACAATAGCAACATCAATTGTCAGCCCAACAACCTAACCTAACCTAAGGTCTTAGTATAATACGACTTAACAATTTACTAACTTTAAAGTAGTTTACTAACTCATTCTTAATTTTAAATATTTTCTAACTATAGTTTCGTACTAAAGCAATTTTCTTAATAAATTGCTTCTGAGCACACCTAAGACAATGACAGTTCAAAGTAAACAGACCTTTTATGGCGTTTGTAAATAGCACGATACTAAAAAAACTAAAATAGGTATTCGATGATTTTAACTTTAATAAAAGTAGGTATGTTGCTTTATTCGATTAAAAATTGCAAAATCGTTGTTTTAACCTATTTTCATATTAAAACAGCTTTAACGTCGTACTAATTCAACTAAAATTTTGCGCCATTATTTTTTAAATCTCGCCAGCTTTCTGCTTAGGAAACCAGAATTCACTTCTGGCCAAAATTCGAAAATGTCTTTAGATTTAACACATCACCTCAGCTCATGGAATAAGTGCGAAAAACTACAAGAGTATCCAATTCCCTTGCACCATTTATTAAATCTATGGAAATTTTTAATTGAATTTATGATTTTCCATAACGATTGGGCGGAAACTAAAAACTTACTAACTCGAAGTAAAATAAGAATACAAGCAGTATACACTGTAAAGCATTACGTTTGGAGAAAATAATAAATATTATCTTCTTATAGTATGGTTTATGGATTGGATTTTTTTAGGCGCTAAAGCTTCAAAACAGGAACAAGACTTGGTATCCAGATTATCGGATCCGTCTTAATCTTTCATTTGTGCCAATCTTCGGTCGAACCTTAGCAGTCTTGTTCAGTGATCCAATTAGCGCTGTAGTGCACTGCTTTGCTATCATACGATAGCAATGATGAAGGATTCATAAGCCCCTTACAAAGCCCGGTAGAAAAGTCGTCTCAGAGCCAATTCTTCATTTCAGATATTTGTTACGGTCATCAAGGTATAACTTTCGGAATAATTGAGCGCTTATTTTACTATTTTTTTCTGCTGGTCCCACACGAATGACAATGAGTCCCTACTTTAAAAATGGATTTTGCAATGCTTACATTAAAATAATGCCACCGATAACTGAATTCGACAGAGGAATAAAATAGATCACAACTATAAAGAAAGTATATACGAAAAGAAAATCCTAATGAATTTGTGTCGTTGTCGAAAACTACACTAAAAGATAAAAATGAATGTAATTAAGAGATAATTCTAGAGTTTAATATAGCCTATGATCGTCCTTCAAACGTGTCCAATTAATTATGAAAGCACCATTTGATCGTTTCGAAATAATTAAACGTAATTCAAAAGAAGAACTAAACAATATCACACGGTCCCAACAAAGATGACCCAATTAAATACAATCTACGTCTTTTACACCAGTGTTTATGGGTTACAGTATCAGTAGTCTGCCAGTAAAAAAATATTCCTTTATTATATCTAAGGTGAACGAAAATGAGTATTTTTTGGGTGGTCGAAAGTAACGATTTTAAACAGGAAAATATATTCTACCTCCTCGTTTTTTGGATACTTTGTTGAAACACCCTCTCTGCAGCTACCTTTCTATTCCCGAAAAGAAGTTATTAGAATGCAAATGAGAAACAGCAATTAAATTGCGATTACGAGTGTAATCAAATGAATGACGATGCGATCGATGTCACTATGCCCTGATTTTTTGACTTTTTGCCCTCTTATTCATCATTCTGTTGTTGTTTTCCTGTTCGTTCAAATTAAACTGGATCTTAATAGGACTTTTTGTCCAATAAATGTCCTTCATCTTATTTGAATGTAAAGCTCATAACGTGATATCTTTTCGAGTGCAAAGAACAAAGCGACCGTTGCTCTTCATTAATGAGAGCCGTGTTCTTTTGAGATTTTTCGTTGGGTCACTTATTAAGGGTTGACACGCTAAAGCCTTTTATAAAAGAAAATAGACAACGAACCCTTACAACACTTTCTATCATTGTCATTGATTAATTGTTTGAACTGACAACAGTCAAAAAAAAATAATTGGATGGCTTTATAAATAACAGCAAAATAGGAATCACAGCAGAAGTCTTTTATAACTTCAAATTAAAAAAAAAGCTTTTTACAAATTTGGGAATGCGAATAAAAGTTTTTGAAATTAAATATGAATCAGAATTTGTTGATAAAAATTAATTTATTTGTTATTCTTTAGTGGAGTATTTAAGTAGGGGAGGGTGGCCTAAAATGGCCTCCCTACGGAAAATGTTTCATATCTCACAAAAATGTGACATTTAAACTTAAATGTTATATTATTAATAACGCTTACATTCTTTTGCTTTACGAGTTTAAAAAGTTTCAAAAAATATTTAAAGTATTTAATTTTCAAAAACTCTCCAAATTCCAACGATCAAAATTGTCCAAGTAAAATGGCATACTGGTATGCCTTTTACCCTTGCAAGTAAACCAACTTGGCAAGTTAACCAAAACGTATTTTCAATTTCATTCTAACTTTATTTTAAACAAATCATAGTTGAAAGTAAACTAAACATAAACAATAATCAATAAAAAAATAAAAACAAAATTTATTTAAAACAACTTCACTTAAAACAAAATAAGGAAAAGTATAAATTATAATAATACTCAATTATTGCAAGTACTTCTTTTGGGACGGCATTTAGGGCTTTTGTTAATGCATTATCAGTCCAGGACTGCGTCTCTGTACATGGTTTATATTTTCCAACCATTTTCACTATAAAGAAAATGAAAATATGAGGGTAAGTATAAAATGCCACACTGTGCCATTTTAGGCGAGTGCTTAGTAGGCCATTTTGCCCCTTTAGGGTTCTTTTATTTAAGTTTTAATTCTGAACACACTGAAATTGTTATGGGCCAACTAATTTCAGTAAATTAATAAGAAATACTAAATACTTACATTCATTTACTGTTTTCTCCAAAATTCAATGTTTTTATATATTTTTTTTTGTCAACAAACTTTTTACAACATTTTATTGGTTCTACTTTTGTAGATGGCTAGAGACAGTTTGACCTGTAAAATTTCAAACAATAGCTTGAAGCTGCTAATATTTCGTTTATGTCAGTGATGGCAGATAAACTAAAGAATTGTGTTACCAAAACCTTCTAATTCTGTTCGATTCTACAATTTCTAGCAAGGGGGCCATTTTACCTTGATGGGCCATTTTAGGCCATCTTTCCCTATAAACTCTCTAAAAGAGTGAAAAGTACATGTAGATCTAGTTTTTTGACTATTTTTCGTGAAAGCTTTTATTATTAAAAAAATTGTATTGTTGGGAACAGAGCTTTATACTACTACAGCGCCATCTGTTTGAAAATTGCGTATCTAATTTATGGAAGAAACAAAAAGCTCTTTTCCAATGTCAAATGTATTTCCCCTTATTCCAACCATCTAGAACATTCCAGGACGAGAAGCTTCGCGAATTTTCGAGAACAACTAACATGAGTATACGACCCAAACGCAAAATAGTTGGCCTACTCATCAATTAACAAATTAACATTTTTTATGTTCCTATATTTTCTGGTCCCCAAGCAGTTGTTTTTTTAATTTTTTTTTGTCGATGTAATAAATTACATTTAATAAGTAAATTAGACCAAACAGAACTGAATTCGAGAAAGCACATATGGCTCCAGTTTGCATTCCCTCAAACAAAGATAGAGCATAATAGTTGGACTACTCTCTCTGGGATGCAAAATAGTTGGCCTATGAAGATTTAAATAGATTTTCAGTTAACCGTTATTAACAAAATGACATGCACTTGTTTTGTTGTTTATTGATCTCTTATTTTATGCAAGCCAGCAACAATTTAATGTCAACCATGGTGCGTGGCGTTGCATTATCATGAGACCTTAGGGAATCCATAAATAAGGCCTTCGAAACGGGATTATCGAGCTATAAAATCGCAAAACAATTCAATTTACCGCGCTCATCAATTCGCAACATAATCTCAAAGTTCAAAAATAGTGGAAATGTGGAGATCGGTAAAAAAACGGGACGCCCACCAATTGCAAAACCTCGAGATTACCGAGTTTTAAAAAAAAATAATAAAAGAAAATCGACGTCAAACGGCCGCTGCAATAACTGTTCAATGGAGGGAAAGAATAAAAAAAAGTGGTTCGGTCGACACTTGCAAACGGACTATGAAAAAAATTGGATACAAATTTTATAAGGTTTGTTTTAGATTTATTTAAATTAGAGCAATTTTAATTCGTTAAAAACATAGGCCAAAGAAAAACTACTTTTAACACCTAAACAAAAGAAAAAGCGGCTAGAGTGGCCCAAACAACGTAAAAACTGGACTTTAAGTCGATAGCGGTCCGTTATTTCTAGTGATGAGTCGAGGTTTGAAGTTTGCGTGGGCGACGAACGAAAACGAGTCATTAGAAATTCAAAAGATGTTTTTCACAAAGATTGCCTTAAAAAAACGGTCAAGTTTCCAGCATCTCTAATGATATGGGGATGCATGTCGGGGCGGGGTTTGGGCAATTTACATTTTGTAAATGGAAGTGTCAATGCTGCCAAGTACAGGGATATTCTGGAAAATGAGCTTCTCCCATCAAGGCCAAAGGCGACGTAACACCATGGTAAAATAAAAATTAAGACCCATAGGCCAACTATTTTGCGCTTAAAAAAAAGTATCAATCGTTATTTTATTTTGTATTATTGCTCTATATCGTTATTTAATTGAAATCATTTTGTTTTTGTTACTTATTCCTATTCAAAATAAATATATCTTAAGAAAAATACCAAAATATTGATTTTATTTCCGATGGAATTTAAGAATCAGAAGATTTTTGTTTTTTGTCATAGGTAGTCCAACTATTTTGCGTTTGGGCTCGTATAAGGGAGTGTTCGCGGTGAGCACAATACAGTTGATTTTTGATTACGGAAGTGTGCAAAACTCTGCTTATTGGATTGTGTAAAACAAGTGTGATTTTAATTTGAATCAAGTATTTGAGTTGATTATAAATTGAGATTTATTGTTGTGATTTGGAAAGTAAAAATAAAGAAGAAATATTAGAAAGAGTAATAAGTTTTATTTAACGGACCTAGCAAAAATATTACAGTATTATAAGTCAAATAAGTTCGAAATGCTTTTAAGGAACTTTTGAAAATAATGACATTTACAAAAAAAATTTCTTTGAGTTGATTATATTTCAAGAAGTTATACTGAGTTTAAAATTTCTTATATACAATTTTTTTAATAAAAGTTTTCCAGTAATTATTAAATAATTTCAGAGTCATAAGTAAAATTTCAAATAAGGAAATTGCTTATTTTTCAATAAAAGTTATTTCCATTAATTTTGGCGAATTTGGGAAGTACAGACAATTATCGAATCTGAAAATATTGTCTTACAATCATGTGAAATTTCATTTTTTTTTTTCAGACGAAATTGTCAGAAATGTCGATTACGCACTGATCTCGGCCAATTTAGAGGATTATTGGTCCGGGTTGGGTATTTTACATACTTCCCAAACTTTTAGTAGGTTCTGCTTGAAAACATTACCAAATTTGGGTCTCCAAAAAAGATCAAGAGAAATTTAATGCCTCACAAAAAATTCTGAACCTACTTCAAACTCCATCTTCGAGACATCAGAATAAATAATTGTGTTGAAGCTTCTCGTCATCTCTTCTTTATTCCATGTTGTGTTGTGAAATTACTGCTCACCTCAATAATCCTAATAAAAAAAAAGTGTTTTTAGTCTATCCCCATAAATACAAAATCAATTTTGTAAAAAAAACTATAACTGGGTGTCGCGAAAAATATTAATTTTTATTAATTAAGTTCCAGTGTCCGTGTGTGTATTAAAGAAAAAAGTGCAAAACGCATGCTTAATGGAATACTGACCTAACTCGAAAAAACGATTTTTGAGAAGTTGCAAAAAAAGATCTTGCTATGAGGATTTGTCCTACTTGCTGACGGATAAAATTAAAAATAATTTATGAATTAATCATGAATACTGGTATTCTTAAAGTATGATAAACTATTCATTATAGATCTGAGGCTTGCAAAAGCCTGTATCTGTACGTAGCTGAATTTTGACCTATCTCCAAATGGGTCAGTATTCCATTAAGCATGCGACAAATGCAAAAATAGTTTATACTCCACCAAAAAAATTTAATAACACAGGGAGCGGTAAATCCCCCTTCATCACCCGCAATTGCTTTGACTTTGGCATTACATACAATAATTGGGTCATGTTATGCATTGTCGCTGATTGATTGAGCCATATAGTAGTAATAAATAAACTGCTTTTATTAGTTTTGGGAATCCAGGGCCGTAATTATACTACTAATTTATATTCTACTGTGAAGTTTTTGTGTGCCCAAAATATGATATCATCATAAATAATTAATATGGCAGAGGGCATTGTAAGTTTTACCGTTGTTCTTAAAAAAATTTGTTCTGTTTGAGGCAATTTTTTAGAAAATTGCCCCTTCCGTCTAAGCGGAGGGAAATAGACCCCCCTCCCATACGATTTTTTTCTTGGCTTAACCCAACCTACTCGTTATAGCTTTTTGGTGCACCTTATACCAATCACCCTGTATAATAATACATAATTTTTTGTTCATAATAGATTTTTAGTCTTGAGAAAAAAGATTTTGAAAACCTACATCTGTAATTATCATTTTAACTTTTTTTTAATTTCCACTCTACTGGCATAGTTTATCAAAACCTAGAAACCAACTAAATTATGTAATCGTTTTATTCAATGCATTCGGTGCATTCCAGGTACTTAGTGTATTTTATACAGTTATCGTTGTCGTTGCATATTATTCTTCTTACTTGTACACTGAGTATCTGGTGTACTCAATGTAGAATGCACGGTGAGACCGGTACACTTGTTTTGTATAGTCATGCACTCATTTGTGTCAGAGAAACCAAATAATGTACCGGTTTTGATAATGAGGCAATGAATATTGTACAGTTTTTGAAGCTAAGAAAAGGGTAGGTAGTTAAGGGTCTTCGGTGATTCCCTAGATTCCCCTCTATAGGGATAATGCAAGATCTTATTTATCTCGAAAATGACTCTAACGATTTTGATAAAAAATAAAATGCACGACTGGGTCACACATTCTTTTAGTAGTGAGGAAGAATAAAAATTATAATATTAATAAGCCTTTAATATACAAAATTAAAAAAAAACATTTTTAAGTTTTTGTTACTATACCTACGAATGCAAATTAAGTTTCCAAAAAAGATATTGAGTCGTTTTGGAGAAATCGAGTTTTTCAAAAAAAAAAATACTTTTTTACTACAAATTCAAAAAATATTTTTTTTTTAGTTATGAAATGCACTGTTTTTTAAATTTTTTAGAAGCATCTCTATTGAGAATTTTATACGTCTTGGAGATTAGATATACAGTAAAACCCGACCAATTTCCCTTAAAACACTCCGCTTAAGTGAAACTCGCTTAAGCGAAAAGCCCGGATAACTGAAACATATTTTCAGTTAATTTTCAATATTTTTCATTGAAAAAAACTCTCTTAAGTGAAAAAAAATTGACTCGAACAGAACAAAAATTTGCTAGTTTTCGTTTTTCAATAAATTATTTTTGTGTTATTTAATCGTTGTTTTATTTGACTTCTTTGAATGCAAGTCCAAAAGATAAAAACAATATTGTTTCTAGCATTAAATCTCCGCTTAATGGAATTTTTAAATCCGCTTAAGTGAAATTTTTTTTCACTTATCCGAAGTCCGCTTAAGTGAAATTATTTTTCACTTAAGCGGGGTTCGTTTAAGTGAAAAACCCGCTTAAGTGAAAGAAAGACTGTGACATTTTGCCGTTTCTCTTAAGCGGGTTTTACAGTATTAAAAAACTTTTATTTATCATTTTTTTCAAAATATGGATTGAGTTTTAAAAAAAAAAAATATGAAAAAAACTTTTTTGAAAATTTGTATACATTTATATACAATTAGCATAAGAAATGGTGTTTGAGAAAATCAAAAACAAAAAAAAAATGTTCCAGGAAGGTACCAGAAAACATTTTTTTTTTAATTTTCAACCGTTACCTATATTTAACAAAATGAAATTTTTTTTCTAAATCTGTGGAACAGTTCTTGAGAAAAAAAAATATTTATAAAATTTCGGAGAAAATTCGTATTACATTGAGCGTTATTTTTGGTCTTAAAAAAAGAAAAACACGTGGAGGGGGGAAATTTAAAACGAAATCTTCCAAGTTTGATGAAAATCGGCCGAGCCGCTTAGGCTGTAGTCAAACAGACAGACAGAATTTCGAGACCCACTTTTTTCGTCTTCGCTATCATCGTAATTTCAACTTTGATCAAAATCTCGAGTTCAATTTTTTTCGAATGCATAACTTGCTTTATAGTACCTAAAGGTAAGTCGCAAGTAAAAATGCATAGCGTATAAGTGCAGGAAAAAGACATTTTCTTAGACATTTTCATATACCGTCTTCTTCTTTATCAATGAATTCAGTTATGATTTCTTTCTTCTTAAATACATCACGTTTCACACATGATTTTAAGAAATAATTATACACAGTTAAAATCCTGATAATAAGGCAAGAGACCTTCTCAAATTATTTCGTATATGTCTACATATGTTATGTACCTACTCTCCTACTACAAATTGTTTAGTGAGACCAACTGTGATATTAGTTTTCAAAGACAGACTATAAAATTGAAAACACTCACCCAAAGGCAATGTGCGAACCAGAGCACGTCCGACCATATATCTGACCATATTCTCTCCGATTGAACCATCAATATGAAAAACCAACATGTCACTAGAGGAGAATTTGACATATTGAAGCCGTTGTGCATTCTGGTGGCCCCAATAAGCTTGACCGCAAAATAAAGTAATATCTCGAAATAGAAAAGCGAGGAGCTTCCTGCGTATGTGATTCACAGATGTTCGTCCATTCTATCGTCCTCCTTATCCTTCTCAAACCAATAATTCCTGTTGTATATGGATATACTGTTTCTTTATATAGCAGAAAAAAGTTTATAAAACAAAACCGAGGACACGACAGATTTCAATTTTAACTTCATCTTGTGACTCAAAGCTACATATTTCCATACATGTGCATTGTGTATTTATATATATTTGTATCCTGTGGGTACCTACCATTGCATTGCAACAACCAGTATGATGCAACCATCGCTCCTAACTCACCGTCAATACCGCCTTAACCTCACTTAATCAAAAGTTTTCCTTTCGAAATTCATTCATTTCAATTCATCCATCGCTAAAAATATCGTGTACGAGTAGATGTATATTCCAAACAGCAATAACACCATAAACAGCAGCCCTAGCAACTTGCATACAAAAATGATCCCATTTCTCATGCACGAGTAAAAAACGCAAAAAAGATAGGTACTCCGTAGGATCTGATAGGTCTGAAATTGAAGAGCGAAAGAAAGTTTTACTCAGATTGCATCAACAGAAAAGACCTTTTTAATAACTTTCCCAAAAATGAAGTAGAATCAGAGTACCGCAGCAACATCCGCATCTATCTATTCATCTATCCACCTGCCGGCTATAAGCTTACCGCCTCCGCATCGACAACCGCATCATATACCTGTGCCGTAAGTATGTAAACAGAAAAGTTATCATACGAGATAGGACTTCACCCGCAGAAGCTCACAACGACGAAGAATTGGTATATGAGTTTCAACCTGATGGCAGCTGCTGATTGCCTTCCCGTGTGAGGCAGTTGTTGCCAAGGAGTCAAAAAATGTCTGAAATTTTAATTTCCATGCAAGCGTTTTCGCTGATGATGACACGGCGACGGAGGCGAGGTGAAGGAATATTATATATTCTGAAAAGGGAATTGAAACAGGATGTTTCAATACGAGTAAGAGCGTATACCTACTATTATTGCATATTTTGTGTTCTAAGCGTGTCTCCATGTTTGTCAGCCCCAAGTATCTTATAGCAGTAACAACTGAATATCGCACCCTCCACAGTGCTTCAAATTGGTTATAACTTACCATACAAAGACAAATAAGCATACTATGTTTTTTAACAAATATTTTTTTAATTTGTTTAATTGATACTAAATTAATTGATTATTAACACAAGCAAAAGAGCGCTAAGTCAAAATGAATCTTTTTAATTTCAAAGTGCTTTCCAGTGCAATACATCGATTACTCAAAAAAAAGCTTACTTTAAAAAAAAAAAGAGTAAATTAAGTGGAACAGTTATTTAAAAAAGGTTATGTAAATAAAAAAATATTTGAAAAAATAATCTTTTAGGCTGCAGCTCTTCTGCTTTCATATGGGCTGGCTCAAGACTTTCCGTTCCTTTACTTTCCAAATTACTTAAGAATTGGCGATGGTATGCTATGATTGAGTTTTGTTTGCACAGCTCCAACAAATCCTTTTTCTTCGCTGCTGATACCTTTTACGGCCCTTAGAGATATGCAGGTTTTAATCAATGAGGTTCATTAGGGACCGTCAAGGATCTGTAGACGGCATTCAAAGGGGTTTTTGATTTTTTGATTAATAGGCACAAGATAATCGCAAGTGAAAATTGGACTTGACCTTAAGCACCTTGATCTACTTTTTTCCAGCAGCATGTTGTTGCCTTCGTTTTGTTTATGAGGAGCTTTTAGTGATCGATTTAATTGCGTTAATTTGCTCAAGTTGTATTAGCGGCGATAACATGTGCATACTCGTACTTGCCAAAGCAATTCTAAGATCAGATAACTAGGTGTTTATTTATTTATTTATTTATTTACGTCTAACAAGAATATAACTTTCATAGACTACATTAACAATTACAAAAAATATATATATACATATGGTTTGATTATAACTTACATTAAATTTAAAAACAAAATTTATACAATTCACATTAAACTCATAATAAGATTTTTATAGTACGGTCTCTCCATGTTGAAATCAATTGAATTTTTATAAGAATTATAATGAATGCATGTTAAGGATATTGGCTCGTTAAAACCATAGTTAGTATTGTGTCTAGCAACATATAAGAAATAATGATCTCTGGGACGTAGAGTGCGAGATGGAGAGTAAATATTAAATAAGGAAAGCAGGTACGGACAGTCAATATGGCCAGTTAAAACATTCTGTGCAAATAAAACACCGTAATAAAGGCGCATCTGGCCTCGTAGTTTGGTAAGTTACCGTTCCAATCCATCTTACGAAGGGCAAATTTGGTAAAACGCTTTTGGACCCTTTCGATCCAAACATCATTACGCTGACAGTGGGGACTCCATATTATACAGCAGTATTCTAATCTAGACCGTATTAAAGAATTATATAAAGCCTTTAAGGTGTATAGATCTTGAAACTCTTTGGTATTGCGACAAATAAACCCGAATAGAGCATTAGCTCGTGAGACTATAAAATCATAATGCATTGAAAATTTTAGCTTGCAGTCCACTCTTTTTAAGATAGAACTTCCAATATTATATTGAACCATAATTGGAGAAGTTATTTTAGCGAACGATAAGATTCAACACTTGCTAATATTTAATTCCAATCCGTTATGTAAACACCATTTAATTACATTATTAACATCTTCTTGAAGTTCATGAGTATCAGCTAAAGATCTTATGGATTTGAATAACTTAACATCATCCGCAATCAGAAGGCAATTTGAATGCTTAACGAAAGAATGTAAATCGTTTATAAAGAGAAAAAAAAAGAAGGGGGCCAAGGTGACTGCCCTGAGGAACACCAGAAAAATTGTAAATAACTTTGTTATCAACATTTTTCTGGACGACTTCGACAAATTTGGCAGCGATTATGTTATCAGTTATCACACACTTAAAAAGAACAAATAATACTTTATAAATTTAAACAATCCTTTCTGCACTCTTACCTTTGGTAAAATTTTTAAAGTGCGAGAATTTTCTATTTTTGTTTAATAGAATAATTTGCGTTGCAACTTTCACAATTACATTTCCCAAATTGACTGATTTCAACAAAAATATTCTTTGATTATCTAAAACTCTCGCCAAGTTTTTTTTTTTTTAATTTTTTGGTGAAAATCTCAGTCGGTTATTTATTATTTGTAAATTTTGGATTAAAAAATTGATTGATTTGCTTTTAAAAAATACTTTAATAACAGGACTCTAGTTGATGGATACATGGTTTCTACTGACCTCTTCAAGCATTTTGGAGCTGTAACAGAAAAGGAAGATTCAAAATAGAAAAGAAAGAAACGAATAGGTAGGTGAAACTTGTTGTGGTAAATTTACTGCAAGAAACAACCTCCGTCATAAAACAGTTTTATTTTTCATTTTCAACTTTCTCATTTACTCATTTCAATTAGTATACTATTATTTAAAATTCAAAGGAACTCCTGTATAAAAATGTTAACAGGAGTTCCTTTGAATTTTAAATAATAGTATACTAATTGAATGATTAGTTTTTGAAATTATTTTCTAAAATGTATTTTATTTCCAAAGTACTTTTAGATAAAAACAAGTACGTTCGATCCAGCCGTACATTTTATTTGTCAATCCTTTTGAAAAACTCAACAAACAAACAAACATACCCAACTACGTACGGCAGTGTAGGAAAATGGAATTACAAAACAAATACCGTGGTAAGTCTGTGGTTTTAGTATGTATAGTGGCATTTTTTTCGTGCAAAGCCTTAGGAAATCAGCAGGTCCCAGTGATTTGAAAAAAGATTTCCCATATGTCCTTTACTGACAATCTTTGTTGGACAGAGTTATGCCGGTTGGCTACATCTTTGGTCCAATCTTTTCTCTTATATCTTGTTTTTGGTTGATTGATTTGAGATTTGTTCAATTTGATCTTAACATTAGTGTATTTATGCACAGTACATTTGATTACGTATTTAATTCGATTGTTTTAAATATGCCGTTATTTAGTGAAACTTAAATTTAAAGGGCATAAAACGCTTTTACTCACTCTTATAATGACGTCACATTTAACATTCTTCTCTCTAGAAATGAATTAAACGCCCATCTAAGCTCTTAACATTTTAAGAATTAAAATTTAATTTACGAGTATGATCACTCTTTGTATTTTTGCCTTTAGTCTTAGTTTTGATGTTGTTGCTGTCTCGCTATTCATTCTTTCAAAAATTATGGACTATTATCTAAAGCTCGTAGTATTTAAGTAGTTAGTCGTCATGATCTTCTTAATCATCTTATGAATTCGGGCTTTTAGTATTGCAACAACAAACTTAAGCGAAAATAACTTCTCTTCGAGGCAAATTAGTTAGACCTTTAGACGGTTTATAGGAAACTGTAAGCTGAAGTGACACCTTTCTTACCAGACCCAGAATCATATGCATCAAAATTAAGACCCAGGTGTCCGAAGATTCACAGGTAGCGCTTAGAAGTGAATTATTAATGCTGCATCAAATTTAGTGTTTTATGCGTTTATAAAAAGAAGTAGGGTGAGAGTTCGGGGCAAAATGGCACTAGCTCCAACCCTAACAAAAACTCACAAGCTTATCTTATTTGAAATGCCAAATTTTTTTATATTTTCAGTGACGAAAAGAACTTCAATCTTGATCTTTATGGACCAGATATTTTCAAAGGATATTTGCACGTTCTGATAATAAGATCACATATTAATTTTCGTAAAAAATAAATTTAAAAAATATGACCTTTAATTAACAAAAATATGGTAAAATATAGGGTCATACATTTGCAATACGAACATTCGACCATGGCCTAAACGCCTTATATATTTTGGCCAGATCAGAATCGTGAAGAATTTCTTACGCCTGTATAGAAGAAAGCGGTCTAGAGAAAGTGGTCATTCTAACATTGATCGTCGTTGACACGCATGTCAAATACTAAAAGCTTTTCGGCTTCTTTGATGCAAGTACCATTAAAGGACAGTGGCATGAGGGGTATATTTTGCGTCAATGACAATAGACGGCATTGAGTTTTCGAGGCATTAAACTCTACAAGATTTTTTAAACCCTATTTAACAATGCTGCAAAGATCGGAGTTAATGAGCTTATCATACTATGTACATACTATTTCACTTTCGAAGGAGATGGGCGTGAATTTTAGAAACATTATGAAATATTATGTCAACAAAACAATGAACTGAATTAGAAGTTTTGGTCAAGAGATCATTTATAAGAATTAAGAAGAGAGTCGTAGACAAAACGGAGCCCTGGGGAATACCCGCGTTTATTTTGTAAAGATCAGACTTCAAACACTCCAAGTATTGAACGATCTAGAAGATTATTTGAAGGACAAAGAATAAGGGTTTCATTGATACCAAACGCACGCGTTTTCGATAAGAGAGACTGGTGCCAAACTCTATTAAATGCGTTAGAGATATCAAGCGGAATAATCTTACTTTCTCCAAAACAATGTAAAGATCTACTCCACTTTTCGGTGAGATATTTCATCACATCACCAGAGGAACGATTGCTTTGAAAGCCGTCTTGCCGGTCATTCAGAAGCTTTCGATCTTCGAAATATAACTTGCACTGGTGATTGGTCAGAGATTACATGACTTTGGAAATTAGTCGGGAGAAAGTGCCAGAGGATTGGTCGAATTTCTTAGGAACAGGTAGGACAAATGTTGTTTTCCTAATTCTAAAGAAGATTTCAAAACAGTAGGATCGGTGGAAAAGATACGCAAGGTGATGAAGAACAGATGAATGGGGATATACCATCAGGACTTGTTTATATCAAGATCTCAAAGGGCTCTTGCAACTGCACCAGTGCGGAAATATACGAGTATCTGCCTGTCCCATTGAGAGTTTAACGTTCTCAAGTACAGGACATAAACGTAAACGTTTTGATTAAATTTATCTCGACTTTTTTCGATAAATAACTGGTTTATGTACAAATAAATTATATTATTTGATACAACTAAGTATATGTGCATAAGTATCTGCGACTGCGTAGTAAAAAAATACGGAAATCTCTATCAAAATTCTTCTCTTGTGTTTAACAATACGAAGCCATTGCTCCATCAAACAAATACAGATTGTCGTGCATCCGTATTTCATCTATCTGAAGTTTCATAATACATATATGTATGTATATACCTTCAAAATTTCAACTTCTTACTGCCTTCTCTGGTTATGAAGCTAACTAGTAAAAAGGCTTAGAAGTGCAAACCTGCAATTCTTAGGAAATAAATTTGCGGTTAGATTTTAGACGCTCACACTTGGAAATTACCAATATCCTGTTTCAGTTGTAGATATGTAGGTACTCGTACATACACAGTATGTATGTTTAATAAGACACAAGGACAATCATAAGGACTGCAGTAGAGTAGTCGACATCAGCACAAAATGCATTCTTCGAGTTCTTAGTTCTGGTTCTGGAACGTTTTCTGCAAAGTTTGTTAAAATACAGATAGAATTTTTTTAAAGACGTCAGCACAAATGCTTGGGTATGGATTCAACTATACACCTATTCAATGCTCCCTCTCTCGATCCAGGATGTCTGTCTGGATTCGCACTTTGGTTGGCAGGACATATGTATATCCAAACAAATAGCCAATGGTTTGTGGGGTGTACAGGGAGGATGAGTCATGTGTGCTGAGTGTATGCTGTACTGTACGCAACCCCGAAGCACATTGTATGAGTATGTCTGTTCTTTCAAAAAAACAAGCGAGTTGAGAAGAAATGCTGTGGAATCCTTATGAAAGCTTTATGTATGTTTATGTACAGTGAGTAATGGGATTCAAATATAATTTACGATTTGTAGAAGTCTGGCCCCTAAAATGGCTTCTGGCGTGTTCCGGAAGCCATAGCAAACACCATTCACACATGCAATCGCAATATTTCACTTGCGGGCTGTTGGCGCTGCGATTGTAAGATATGGAGAGAAAGCACAAGCAAGGATATCACGAAATGCAGCATGTTTGCATGGTTGGCAGTGGAGGCGCTAAAGCGTACTAGGTATAGGCAAGGTACACATACTGATAAGAACCCTTGGGTGGGTCACACAGAGCCCATCAGAGTGTGCAGTTAGAAATGAGCAGTTGACGTACGAATTACCGCTCGCGAGCGCTCTTTGTCATTTATAAGTTTCGGTTTAAGGAATATTTGTTTGGTGTGTTTTTTACTTTTGCGGTCTTTAATTGGGTTTTTCGGTGAAAACATTTTGAAGCGAAATATGTTCTTTGTTTTACTGCCCGCATGACATGGTTGACATTTTCATAATATTATTTAGTACAGTTAAATAAGGTTTCTTGTATCAAAATAGTTAGTAAAGAACTGGACTTTGCACTTAATTGTTCTTTTTAAAGTTAAGGTACAGTCAGGGCCGTAGCTAGAGTTGAATTTAAGGTAGGGCATCGGTGATAACATGTAGGGCGGAAGTAAAAATTTTACTTGATATGAAATATGATCTGATCCGGTAAAGGTGGTACCTACTCAATTGGCGGGAGGGGGTGATAGATAAGTGCTAAACATTCATTTATACATACATAGGTATAATGGTTTATAATTTTTATATTTCTTAACATATTATATTTAGTATACCTAAATAGATAACAATACAAAGTTCTTTTATTAAAATAACTGAATTCTTTGATTCGCCATATATTAAAAATATATGATGGACTTCATCCAAATCAACTGACTTGGTTCTTTTCTTTTCAAAGGCCAGAAATACCATGCCTCTCTTTCTTTCGTGACTCATTGATAGCCTCTGAGGCTTATTAATTGCAGTCAAAGTTGAAAATAGTTCATTTATGTATCTTTGAACGGCTCTCGCTGGTACAAAACATCAATTGTGTTTTCCTCTTTATTCTTGAGGTGACTTAAAAAAGCCTTTACCACAGCAGCCACTTTCCTTGATGGAATTGTAAGACCTTAAAAGCCAATTTTTAACGCATTGCATTTTTCCAACAAAAAAGACTTAGACCCGTTTGCTTAATCGAAAATTAAAGTTTTATAAGTTTAATCTTCATTAAAAACTTTTTTGAGACAAGCGTTGAAGTTGAAAATAAATATAGGTATATGTTTCTTTTCAGCGTATGGGTCTTAGGATTTTTGTTATGACAAATTTAAAAGTACATATGTATTTATTTATTGTCATATAAAGAGGAGCAATCAAAAAGGCTTGATATTCTTGCAGTAACTTATGGATGGCCAGTTGCACCAAATTGCAATTAAATGGGTTTTCGCTAAAAGTTTTAAAGTTTGTTGACCTGATAAATTTATCTGTTTTGGTTCGTTTATTGGCCTTCAAAGTGGCTTGGTGAAACTGTGTGTACATTTTACAAATAGTTTTGTTTTCTCACACTTACTTAAGTTTTCAACGGTACCATTTTGTCTACATCCAACTCATCTATATTCGCTACTGAATTCAGTAGATCGTCGTTGTCCGAAAATCTCCTTTGTAATTTAGCAATTAGTGTGTCCAACGTTACGAAATACTCAGACTTAAATGGCTGAGCGTTCTGAGGTTCTATATTTTGTCTCGCAGAGGAACAGAAAGGGCCATATACCAAGTAGCCATCCATCCGATTTGATTTTTTGATTTGTTTCTTTTGGGTATGAGTCGTATTTTCGGAATCGAAGCTTGTCATAGACTTAGCTTCTTCCAAAATTTGATGATACATTTCTGATCTAAGTTTCCTTATTTTATTTTGGGTGAGCTTAATGATTGCTATGGCATCTTTTAATCCTGCGCTTTGGGATTATAAAACTGCACCTGCAGGCTGGAGCATGAATAATATTTTTTTGGCCACAATCAATGCCATTCGGAATTCCAAATTGAGCATCACTTTTTTAATGTACACACTCTTGGAAACGTCATCACCCTTAAATCTGTCATTTCTAATTTCATCCAAAGTCGTCAAAATCAATGACTAATTATTATCATGTACAAGTTTTGTTACGGCCAAGTGTCCTGACAAACTCTGTTCTAGGAGCCGGTAAATCCTTTTTCCACCATACAAGGCAGCTATTTTTCCATGCTGAAAAATTCATGTAACATGATACATGTATCAAAAAATAAACGAATGAAAGTCATTTCCGAGATAACCAATGATTACCAAATCCAAGCGATGGTTAAAGCAGTGGACGTAAGGGATTTTTCGGCCCAATTTATTTTCTATTCTGGTCGCAACTCCCAAGCCTTTCCCACTCATTACACTTGCGCCATCATAGAATTGGCTTAGCATATAAGAGTGGTCAATGTTATTTAACATTAATTCTGTAAAATTGGCTGCATCAAGATTTTCAGTAATAGTAACTGTCAGCAACGATTCATTGACAATTTCATCTTTAACGTAGCGTATTGCTATTGCAATATTTTCGCGGTTATTTTTCTTCCATTATTTTTCTTCATTAATATCTTTAACAATGTAACTTCGTAGTTCGTACTGGTATAATCATTGCTTGAATAATTTTATTTTGAATTTAGGTGAACGGTATGTTGCAATTTGTGTATATGAGTAAGAGACTCTTTCAAATTTGGATCTTTCATACAGGTGTATTCAAACAAATTCTGAAATAATCCTTGTTCCTTTTCTTCCTCCAAAAAATATAATTTCCATGCAAATCTAATTCCTTGACAAAATGTATAACCTCAATACTAGACCTAAAGTAGTACCTATGTCTCTCTAAAGCTTTTGGATGTATCAACGTTTGAATACTGCTAGTTGTAGAGACTCTATTTAATTTTTCCTGCCACATAGCCATAGCTTGGATATGGGAAATGGATTTTCCTTGTTTTAACAAAACAGTTTTTGAATCAATGGCATTACGGTACGAAAGTTGATTTTTTAAGGTAGGGCATTGGAGGTTTTAAGGTAGAGCATTGCCCCCTAATGCCCTCCCCTAGCTACGGCCATGGGTACAGTGCTAAAATTGGGTAAAGGAAGTTAGGTATAATGTGGCTAAAACATTAGCGTTTTTTTTTATTTGAAAGCCTATCAATGAGATTATGAGTGAAATATGGCAGCATTTAGAGAGATAGAGAGAGAAAGAGAGAGAGAGAGATCTGATTTTCAATGATTCTTTGGCATTATTCATGTTGATATTGACCTAAGATGCTGATTATTTTGATTTTAGGGCATCATTTGTGATTTATTGGCAATATTTCCGGAATACGACTACCTATCAGATCGCAAGTGTAAATGCTGAATAGAATCGGCGAGTTGACCTCTCACTGCTGAAAGCCAATTTTTATATCAAATATTGTGGTAGAAGTTACATTAGCCGTGTTTTTTTTTTGGAAAGTTATTCGTAGTATAGCAGGATTTTATATGAATAACAAATACAACGATTAAAGTAGAGGTGAAATCCTGTTGCGAATAGAGATTCGAGTATCGGCAGTGATCCTACTGCGTATGTTGTATTTGTTTTTCATATAAAATCCTACTGTACTACGGATAACTTTTTCCAGAAAAACACGGCTTTTGCCACTTAACAAACTTTCTACCATTGAACATGTCATAAAGCATATTGTACAATAGTGGTTTACTTACATATGGCGAGTCTGGTTAGCCTTAGATAGAGATTTTCTAACCTAGCGTGTCGAAACTTTTTCGAATACCTTACCGATACTCGGAAGAAGAGGTTTTACCACAGCTGTCTTCCATCGCACTGGATAATGTGTTAAATGTGTTCTTAAACAGTGTGGTAAAAAACTCCACTGCCTCCGAAGGTAGATGTGGTAAGGCAACATTGAATATATGTACATACCATCAACTCCGGCTTACTTCTTTTTCTTTAATGAGTCGAAGATTATTTGGAGCTCAACTTTCCAAACAAACAGGGAATTGGGCTCGGCGATGATGGCGTTCTCCGTTCGCCATTGCGTCTCGAAGGTAGAAATGGTGAAGCAGATCTCTGTTTTCCAGGTCATCATTCGAGCGAAAGCTAGCATTCACCTTGAATGTCGTCCATGACGCCATCCTCCGGATCTCTCCTGCTGTCAGAAGTATACGTCTCTGTTTTCTGTTGTTCTCTGAAGCTTAAGAGATGGAAGATTGTTTTGATCATTTTTTTAATAATTTGTGGAAACATTCTCGGGTCGCTATCCTAAAAAAAAAAGATTTTCGGCCGATATCCATTTTGCCCTTCCTCTCAAAAGTGGTTGAAAGAATTATGCACAAACAGATTTCCTTTTTTCTTAGTACTAATAATCTATTATCTCCCAAGCAGTCCGGTTTTCGACCACATCACAGTAGTACTACTGCACTCCTTGATGTGATTGAACAGGTAAGAAACGCTTTAGACGATGACAAAGTAACGTTTCTGGTTTTGCTGGATTACTCCAAAGCATTTGATACCATTGATCATACTATAATGTGCAGAAAACTCTCACATCTCTTCAATTTTTCTAACGGTGCAGAAAAACTAATTATGTCCTACCTTTCCGGGAGAAGTCAATCAGTTGTTTCAGGAAGTCAGGTTTCCGATTTACTATCACTGAGCTATGGTGTACCGCAAGGATCTATTTTGGGACCTCTTCTTTTTTCAGCATATGTAAACGATTTGCCACTCCCAATAAAATATTGCGAGACACGAATGTACGCAGACAATGTTCAGCTTATTAAAAGTTGTAATCTTGGCCTTATTGAAGATTGTGTAAGTGTAACAAATGAAGACCTGGATGCTATCTTCGAATGGTCAAATGAATTTGGTCTTGTTTTGAATCCCACTAAAACTAAATGCATCGTCATTTCCAAAAAGTCCCTTGATTTGTCTTATTTACCTCCTGTTGAGCTTAATGGAACTTCTGTAGAGTATGTTGAGAAATCTAAGAATCTGGGAGTTTGCTTCAACAGAACCCTAACTTGGAATGATCACATTAATGCTTTGGTGGGGAAAGCCTATGGTGCCTTAAGAAATCTTTCAACGTTCCAAAAATTTACTCCGCTTAATACGAGAAAAATGCTTGCGAAATCACTTATAGTTCCTATTTTCACATATGGTGGTGAAATCTTCTGTAACTCTGAGCTGTGAGCCATAGGCGGCTAAACGTACTGTTTAACAACGTTACTCGTTATATTTATGGCCTTGGAAGATATAGCCATATCTCTTCTTACTCGAAAAGTTTATTTGGTGTAAGTTTTAATAAATTCCTAAAAATAAGGACTTTAATAACTTTGTTTAAGATTATTCATACGCAGAAACCTCCTGACCTGTATAATCAAATCCAGTTTTGTACCTCAAGTCGAACAAATCAAATCTTGGTTCCGCGATATACATGTCTCACTTCTGAGAGACAATTCTTTGTTAATGGTACTCGTTTGTGGAATTTGCTTCCACGAGAAATAAGAAGAATTGGGTCAATAAATGCTTTTGAAAATAAATTGTTTATTCATTTTGCGAGTTTGTAAAGCTGCCGATTTCATTTTACGTTTCAAATCATTAAATTTACAAACCTTTACTTTTACTTTCTTTTATTCTTTTTTTTTTGTATTTTCTTCTTAAATACCGTCTTTTGCGCTGCACGACATGTATATAGTAAATTTTTTTCTATTAAAATTATGATTGAAACTCTTATGTATACAAATGTATTAATTATTAAAAACTTTAAATTCTTAATTCTGAAATTAAATAACTTTTAAATTATAAAATTTTCCAAAGAAAAGCTTAGTTATCAAAAGATGTAAATCTTAAAATTAAGTTCCTTTTATAAATTGAATAAAATTGAAAAAAATTGAAATGGACTGGTTGATATTTTTTATTGACGACTTCAATGTCATAATCTGTAGAAAGTACATATGTGTTAGTGAACCGTCGCACAGTGGGTCCTCTCCATACACATCAGTGCTCAAAATACAGTTTTTAATTTTTGTCTTTAAAAAAAAAATAAAAATGCATAATAAATATACATATTATAACACATGTCATTTGTAAGTACATATTATCTTTCTTCTCTGTCTAATGGTCAAGTTACGGTACATTCAAGTTGACTCTTTTTGTCATTGATTTTTATTAGACATGCGCAAGTTTTAATTGCAAATACATTTTTATTTTCGTTTTAAAGGTGTTACTTAGTGTATAAAGTGTACTTATGCCTACTTGACTTGCTGTCAAAACTCTAATTACCTTACCTCTTCTCCAGGAGAGTTAAATTTGGAGTATGAATGTTTGGTGGGTAAATTAACTAAATAAGTGGTATAAGAGAATAGAAAACAAATTCATTCATCAGATTATCAAGTTAAGTCACGATTACAGTTGGATAAGAGCGCTTCTTGAAATGTCTTCATTTACGAGATACGCAGACATTTTATTCTTTTTTGGGTTGTGCAATGGAACTTCAAGTAGAGCACAACGAAAATACCAGGAACTTTATCCTAACAGACGACTTCCTTCTTGAAATGTTTTTGGAAATACCTTTCTAAGGCTTCGAGAAACTGGATCAGTTTCAACTGCAAGACCTAACGCGGGAGCTGCAAGCAAAAGAAGAGTGGGTGGATGAAAGAATACTGGCAGCTGTTGAAATCGATCCTTCCATCAGCATAAGACGCTTGGCTCTACAGTTTAATGTTTCCAATTACAGAATTTTCAGTATCTGCATGGAGGAAATATGTATCCATATCACCATACACCTATGCAGGAACTGCTTCCCGATGATTTTGAAAAGAGACTCGAATTTTGTTACTAGTTGCTAGTGAGAAGCTTGGATGACAACCCGTTTATAAACAAAATTCTTTGGACCGACGAATCTCAATTCATAAGAGATGGTATTACGAATTTCCATGATCTCCATACATGGTCCTCGAGCAATCCACATTCAAGACGGCAAAGTTCATTTCAGTACAGATTCAGTGTCAATATGTGGGTAGGTGTAATTGGAAATAAATTTATCGGGCCTTTCAAATCACCACCCCGACTTAATTATACTAACTATCTGGAGTTCTTACAAAATAATCTACTAGGCATATTGGAGGATGTTCCACTGTTTCAACTAGCTTCATCATATTTCCCTGAAGAAATTGCTCCGGTGATCGATGGATAAGTAGAAATGGACCGATTCACTGGCCTGTAAGATCTCCCGATTTCACTGTACTGGATTTTTTTTGTATGGGAACGAATGAAAGAAATCGTTTACTCAACTGAAATAACAACTTTAACTGAATTAGAACAACATATTTCCGAAAGATCACTAAAAGTAAGGCAAGACTTATCGAGAATAAACATTCAAAATGAAATCCAAAAACGAGCTCTAGCATGCATTCAAAACGCAGGAAGGCACTTTGAATACTTATTATAAAATAAAAAATTACTTTAAACTACACAAATTATTGTTTTATTCAAACTCTTTACACCTGAGGGGAAAAAATAATTTTTATTAATTTCACCTGTTTTAGATTTTCCCAAGTATCATACAACGTATGGGTTTTTGGGTACACTTATTAATGAGTTTTTTTTATTATTATTTTGTTCATCAGGTAAAAATAAGTAAACTTTAGCACCCATATTAATAAAGATGGATTAGTGGAGGTTTATCGTTAAGTCCTGGACTAAGTGCGAAATTTAATTAATAAAACAAATTTTCCGTTAGTTCTGTTAATTAAGTTAAACCACCGAAGTAGGTGGTTTAGCGAAGGAATAAGAAATAGAAATGTCCACAGTCAGACACAAGCAATTGACAATCAATTTAGGTAGCCACAGAATATAAAAAAGAGATTGCTTACTTTTGTAGAAGATTTTCTTAAAAGTATTTTTGATAAATGTCATTTTACTATTCCGGGAACATTTTGTTTTTATTAATGTGAATATTTAAGCCATGGCTTAGCTCCTATTCCATGGTTTAGCAAAACCATGGAATATAGGTGGAATAAGCGTTTTTTATTAATACGGCTGTAGGTTTATTACGCATTTTTTGAAAAAATTGACGTCAAAGTCAAAATTTTGCTCGGGTAAGAAAAATTGAACACGATTCAAAATTGAATATCTGGCAACCCTAAGAACATATGCGCTCAATTTAAAGGTAGTTTTAAAGGTTAGTATTTCTACTAAAAAAAAAGTTCAAAATGAGGTCCCTACCATTAGTACTGATAGAGAAATTATCGTTAACATGGGTCAGGGTACAAAAAGTTAGCATTTTTTAAAATCATGAAAAAGTGATTTCAAAGTTCATAATCAGACTTTACTGTAGAACAATTTTTTTCTAGAATATGACCTCTATAATAAAAATACTAGGATATAGTCCTAATCGTATACCTTCTGTTCTTACGAAATATATTCTTGAAAAAAGGATGGACTGGGTTACAGACTGGTTTCTTCTGGCGCGGAAATGCGTGTGTGATCCAGTGGCGTATAAGAGGGATATATGCCCCCCATTGGGATCGATAATTGTTCAACATAACCAGTCATGAACCAAATAAGTTAAAGCAACGCACTCTGAATTTTTTTTTTACGTCTCTCACCAATTGATTATACGTAAACGTGCAAGAAAAAGAGCTTCCATCCAGCTATATATATTTTATTAAAAATATTAGCTACACTGCCGGTTTCAATGTCAACTCCCGAAAGAACTTTCTCCAGTCAGTAAAGAGAATAAAAACAATACAAAGAAGCATGACCAACGTAGTGAGATTATTAAAAATATGTCTATTTTAATAACAGTGTGATAAGCTTTGGATGTTTACTTATTTGCAGGATCGTTTGAATAATTTGGCTGCTCTAGCTATTCATCGCGAAATACCTACCTATAATAGCAGACGAGGTCATAAGTGTTTTATCTAAAAAGAACAGAAAACTGGATTTTATTTTGTGATTTATTTTTTTAAATTAATATTATTTTACTTACTACAGTGCCTTGCATAAGTATAACCGCACCTGTAAAAATGCGTTTTGTAGAAAATTAAAATGGGAATGACACCCTACTATTTTCTATTGAATGGCATCACTAATCAAGTAAATTGAGAAGAAAAAAAAGTTCCGTTAGTTTCTCTTCTGGTGGTTAAAAATTAAAACAGATTTTTTTTGTATTGCAAAAGTATAACCGCTTTTTATTTTGATCTGTTTTTTTTATTTTTAGTAAATTTTTTCGGCTAAATTAGTAAAGGATATTGCTGCCACTATTTTCGACCAATCTAAAAATTGTTCTTGACATACTGTTGACAAGGTTATTTAATATGAAATCGTCTATACAGTTCAATTCTTCCACAATCGCCTCTCGCAGCTCAGCAACACTGTATAATTGCCTATTATGGGCATAGATACATTTTGCGGGTCAAAATTCCCAAAGATTTTCAATAGGGTTACAATCTGAGAACGTGCCGGGAACACCATAAAATGTATGTTATTCGTTTCATACCATCCCAAACTTTGACGACTAACATGAATTGGGGCATTATCATGCTGGAAGACATGCCGAACTCGACGAAATCGTCTTAAGTAGGGTACCAAAATATCCTGAAGCACCTGGGTGCAAGCTGAACTGTTCATCTTTGCAGAGGCGAAGGCAACCTTACCACGGTCGCAGAAGGCCCCCAAACCTTAAAACTGCCAGCGCCAAAGTTCCTCTTGTAAAGAAACTTTTTTCCTTTCTCAAATCGTGCCAATATCCGTTAAAACCACCTGACTGGGCAAATTCTTACTTTTTTTTGTAGACTGTTGTCAAATTTGGAGATGGCATCATTTTAAACCGAACAATCACTTTACTGCTTTTTAAGGCACGAAAAACCGTTGAAACCGAAATTCCTAAGCCCAATTCGTCACGAACTCCCGCAAGGAATGCACCGAATCGGATGCAGCATTGATTAAACGCTTCTTATCTTGACGTGTCAGCTTCTGCGGACGCCCGGGTTTTAGTTTTGTCCCATAAGATTCTGGATCTTGTAAGAAATTTTGGATGGCACGATCGGATCTTGAAATTTTCCTACCAATAGCCCTTAATCTTAGGCCGGTTATACTTTTGCTTCAATTTATTGGCCATCTGCCCGGTTCTTAAAGAGCTTAGATTCATGTTTTTTGGATTTAGAACACTTAGCATGGGAACAATCTTTTAAAAGAAGCTAATTGTTAAAGTCTTTTCAAATATTTAAAATCTGCAACAAACTACTGTCTTGCTATAACAAAACAAACGAGTATGCTTAGTTAAAAAAAAAAATAAATAAAATAAAAAATATCATGTTCCTATAGTACCTAATTTAATATGAACTGGTTAAAGCGGGCTTTAGGTCAATAAAAGATGTTGATTTAATGCAACGTTTCGAACGTGTATACGTCCTTCATCAGGCCTTTTTATTATTAAACAAAATAAAAAATAAAATAAACACGCATTAATTCACCAAATAATTTGAAAAGTCAAACAAATAAACTTACGAAAATTATGTTACAAATGTTCTTAAAAAACACAGTAAGAATCAAAATTTAATACAAAGAATTAAATGCATTGCAACTGAAAACACAAAAGTTATTTTATAAATAAAAGTTAGGTTGACAAGTATATGTTTTTTATAAATTATGTTGCATGTCAGGATTTAAGCCACAGGGGCAACTTCGGGTGTTGGAAAAGCGCTGCGGCACGCTTGCTCTAGCTCGGCTCAGCTCGAAGGATTGGGGTGGTTCTTGCCCTTCTCCAACACCACTCCTACACAGCAAACAAAATATCTCGTGCCTAGGATTAAGGATAGGAAAAGGAGGGGAATTACTGGGATCGTAATTGGAATAAGGGAAGGACAATGAAGGAAAAATCGCACAAATTTAGTTACCTGTACCACTGCATTGATGAAAGGGTGAATCTCCACTATCAATTTAGCTGGAAATTGGAATAAGTTTAAAACTAATCCTAAACTATGCTAATCTATACTATAAATTTATTATATCAAATACTTGATATGAAACTAAAGCTAAACCTATTCTAAACTAAATCTAACATGTGAAACTTTATTCCAATTCCAGTCGACGATTGCAGTCGAATTCACCATTGCATCAGCACAGTGGGTCGCTGAATCCACAAAGGTCTTGCTAGATGTTATCAGCAATTTTGACCTACCCACCCTTGTATCGCTAAGATACAACCATCGGTATCTTCTTGGCCTGATTCTTAATGAAGACACCCCCAAAAGATCGCTTTCAGTCGCTCTTTTATTACTTCCCTAGTGTAGTCAGTATATGTGTGTGTGTGTAGTCTGTATCTGTCAAGTCCTCATGTTAGTTAGTGGGTGGATCGTAAGTTAGTGAGTCTCTGTGTATGTGGAATGTATCCTAGCAGAAAAGTCAATTTGTCAGTAAGTAAGGCAGTTTTGTCAAGAGTAATGGGTAAGTACGTGGGTGGCGTATGTCTGCAAAGTGAGTAGTCTGTATAGTTAAGTCATGTAGCTGTCTATGGTTATAGCTTATCGATGTCATATTTTGTCGATTCGGTGTATCCACGTCAGTATATCCGTCCTTACGTAAATCTGCAGTTGTGTAAAGTTCGTTTTATCAGTTAGTAGTGTAACATGTCGGTGATCCTGTCTATCTACAGCCCAATGGGTGAAACATCCCTTACCGCCGCCGGCTCAGCCGAGCCTCCACACACCTATAAATAAGGACTTCAGCAACACATCTTATCTGTACTAAACCTTGTCATGTGAAATTTTAAGCAAACCAGAAAGTTCATTTTTCATTTATATTAATTAATATTTCTTTATTATGTTGATTTTTGTTGAAGTTAACAATTTTCAAAGAATTTGTGGATATTTTTAAATGAAATTAAAAATGAGAATTTAAAATAAAAAAAAACTAAAAATGAAAATTCAAAATGAAGATTAAAAATAAAAAATAAAAAAATGAAAATTAAAGAAATGAAATTAAAAGAAATGAAATAAAAATTTAAATTAAAAATAAAAAAAATGCAAATAAAAAAAATGAAAATGAATATGTAATATGTATTATTCAGTTTTACAAATCAACAGAAGAATTTAATAAAAATGAAATTAAAAAAAAAAAAAGGAAATGGGGAAAGAAAATTAAATGTATTATTTTTATGGCCTTATCATAATTGCCCGGAGTGTACGATTTATTTAGCGAAACCTTCTTCTTTTTACCTATTATATAAATATATATATATAAATATACGTAGCGATAAAAAGCTTAATACTTCTTTTGTATTTTTAACCTTAGTTCATATATGAAAAATAAGAAAAAGGAACGACTTACTTGGCTTCATCCCTCGCAGTCCTGCCGGCAAGCTTTGTAGGAATCCGCTTCTGTTGCGTATTTAAGTAATAATTTTTGTTTTCTGTATAAAGTACGTGTATAAGTATATGTATATGTATACTTATATATTTATAGGCTTAAGGTAAAAATGATAAACACGGCAATTTAATCCTCCTTCACCACTTTTACACTTTTCAATTATAAACTAAAAAAATTATTAGCAATCCACAATTATTCAAAAAAGAACCAATAAAAAGGAATTTAAAAAAAATTTTTGAAGTATGTACATATATTTTAATTTTGAAGATTAAGAAAAACTGCCGCCAGAAGTACAAGGCACTGTTAGACTGTCTGCGGAACACCCAGCCAAATTCTATTTTGGTGTCCTTCAGATGTCCTCCGTGGAACTAAAGGACTTTTCTTTCTTGCTCTACCGTCGAATTCAGTAAGATCCTTGGATCTGGAGTCTTTTTTTCCGAATTAAGCAAAACCTCAGAATATATGTATCTATTTTTTTTTATGAGGATAGGTTTCACTATGTCTTAGATTTCCTTGTATTTTGTTTCAAGTTATTCACCCTTATTGTAGCAGGCGTTTCGCTTGGACGACAAATGTCATTTTCAAAAATTTGTATTATGAATGGCGTTTTAGAGTCGTTTATCGTTATTTTTCGAGTCGTAACGCCTTACTCTAAATGGAACGTAAGTTTTTTTTATGAGAAATGTCACTCATTTTTTCTTAGAATATGATCAAGAATCACATCACAAAGTATGGCACCGAATTACAGGACACCGTGTATTGCAAAAAAAAACACAAATTGCTTTGAAATATCTATTTGTCAATGACAGATGTTTATTTGGAACGCATGTTGATTCAAAACGCCTGGCGTTTAAGTATCTTAATACCGACTCTTAAACGCCTTAAAAGTGACTCGACAGAAAAAGTTACTCGACAGAAAAAGTGACGAGTGTCGTTCAAATGAAACGCCTATTATAATAAGGGTGATTATTCAAGTTTCTTATATTATTTCTCAAGTTTCCTATATTTAAAACAATTTTTAACAGTTTTGGAAATCAAAAAATAAAAACTATTCACTGGATTTTTTTCTTTTCGGTTTGAAAAATTTTTGTCTTTTTTCTTTCTCTCTTTCTCGCGGAAAAATTCTTTTTTTCCTTTTTCTAGACGACTGTCACAATCTGTATCCCGCTTGTAAGTGTCCTGTTTTTTTTTCTTCTTCTCTGCAGTCGTAATTGCATTTCAATTGCATACGAAAGTTCGCAGTTCATTGACCTATCATCTAATTTCTTTACCTCTTTCTGTCTGTTTCCTACGTCAGTCTTTCTCTATCTAGTATGTATAGGTGTGGAATCTAAGACAACTCCTAATGTTGCAGAAACACTTAAAGCTCAATCCTTAAACCTATCTTATTGACTATAAATCTTAATAAATATTTTCACAGTAACTTTAAACTTAATTAATAATCCCTACTTAATCTTATATTGCACTATTAAGACATAAAGATAAAAATAATTTAATAATTTAAACGTAACGGACACCTATTTTGATTTTTTGATTCTGTGAATATTCAGTTGATCGTGATTCATAGCTAAAAAAGTCATGTCGTGGGGTAAAAAAAAGGGGTTCGTTAACTACAGGCTGTCAGAAAATTAACTACCCGGTAAGTAACAAATTTACATTGTATATTGGATTGAGAAGTCTTATTTTTATCATTATTTCTTTTTTTTTTGTTTTTTTTAGAATTACCTTGAGAAGTCTTATTTTTATCATTATTTCTTTTTTTTTTGTTTTTTTTAGAATTACCTTATCGGATACTTCCTTTAGGATAACAATCTCTTTGACATGAAATATCTTCAAAAGATAAGTGATTTTTGGTCACCAGAGATTGCCTCCAAAACTACCTCTTTGAAGTCAGCTTTTGGAACAGACTCTGGTGACAATCTCCCGCCCAAAAATCAATTTTTAATCATTTTTTTTTCTCTTTCTTTTCAGGTGACGGTTTCTTTTTTTACGTGGTTTGTATCTATGAGATAAAAGGGAATTTTTGGATCGGAATCGATTGAGGTATGTTTTTTTTTTTATTTCAGGTCATATTAGAGATCGGTGACGTCACAATTACTTATTAAAGTGCAAGCAAAACTAAATTATTCAAAAAAGAAGAATAAGAAGAAGAGTAATAACAATCGGCTTGTTATTACTCTTCTTCTTATTCTTCTTTTTTGAATAATTTAGTTTTGCTTGCACTTTAATAAGTAATTTATAAAAAACATATAAGTACTTGTCAACCTAACTTTTATTTATAAAATAACTTTTGTGTTTTCAGTTGCAATGCATTTAATTCTTTGTATTAAATTTTGATTCTTACTGTGTTTTTTAAGAACATTTTTAACATAATTTGTGTAAGTTTATTTGTTTGAGTTAATGCGTGTTTATTGTATTTTTTATTTTGTTTAATAATAAAAAGGCCTGATGAAGGACGTATACACGTTCGAAACGTTGCATTAAATCAACATCTTTTATTGACCTAAAGCCCGCTTTAACCAGTTCATATTAAATTCGTATAAAAAAGGTCACGTAAATTAATAACAAATATAGTACCTAATGTTGATTTTAGTTAATTGTATTAAAATAAATGTATCTATCTAATCTGGCTGAACGGCAATACGCCATTGCCTTTATATTTATCTTTGTTAGCTAAAATTTAAAACCCAAAAACGAAAGTAATTTTATAAAAAAACACTATTGAATTTATTTAATAAAGAAATCTATCTATCTGTCTATCCATAATCAGGGCTGTTCTGACCCATCCAATTGCATATATGGTTACCTCTAGGACTTTGTATTTGATTTCGCCAACTCAGATGTTTGGCATTCAAATCACCGGCCATGAGGTTATAAATCTCTTCCGAATCCAATCGTCACATTCAAAATTTTTTCAAGCTCGGTGCATAAGCAGCAGATCACATACATTCGCTTAACTTGCTGGAAGGAACGCATACCATGAGCTACAACGATTAAAAACATATAGCTTTTGTTCTAAAATACATTCATATTAAATTGTGAGATAAAAACAGAATAATATGTGATTCTTACATTGTATTCTGTTTTAACCTCTAAGTACTTAAAGAGATGTTTTAGCATTTAAAAATAAATGAAGTAAAACTTACACACTGTGCTTATTAAAGCCTTTGAAAAAGATTAATTTATTTACCTAATTCACAAAAGGATTTCCATACAAAATATTAACATTTTTACTTGTGACTTATAGGTACTATATGCATTCGTAAAAAAATTTATAAATATTTTTTTTCTCAAAAACTGTCCCACCAATTTTTTAAAAAAAATCAAAAAATTTCATTTAGTTAAAGCTAGGTAATGGTTGAAAAAAATGTTCCAAAAAATGGTTATTTTTGGTACCCCCCTTGGAACCATTTTTTTGTTTTTGATTTTATCAAAAACGGTACCACCGATTTTGATCGTTATGTGAAGGCTTCCAAGCAGTTACAATATTATTGTGTATTCTAATTTTCAAAAAAAAATTTCTGGATTTTTAAAAAAAAATTTCACTCAATATTTCAAAAACCCCATGCTCGATTTTTTTAAAACTTGATAACAAAAAGTTTTTTAATATAAATTATAAGATGAAAGAAAAAAATAGTTTACCTAAAAATAACGGTACCCTGCATTTTTTTCGAAAAAGGTTCCGAGAATTTCGGTAATTTTTTTTTCTTTTGATTAATTTTTATGATCTAGCTATAATCAAATAAAAAATTGAAATCAAGATATTACTGACAGTACCTACCATAGAACCATTTTTTCAAATTTAGAATTTCTCATTATCGACAAAACGGATTTTAATGAAATTTTTTATAGAGAAGCTTCTAAAAAGTGTAAAAAACATTGCATTTCAAAACTCAAAAAATTCGATATCTCAGAAACGGACCAATATTTTTGTTTGTAAATTTAATTTTATTTGAAAAATAATAAAAACTTTAAATTGGCGTACCAAAATTTTTTCTTATAAACGGTTTGAAAATTTTTTATATAAAAACTTATTTTTTAAGAAACCAGTACAGACTTATAATTTTTGTTCTTGCATAAGCTAATATTTGGCATCCCGTTTTTAGCTCCTACTACTAAAGGAGTTGTTTTAGTCTATTAAAAAATGAATTTTATGCTTATGAACAGTTTTTCTCTAATAACATTCATTTTTGAAATTCTTAGTCGTTTACATAAGAGCAAGTTCGTGCGACCCAGTCGTGCATTTTATTTTGATACACTTTCAAAATAATCTTCATTCAAAGAATCTGAAATACCTAATAATCCAACAAATTATCCTAATGGAGTTCCATTCGTAAAAGTCATTATCTAGCCTGTAGGTTGTTAATGAGCTTATGTAATTTTCTTCCTCTGCATATTATTTTTCATATAAAACTCAAGTCTGTTTTCTTCTTAGAATATGGCCATAGAATATGAATAGAACCTTTTAATAATCATATACTCGTATCTAATACTTGCTCCAGGCGTCGCCAATGTCTGAAAAACAATTTATTTAAATGTTTGTTATGCAGATAGTTCTTTTTTATAACTTTTTTGTTATGAAATAAAGTTTTGACTAAAAATTATACAACGAGAGGAAAGAAAACTACAGCTAAACATTTTTCAAGTGCGTCAATATACAATTTCATTTTATGAGTGACATTTCTATCCAGCAATTTATTTGAGTAAAAGTTTTATCGAAAAGTTAAAGCCAATAAATGCCATGAAAAAGAATCTAAATGTATCTGTTTTAACGAAAATGTTTATTGAATTATTTAATCATTCACGGTGTAATGAGTTGCGATAAAAGGCTAGAGTAGGTAAGAAGTTTGGGCTTAGCAAAGAAACCAAAACCGTTGTAATAATTTTCTGAAAAATGGATAAAATTTCGCAAATGGAAGAAAACGGCAGCACATAAAATATTGCATAATAGTTTTTATTGCTAAAAATTTTAAGTCAGTCAGTGTCTCTCTAAAGTTATAATATGTTCTATGCAAAGGTGTGGAAAGTAATAGATGCATAGTATACCGTTATAAAAGTATTGATTCCCTAAAAGAAGAATGAAGTAAAACCGGATCGAAATGATTATACAATAGATCGTATAAAAATAATGTAATATACAAAATATTAAATTAATAAAATATATAAATAAATTATTAAGCAATTAAAAAAAATATAATACACGACTGGATCCCACGAACTTATGTACAAGACAAACATTTTAAAAATAAATGTTACTAGAGAAAAATGTTAACTACCATAAAATTCAATGTATTATTTATTTATGGACTTTTTTGATCATTTTTTCCTTATGCGAATTAAAACAATTCTATATTTACTCCCTACGTTTCGTTGAAAATTTTTAACATCTTCAGGGGTCACCCTTTATTGGAACTTAATAAGCACAATAATTAGAATTTTTAAACATTGGAAAATTATTTTGTGAGACTTACTTGTTTTCTATATGACTTAACATTATTAAAATTTGTGATTTTTATTTAAAAAAAAAATAAATAATTTAAAAAATAAATAAATACTTTAAAACAATTTAATACAAAAAACGAGTTACTTTATCAAATTAGTGTAAGTTGCGCTAAGCTTGTTTTTATCCTCTTTTGTATTCATAATAGTCAAGCTTTTGCTGAATGCGTAAGCTCTCCAGTGTGTATCTTGTGTTTTCTCTTTTCTCTTTGTCGAGTATTCGTATGTTGTCAAAATCAGCTGTGTGTCTATGGTCCAGTATGTGCTGTGCTAAAGCTGTTGTTATTCGTTTATTACGTATGTCAGCTTGATGCTCTGTCAGTCTTGTTGATATCAGTCGTTTTGTAGTTCCAATGTACACCATATTGCATCATGCATCGTTGTCTGCATCCTTGCATTTTATTTCGTACAAGACGTTGTGTGGATTTTTTGTCAATTTTGGTGGTTTAGTGTTTGTGAATGTGGTTCGTAGTGTTTTATTTGATCTGTATGCGAAGATTATGTTTCCTCTTTCTTTTCCTTCTTTCTTAATTTCCAACAGATTATACAAGGTTTTGTTGTCTGTCAAACCAGGTATAGGTATAGGTTGTAGAGTGGGAGGTCGCGTTGATATACTCGTCGCGAACGGTTGTGTTTTCGATTGTGCCTTGTGAACAAAGTATAAAAACAAAAATCATAAGTTAACAGAGGGTCTCGGTGTTTTAAAAATGAGTTCTAACCCTGTGGTGGGGCGTCCTCCCCCTGACCCCAATATAGAAACTAACAAAACTAATAAACATAATAAACCTTTTACTTATCCCTCAAATATTCTCTCAGAAGAAGAGAAAGACAGAATTGAGCAGCGCGTCGATGACGCCATTTTGGCGGCTGCAACGGAGGATGGAAATTCGAGTATGTATATAGACAATATTATGTGTGAAGACGAATTCGAAGAACAAGAAAGCGTTGAAATTCAAAAAACTTCAGTGATACCAAATACAAAAAATTGTGAACTCACTAACCTACCAGCGCCGTCATCGAGTAACGTGCGTCTCAATAATAATAATTTGCCCCTATCAATTTGGGAAAACAATGATGCCGTAAAAGATTTGCAGCGTATTTTAATAAGTGACTCAAATACATTTAATCAAGTGATCGGCAGAAAACGTAGTGCCTCTAATTTAAATCCAATTACTTCTAAGAAGATGGCGCCTAACTAGTTGGCCAACAACCCATATTATGCACTCAGCCCTGAGTTCAACCAGGAAAAGGAACATCAAGAGAATACTAAGACAGCCCCGAGAATTGAAGACTGGTGCCCCTCTATCTTCGCCAAAGGTAACTATTAGTTCTAAGAATATTTTTGAATTTAAAAAAAAAAATTACAAGGGTGATTTAAATAATGTTAAATTTGAAAACCGAGGACTAGGTAGAATGAAAATCTATGTGAAAGATGTTGATTTGCATTCTTCACTTATGAAATCTTTAAATGAATCTAAGATTAATGCTTTTTCCTTCGTTCCAAAACAACTTAAGAAATTTTCTATATTACTTAAGGGTCTTTCAGATGGCTTTGCATTGAAAGATATTGAAGAGGACATAATAGGTACGGATCCTTTACTGAGAGTGCAAGTCAAGACTTTTACAACAAAATGGTCTAGAGATAACGAACTAGAGCTAGGAATTTACGTTTGTACTGTCGATGACAGAGAAAGTCTGAACAGATTAAAAAATATTAAAAATATTTTTCGACACAAGATCCGATGGGATAAGGTTAAGAAAAACTCTATTCTCCAATGTTTCAAATGCCAAAGATTTGGCCACTTTAGCTCTTATTGGTACATTTCCTTCTAGATGTGTCAAATGCAAAAATTCCCATGAACCTGGTCAGTGCTCTATTATAGAAAGTGCAGACAAATCAAAAGTGGAATGAATCAACTGTGGCGAGGCGGGCCATCCAGCTAATTTTAGTGAATGTCCTAAACGGATCGAATATTTAACCAAAAAGAGACGTTCTCCCGTAGAAAATCCAAACAGATTAGACTTTCCTTAGACTTGCACTACCCAGTCATTCCTACGCTAACATATTAAAACAAGGCAGTAACGTTACTGCAACAAAAATTTCATATAATATAGGTAAGGAAGCTCCTTCAACTTCTAATTTCGGAGATTTCTTAAAGGAATCAATCAGGCTCTTTGGAGTGCCAATAAATATTTTAATCATTCGAGTCCGAGAATTTTGGCCGAATTATATAAAGTTAGATGATTCCGATAAGCCAGGAGCTTATCTGGAATTAGTTGCCTCAATCGCAATATAATTTTAAAACTTCTTTCCGCTAATATAAATTCACTAATCCTCTCTCGACAAAAGCTCTGAACTAAGCCTATCGTTGCGGGACATCTCGTCAACAGCAGTATTAGTTCAGGAAACAATTTTAAATTTTAAATCTAAAACTATTCAATTAAATTTTCTAACAATTGTATCTCTACAACCATAGTTAGCTTCTCTGTAACTCAATCTTCTGGTCCTAAGAAATGAATTGCTATAGCTCCCATTTACATTCCTGGTAATACTGGAGCCAGTCTAGCCGATGCTTCAAATGACTTATGCCAACTATAGGTAGGTAGGTTGTTGGGCTGACAATTGATGTTGCTATTGTCACACTTAGATCAATGTAGATCCATTGTGTTACCCGTGAGTGTTATCACTCTTTCCTGATAAAACCTATGTATTCCATTAATCAGTCAAGCCATTTTGAGGCATTGACGAAGTTCAATATGTGTATTCCTGAAATATTAGAAATATCTTCTAGATTATCAAAGAAGTAGCTACCAAGCCATTTCCTTCTCTGGTGGCATAGTGACGGGCAATGACAGAGAAAGTGTGAGGTGTCTTCATGTACCTCCTCATCACCACATCCTCTGGATAGGTCATCTGTACTTAGTTTCATTTTAAATTTATGGTATTTCAATAAATTATGTCCGGCGATTATGCTCGTAAGAGAGCGAAGGGACTTCTTACTAAGTTGTATAATTTTGTCAGTGCTCTGCTTGTTAAAGCAGAGCCATATTTTCCTAGTAGTATCACAGGTGTCAAGTAGATTCCACCTTTCATTGGATTTCCTTAGGATTATGTCTGAAATTTTCTGTTTAATGTTACAGAGTGGGATGTTTACCATCTCTGCTTGACTAGCGTCGAGCGCTGATCCCTGTCTTGCCAACTTATCGGCATTTTCATTACCTGGTATGCCGCTGTGTCCCGGTACCCAGCAGAGTCTAATATTGTGCTGCGTGTCAAGAACCTTAAGCTCTTCGCGACAGCAAGAGACAAGCTTCGATTTTATCACAGTGGCAGAAATCGCTTTTATTGCCGCTTGGCTGTCAATGTAAAAGGTGATATCAGCCCGTGGTATCGCCATCATTGATACCTGTCTAGCAGCTGTTGTCAATGCCAACTATAACATTAACTATTCATTACTCGACACGTCACCGATTTGTTCCCTCAGTGAAGGGTCCGCACCTCTGTTCGAAATAGAGGAGGACAACCGTTTTCTGCCAAATTTTTATAAAAAGTCACAGCCTTAATTACAGAGGATAGATACCTCTCACGATAGAGTGACAAATCAACATCTTGAAACCTACCAATTTGTGATAAAACCGTACAAATGTAAATATCAAAAATAAATCTAAACATATCAAATATCAAATGTAAAATGACAATAACTCTAAGTTAGTTCCTTTTAAAATCAAAAATCTTATCATAAGACTTATAGACTTTAAGAACACATAAATGTAAATTTAAACTTATCTAAGCAACTACTAAAGACTATAAAATTGAAAACTTTTTTTTCAATTTATTTACTGAATTTTTCATATCCATCAAAATAATCTTAAACTAATAAGTACGGTAAAGCTCTCCTATTTAAATACCTATATAATAATACAACTAGCTATTAAAGTACATTTAAGTATATTCACTTAAGAATTCAACTCGACTGTGAAAAACATAAATTCTAATAATTAATTTGTATTCTCTAAATACATTACATCTCTCTTCACTGAAAATAATTTGGCACTACTCTTCCAGTAGTTCCTTCTCTTTTGTTGTTTTATCTCATTCCTTTTTACCTAGTTTTAAGTCCATCAATTTTCCGTCATGTTTTTATTGAGCAAACATGTCTACTTGAATTAACATTTAGTTTTATATTATTTTTTCTATTGTTATAATTAGAATTAAAGTAAAACGTTGCTGTGACGGCCAGACCAATTCTAAGTCGGCCTTACTTATTTTTAATCTCATGTGTAACAAATATTTACATATGTAAAAAACAAAAAGAAGCCTCAATAAAGAATACATACATACATACATAGGTTGTAGAGTAGAATGTATTACCAGGTCCATTTGTTTTGTTTAATTTATTTTGGGGTATGTGTTTTGAAAAAAAAATTTCATTTAAAAGTTCGTTTATAATTCTATTTGGAAAATTATTCTTTTTTAAAATTGTTCGTATTTTGTTGAAATTTTTTGTATGAAATTGTGGATGCCTGATATCTATATAATTTTGTTGATTAAGTTTTTGCACTGTTTATTTTATATTTCATGGGTTGTGTTGAGAGAAAGTTGATCATTCTTCCAGAGGCCATTGGTTTCGCATAACAATCCATAATAATTTTGATGTCTGTTCTGTGTAGGTTGGTGCCTAAGTAGGGTAAAGTGTTATTTATTTCTGTTTCAATTGTGAATTGTAGTTTTTGATGATATTCATTAAACGTATTCATTATTAAAATTTGATCCTGTTTCTTACTTTCGATATATGTAGGTATACTATAGGGCAAGTTCTGCATTTGAAAAAAAAATCGAACTGGAGATTTTGATCAAAGTTGACATTACGATAATAGCGAAGACGAATAAAGTGGGTCTGACAGTTCCGTCTGTCTGTCTGTATGTCCCTATGTCTTTATGTCCGTATGTCTGTGTGTCTGTACCTCGATCTAGAGCCTAAGCCACTGGAACTATTTTCTTCAAACTCAGTAGTTAAGGGTCTTCTGTGATTCCCTAGAGGAGAAATTGAAATTTTTTTTAGCTCCAAAACTAACTACCCCCATACACCCGTAATGCAAAATCTTATTTATCTCGAAAACGGCTCCAACGATTTTGATTTTGGGGCAAAATGTTATTAACGGTACTATTGTATACAAAAATATTCGAAAACAATATTTGTTGGGTTTTTTGGAAAAATCAATTTCTTCAAAACCTATGAACTATTATTTTTTGAAATTATTTCCTAAAATCAATATTATTAAATACTTAAAATTCGCATCCCATATTTTTTTCTTGAAAAATTTTAAAGAAATTTCTTAAATAAAAAATGTATTTAATAATAAAACGATTTTTTAAAGTTTGCTTAAATAAATTCTAAATTCATACTTTTCTAGAAATCAGACGGCAATTTTATGCATTTGAACATTATTATCTCAATAAATCCGCGTTTTATATTTATAAAATGTATCCTGCATTCCAAAGTACTTTTACATAAGAGCAAGTTCGTGCTATCCAGTCGTGCATTTTATTTTTTTCAAAACCACTAACCAAATTTATCGTAAGATGTGCCAATTAGCATTTATAAAAATATGTGGTTTCAACAAGACGGCTGCCCAGCGCATTATGCTCGCCCGGAGAGAGCCCGTTCTCACCTGACTTAAACTCTCTGGATTTCTTTCTTTTGGGGGTAGTAAACGAAAAAGTATACTCAAAACCGATCCAAAACTTAGCCGAGCTGCGCCAAAAAATCATGGAGGCTGTTGCAGACATAAACTCATGGAGATTAACCCGTCTTGTAAACTGATCTTTTATAAGAAGATGTAGGTCTTGCATTGCCGTTGGAGGCAAACAATTTGAACATTTAATAAATTAATTTTTAAAATTAATTTCGGAATGCAAATAAAATTATTTCATTCCTTCTCGACGTTTCGTTGGTTTTTTTTTCCAGCTTTTTCAAGAGATTTGGCTTTTATTTTACTGTAAAAAAAATTCTATTACACAATTGGTTTTTTCCTTTTTGAATAACTAACAATTTTTTTTTTTTTTTTATAATCTACACGCGCTCAAGGGATTATGATTACCCTTTAAATGTTTGAACACAGCGCGGGCGTGAAGTTAAGGAAGAGAAAGAAGGATAGGAAAGATGTGTGGCACGATGTTCTGAGAATGAAGGTTGTTGTCTCAGATATTTTATCTCCAGGGATGGCGGCTGAACTAAAGCGGAGAATGCCGTGTCTTATTTCTATGCCGTTTATAATTCGCATTATTTTTTTATTCGTGTTCATCCTTGTTGGGCATACTAGTTCAACTCAATTACATGCTGTTAGTGTTATGCCTGTACAACATGTAATGAGTAAACCAGCAACCCATTGATGACAATTTTAGAAGGTTTTTAATGGAATTAAAACGACATAGACGACGGCAGGGATCGAACCTGTGATCATGAGGTTCACAGGCGAGCACACATCCATCGCGCCACGGCCACCCCCTAATTTCACTTACTTTTACATTTGTGTATGGTAATTATTTATATACAAAATTTTTATTTGCATTCGGAAACCACGGATCTGAAAGCCTGTTATTTTTAAAAAATAATTTATTATATTAAACACCAGATCAACAATTCCAACAAATTTGAACATTTGTTATAGCTAGGGTTCGGATTTCTATGCAAATGCATATTTTTTTAGGAACACTTTGGAAGCAAGGCAACTAATTATGTATACGAATCAAGAAATTTCCTTTAAAATGGCATTTAACCGTTAGTGCATATTTTTGCATATTTTACTATAAATGCATATTTTGTAAAAAAAATATTAATTTTATGTCAGTGCAAACGAACCTTAAGACTATTATCTATTTCGTTTATTCATTTAACAATCTTGAACCATATTCAAACACCACAATATAAAGCATTATATAAACAAAGGTGCATATATGAACTTGACTAGATTGTGCCGGCAAAACACTGAAATGAAAAAAAAATTAAGTCTGTGTGTTTGAAACTGTATAAATGAGATCGAAATTTAACGATCATCTATCAAAAATGAAATTAATGCGGAAGCAAAATGCAACAACAATAAGACTTATAAATGTCAAAAAATTACAACACGAAACTGGTTTAATGTGTTCGAAAAGTATTTGCTGGCCAGCGTTCTGTTTGCTGTTGACGGCGCTGGTGCTGTTGCTGGTTTAAACTGTTTCGCGCATAAAGCTTAACACGTTTCATGTACAACAGCCAACTGTTTTCGGTTGCGACTACACATAAACCACTACATATAAACTGAAAAATGTTGACTGATGCACTCATGCTTAGTTTTGAGTCTACCACACCAGATACCAATATAGGTAGGTACTTCGTTGTGTCGTTGTTTCTTGTAGCCATGAATTGACGTTTCTCGCACCCCTGCCACTTTGCTGCAATTGCAGTAAATCAACTGTACTTTTCCCAAAATATAAATCTTCTATGAATCTAAGACTTCTTTGATTTTGTTCCCGCTAGGGAATTGCATAATTAAACGAAATAAACTAAGTCACAGCTCTTGGATTACTTGAAAAACTTTAATACTTTGTTTTCAATTTTAATTTTGTTTTATTAGTTAAATATTTTTAATAAAAATAAAAATTGAATTACATAAAAAAATTAACTGCGAAATTGTTCAATCTACTGCATTTTGTCTATGGATCTACTGTGCACCTTTTTTTTCGAAGTGGTAACGCTGAGTTAACACCCGCATTTGACGATTAATCATCAAAGCAAGCCATTTCAGATATTATCTGAATTTCTTAAAAGTAGACATAAACAAAAACATCCCTTATGGATGATTTATATTAAACAAACCAAATCGTGGATTCTGCCTACAAAGCACGATCCCACGATTCAATATATTAAACAAAGTAAGGAATTGCCTACGAAGCATTATCCCATCATCTCAGAATGGATTGGCAATATCATTGGCTATCGATCACATCATCGATGGACAATATATACGAGTTGAGCTTCGATTGACATCATTCTCAGTTTGTCAGGCAACCAAGCCAGATTGTTCTTTTCTTATATTTTTTATATTTTATATCGAATAAAGTTTTTCAAAAACTCAAACTTTGAGTCAAAATATTAATTGGCGCCCGAGCAGGGACCTGAAATTTATTTACAACCTAGTGCTTTAAATACGGTTAAATTAATTAAAACCCAACCGGTAAAATTAAAGTCGTTTAAATAAATAAAGAAAAGTCCTATTCAACTTAAAACACTGAAAGGCACCGGGAACGAGGTTCCAAACTGATCAAAAGAAGTACGGTCGTAAGAATCGGAAAATTTGTTAAAAAAAAAAATTTGTTTGTTATGTGCAAAAAATCTTTTACACGGAAAATAAATTGTATTCGATTAAAAGAAAAATCGAGGAGTGAAAAATAAAGAACCAGTACGGACATAAGTGCCAGAACGTCATTTAGAAAAATATTATAAAGAAATATTAATTATTGGAAAACAAATATTTTTATTGACTTTGAATTGAAATTGATTTGGAAAGAAGAAAATAAAAAAAGGTGAATGTAAGTGAAGAATTTAGAAGAAATAAGTTGCTGAAAGAAATATAAAAAATTTAAAATAAAATAAGTTATGACTAAAAGTGCTTCATAAGAAAATAATTAAATAAACATTTTTAAAGGAAAACAAAAGTGGAAAAGTTTATTAATAAAAAGATTAAGAGTGAAAGTGAATACAGAATTAAAGAATTTAATATAAAATCAAAATAACGATAAACGAGAATTGCTGCGATAAAAAATAATAATAAATAAAATAAATAAAAAAGGGTGAATAATAGAGAATTTAAAGGTGAACTTAAAACTGAAAAAGACAGTAGCAGAAATAAAAGATAATACAAAACGAAGGTGTCCATCAGAAGTGAAAGCGGAAAATACGGAAAGAGGAAAGTAACAAACAAGAAGAAGGTGTTCATCAGAAATTAAAAGTAAGAAGTTTAAGTAATTTTTTATTGTGTAAATTTAAATAAATATTAAGCAAAAATACAAGAAACTGTATAGAAATTTTATACATATAAATAAATATAATTTATAGTAAATAAATAAGAAAAAGGAAAAATGGCATTGACAAATGAACAGATCGGTGAGATCATAGCACGAACAGTTAGCGAACATACTAGGGACTTATACAGTAAATTAACAGAGGTTACTGTAGCATTCGAACGTTTTACGACCACAGACAATTTAACACCATACGAAGATGTACAAATAGATCCCACTGTACAGTCTAAAACTAATTTAGATTTAGCCAAAAGTATTGTACCATTTGATGGTAATCAATATATAAGTTGGCGGACTTCTGTTACAAATTGCATGAAAATTTATAACCTGGAAGTAGGAAGTAATAATTTTTATACAGCAGTAAATATTATAAGAAACAAGGTTATAGGAAGAGCTAATGATGTTTTGACATCTCATGGCACTCCTCTTAATATTGACGCAATATTAGGTCGACTTGACTTGACATACGATGATAAACGTCCCATACACATGCTGCAGACAGAACTTACAAATATTCGACAAGGTCGACGAACGCTTCAAGAATATTATGACGAAGTAAGTAAATTGCTTACACTCATAATTAATAAAATTATTATGAGCTACGGACCACGTACATCAGAAACTGAATGTTTGACACAAATAGCTAGGGAAAACGCACTCCGAGTATTTATAACGGGACTTAACCAACCAACTAGTAATTTAGTGTTTTCACTAAATCCAGGTGATTTACCGAACGCTCTTGCGCGAGCACAGGAAATTGAAGTGAATCAAAATTCTAGATTTCGGGAACAACCACTCTTAAGGAATTTCAACGGGAATCAACATTTTAACTCAAATCGAAACTTTAACGGAAATCAACATTACAACGGAAATCTAAACTACAGGAATATCTTAGTGCCACAGCAGAGGAATTTTAATTTTACACCCCGACAACAACAAAGAATGGAGACAGACAGCAGGCAACAGCGACAGAATCACCAACAAAATCACAACATCCCAAGGGATATACCTTTAAATCAATATAGGGACCCAAGATTCAACAACGAGATAAGAAATAATAATAATCCATTCAAAAGGGATAGGCCAAATAGTAATCAACAGCCTTTGAACAAAACACCCAGAATTAACCATTTAAATGAGAGGGATTCTTTTTTAGAGTAAGGCACGACCTGCCTATTATTACTCGAACAAATAATGCGACAGGTCAGGTGTATAAGATATTGATAGACACAGGGGCGACACATAATTATGTCAAACCAGATGCAAAAAAGAGTAAGAAATTAACAAATATAAGTCGAGTTAAAAGTGTTCATGGAAGCAGTATCATAGATACGTACCAGGATATGAATATTTTTGGGAATTGGGAGATATTTTATGAATTAGGGGAACTAGAAGATTATGATGCGATAATAGGGATAAATACTTTGAGACGAGCAAAATGCAACATAAATATTAAGAAAAATGTTCTGGAGTACAACGGAGGTAAGGTACCTCTGAAATATGATGATAAGTTAGTTAACAGTCTCCTGATAAACACTCATATAAGAGTCGAGTATCAGACAAGACTAAGGCAAATTCTAAAGAACTATCAAGGTATTTTCACTGAAAAACCCAATTATTTGCCTTACAACACTAATATTAAATGTCATATAAACACGGTCCATGAGGAACCAGTCTGGCAAAGAGCTTATCCATACCCTCAATCAGCTTCCGGATTCATCAATAAGGAAATTCAAACTTTACTAGAAAATGACATTATAAGGGCAAGTAGAAGTTCTTATAATAGCCCAGTTTGGGTAGTAGATAAAAAAGGATGTAATGAGGATGGTTCAAAGAAATTGCGCATGGTCATCGATTATAAAAAAACTTAATTCGTTTACAAAGTCTGATAAATACCCAATGGCAGAAATTTCTGTAATTTTGTCTAATTTGGGCAAGGCAAAGTTTTTTTCTACACTAGACTTACAATCTGGATTTCACCAAATCCTTGTGTACGAACACGATAGACCGAAGACTGCATTTTCAGTCAATAATGGAAAATACGAATTCAATCGTATGCCATTTGGGCTTAAAAATGCTCCAGCCATATTTCAGAGAGCAATGGATGACATTCTCCGAGAACATATCGGGAAATTCTGCCATGTATATTTGGATGATGTGATAGTTTTTTCAGGAACTCATGAAGAACATTTAAATCATATAGAAATAATAATTAGAGCTTTATCAGAAGCTAACATGAGAATTAGTAGTGAAAAAAGTAAATACTTTATGGAAGAAGTAGACTTTTTAGGGTATGTAGTATCCTACAATCATATTAAAACTCATCCAGATAAAATTAAAACTATCAGGGAATATCCCGAACCGAAGACTTTACGTCAATTACGAAGCTTTTTAGGACTCTCTGGTTATTACAGAAAATTTATTAGAAACTATGCAATGATAAGTAAGGGCTTAACGAAATATTTAAGAGGGAATGAAAATATAAATAGCAAAAAGATAAATATAGAATTAGATACAGAAGGTAGAAGAGCATTTCAACTGCTAAAGGATAAACTTATAGAAGAAGTTGTGCTAAACCAACCGGATTTTAATAAACCATTTGATTTAACAACTGATGCAAGTAACTCAGCCATAGGCGCAGTACTCAGCCAAGAAAATAAGCCAATAACCTTCATAAGCAGGACATTATCTAAAACAGAAGAAGCATACGCAACAAATGAAAAGGAATTACTCGCAATAGTATGGAGTCTCAAGAACTTAAGGAATTATCTATATGGTCAAACTGGAATCCGCATATATACGGATCATCAACCATTGAGCTTCGCCGTATCAGACAAAAATCCAAATGCGAAATTAAAAAGATGGAGAGCTTTTATCGAAGAATATGCACCAATTATAAATTATAAGCCAGGAAAGGAAAATATAGTAGCAGATGCACTAAGTCGGCAAGAACTCAATATAATGGAGAATAATGAAGATATAGCTACGGTACATAGTACTCAGAGCAGCCCGACAGAAGGAATCAGAAGACTAGGTGGAATCATAAATCGATTTAGGAATCAATTAATTATACAAATCGGCGATAATAATAATATAACTAGTGAGCAAATTCATAAAGGATACTGGCGGCACACTATTTCATACCAAAATGAGGATATTTTTACAGAACTAAAGACAATAATAAGAAAGGGAATAAACGCAATACATTCAACAGAGGAAACCCTATTTAAAATAAAAGACAAACTACTTAAAGAATACCCAGAAACACAATTTGTGTACGTTCCAAATTTAGTACGAGATATAACGGATAAGGACATGCAAGTCACCATTATGAAAGAAGAACATAATAGAGCACATCGTGAATCAAGGGAAAATTTTAAACAAATTTCAACCAGGTGTTATTGGCCCGAATGCTTTAAACAATTACTCGACTACGCGAAAGATTGTACAGTATGTAAAGAAAATAAGTACGATAGACACCCAATTAAGTATATGATTGGAGAGGCTCCAATTCCGAAGAAAGGGGGGGAGCGCATACACGCTGACATTTATTATGTAGATAACGATCAATTTTTAACTATGATAGACTCGTTTTCAAAATATCTTATAGTAAGGCATGTTGAAAGTAAAATCGATGCAAGAGAAAAATTGATAGAAGCGATACCAATATTCGGAAAAGTAGAAGTAGTAGTGACTGACAACGAAAAAGCATTTTGTACACCATCAACAGAATTAGTATTACAGCGACTAGGTATAAAACATGAAAAGGTAGCACCTCACCATAGTAAGTCTAATGGAATGATTGAAAGAGTCCATAGTACAATTACAGAACTTATACGTATAACGAAAACAGAAATTCAAGCTGAAACTAAAGAGATAATGCCATTCGTAGTAAAGAAATACTATGAATCCATTCATTCAGTGACAAACTTACAACCCATAGATGTTTTTCATAATTTCGAAAAATATATATCCTTAACGAATGTATTGAAAGAGAAACAGGACAAAACTCTTTCATATTTCAACAAAAACAGAACAGAAGTTAAATTTAAGCCAGGACAAAAAGTTCACGAAAAATCTACACGTAGGCAGGGAAAAGTAAAACCTTTGTATAAAAAAAGAATTGTAAAAGAAGATAGGGGTAGAATTATTATTGACAATAAAGATAGAATTATTCATAAAGACAATTTAAAAAAATAAAGTACTTAAAGATGACAAATATCTAATTACAGATGGCTAAAAGTGTCATACTAATATTTTTGGCATTACTAGCCACAACATTTGCTCAAGTGCAAATAACAAATTATAGCACGGAGGAATATATCCTTATAGAGGACGGACCTGCTGCACTATATGACAATAGAGGAGAAATTTATCATGTTATAAATTTAACATATTATAAAGATATATTAGAAGAAATAAAAGGGAAAGGTATACGATTGACAAAGGAATCCTTAACCAACATAAAAACGGCAAATAAATTGCTTAACCAATTAATTATCAGAGATAGATTTAGACGAGGAATCAATGAAATTGGAACATTATGGAAATGGATATCAGGAAGTCCAGACCATGACGATAAAATAAGAATAGAAACAAAATTACAAGAACTTATAGAATCTAACAACAAACAATACCAAACAAACTCACAAATATTTAACGCAATACAAAAACTAACTAGTGAAGACAACAGTATTGACAAAGAGGACGCACTCATTTTAAGGTTCATAATTGAAGATTTAAGGGAAATTATTAATACTATTAATTTAAGTAAAAATGACATTTTGAATACAGTAATTTTAAATATGGAAGACCTAGATAAAATTATACGAACAGAAACAATGCCAATTTCAATAACAGATGTTTTAGATGCATCAGATTTTAAAATCATTCAACAAAAAGAAATAATAATGATTTATATAGAATATCCTTTAGTAAAAGAAATAAACAATAAGTTTATTGTAGAAAGTATAAATACAGGGGATGGTAAATTACAATTGCCGAATCAAATTGTATTGTATAATGAAAAATATAAAATGGCAACATGTAAAAGAGAATTAAATAATATATATTGTAAAGTAAATAATGAAACAAATTGTCTAACGGATTTATTGAACAATAATAAAGCAAACTGCCACAAAATAAAAGAGAATAATCCGGACGTAAAAATAATTAAAGATGGAATAATTTTTGTAAGTGGAGAAACCACAATAAATAAGAAAGTATATAAAGGTACATATCTAGTTCATTTTCAAAACAATGTAACTATAAATTTTAAACAATATGAAAATAAAAGAACAAAAATTGTAAGACATATCAAACAAAATGTACCACTAGAAATTAATATTTTAAAATATTTAGAATCGAATAATGAACAATTAAAGTTCACTAATATAGATCTTGTTAAGCCATATATTCAAGATGTAAAAGAACACCCAATATTATGGGGAATTACTTTCAATATTGTATTAATTCTTAGTATTGTAATAATTATTAAATTACTGAAAATTTGTAAACTAAGTAAACAAAGAAGAAATCACATAGCATTTGAAATGGCAACAATTAAATGTTTACAAGATACCAAGAACGCTATAGAAGAGAGATCGGGGCGATCACTATCGAAGTAAGGGGGGAGTTAACACCCGCATTTGACGATTAATCATCAAAGCAAGCCATTTCAGATATTATCTGAATTTCTTAAAAGTAGACATAAACAAAAACATCCCTTATGGATGATTTATATTAAACAAACCAAATCGTGGATTCTGCCTACAAAGCACGATCCCACGATTCAATATATTAAACAAAGTAAGGAATTGCCTACGAAGCATTATCCCATCATCTCAGAATGGATTGGCAATATCATTGGCTATCGATCACATCATCGATGGACAATATATACGAGTTGAGCTTCGATTGACATCATTCTCAGTTTGTCAGGCAACCAAGCCAGATTGTTCTTTTCTTATATTTTTTATATTTTATATCGAATAAAGTTTTTTAAAAACTCAAACTTTGAGTCAAAATATTAATTCGCTGTTTCGATTTCAATGAAGAATACTAGCATAGTGCCGGATTAGGAACGGATGATTTTTAGAAAGAAGGAAAGAGATGACATTTTTTTAAACCTAAGATGATTATTTTTTTATTTAATAATGTTTTTTTTTTTATTAACTGTTAATTTCGTTTTAAGATATTATTTTATTTTAATAAAAATAAAAAATTTAACTTATTTTTAGAGATGAAGAAAATGTGTTTTCATATTGAATAGAAATTAAGTTGAATTGATTTTAAGTGCATATTTTAAATGCATATTTTGCATTTTTAAGTGCATATTTTAAGCGCATATTTTCAGATCTTAAGTGCATGAAAATCCGAAGCCTAGTTATAGCTAATGTAAATAAACTTTTGATGTAATTTTTGTTGAAAAATTGAATTTCATTTAAAACTCAAACCAAATAATAGAAATGCATCACTATCTGATAGCCCGTGGTACTCTGAACTTGGTATAGTAGTTACTCATACAATTGTTAGCAAGGTTATTTAAGGTTCCAGAACACGAACAAAAATTGAGAAAAGTTAAGATTTGTAATCACGGCACTTGAAAGACCGTCGCAGGGTGACCATTTTTTCAATTTTTTTTTTCGAATGCCTATAACTCACAAAATACATGGCTTCGATTTTTTTTATTATTTTTCTGATAACTGTCACCACCTACCCTATCACCCGTTTTTGTTTCGACGTTGACTTTTGGGACACTCTGTATGAAATCGTCTCGATGCTCAAATTTCAAAGACTTTTGGAGGACTGGATCATAAAAAAGTCACTATTATTCAGCTCCTTAAAAAATTCCATATTAATTGACATGAGAGCTCAAGCTCAGACCTTGGGTACCTCAGTGTAGAGAAGGAGCTACTGACGAGACGAACGGCTTTAAAACTGATACCTTACATAATACATACATTTTAAAAGCTTATACAATTGCCGGATAAATGTTTCGACTTCATCCAGAGCAAGACATCAAATGGGGTTGTCCATTTGAAGTTCCTATTGAAGGAAGGCTTAAAGCGTCTTCAGAAATTCAATTTCAAATCCTTTTCATTTCTTCTTACCCACGCTAATTTTTTACTTTGAGGTAAAAAAGTAAGAACTCATAGACTTTATGATACATGACCTACAGCAGTTAAGATCCAAAAAATGTTTTTTCTTGCTTTAGTACCTGTGAATATGAATTCAAAATTATTTTGATACTTTGTGAGCTTTAATATAATTTTAATTGTATGTTTGCATTGAAACAGTTATATCATATGCTTAAAGTGTCCTCACTGCGATTTTATGCATTCTAGAAACCGTTTTTGGATTTCACTGGGAATATTTATTAATGCTAGCTGCTGCATCATTTTTGAGGAGTGAGGACGCTTCAAGAAAACGCTCTTTTAATCCTCTTAAAGTTGGTATTTCAGTTTAATAAACAACTTCGTTAATTCATTCCCATAAAAAAAGTGCAATACTGTATGGTCAAGAGATCTTGCAAGCCAGTGAACTGGTCCGTTTCTTCGTACCCAACCATTGCCAAATTCCTCATCAAGCTTATTATTAACCTTTCGACCATGGTGGGCTGAAGCCCCATCCCGTTGAAAATATGATGAAGCTAGTTGACTATCCTCCAACAGTTCTGGAAAATGGTGTCGCCCAAAACTACAGATAGTTTGTAGAATTCAGCCTGGGTGGTTTGAAGGAGCCGATTAAATTGTTTCCAATAACGCCTGCCCACATATTGACGCTAAATTTGTGTTGCAATGAGGACTTCTTTCTTTTGCTTGGATTCTCCGTACATCATGTATGAAGATTTTGAAAGTTTGTAATCCCATCTCCTGTAAAATGAGATTCGTCTGTCTAAGTAATTCCACTAACAAACTCGTTGCAATCCGAGTTCCGCTCCACCAAACACAGTCTGTTCTAAATCTTCAAGAAGAAGTTCTTGAACAGATGTGTAGTGGTATGGATAAATATTTATGCAGTACATAGATACAGTAGAAAATTAAAGTCTGGAAACTTTGAAAGTGCTAAGTGTTTAATGCTGATTTATAGATCAGTTGTAACAACTTCCAGCCTTCTTTCATCAGCCGTTTCTCGGAGAAATATGCCTTCACTAAGAAGTCGCCGCTTAGGATAAAGTTCATGGTATCGTTGTTGCGCACTAGCTGAACTTCCATTGAACGGTCTATAAACGTAAATAAAGTCTTCGTATTCTTGGTTTGTAAGCACAGGCATTTAACATAGCGTTTCTAAGCATATCTAACTTTGGCGTAAAAGTTGAACTGATGAATTAACACCTTTTATATAATTTAATAGACCCTCATATTCCAATCCTTACTCTTTCTGAACTTTTTAAGAACCGGGTAGAAAGTCAGAGTTTTGGCCAGTCTGACTACTGAAGGAAATAAGGGTGTTGCAGGTAGTCAAAAAAACATGCTTATGAACAGGCTTTTGGATATCTGAAGACCTCAACAAGATTAAAATTTGCTTAAACACAGTTGTAAAGGCTTTTATATCTTATAAAAATAAAGTCCTAAACGAAGTTTCTACCATTTAGACACCGTGAATATCCATATAACTTCCATATAGCCGATAGGCGAACTAACAACGAGCATTGGATCTGTTGGATCCAAGATCTGTGACACCTGAGTTACCTTCTAGGGAACTAGGAGCAAAATGTAAGATGTCACCCTTATGAACCAGCTATCCAAGAAATCCAAGAGCATCTGCCACACAATGTGCGGTTGACCGAATTTAAGAACCTTGAATAGCAGAAATAACTGAGCTATTTATTGTAAACAAATAATAGTTACAACAATAATGAATATAGCAATGAGTAAAACAAATAGATTAAATACCCCAGGTGGCAATCCAGTTAAACTGGTAAGTCCATTCTCTTCGGTGATTGGTCCTACAGATTCTGGGGAGGACTAATTATTGCTAATAGAAAAAAGTAGTGGTACAAAAACACCAAGAACACAAGAACACCATTAATAACTTAAACAGAAAAACCAAATTACGTAGAAGTCATTAACGAAAAAGGAACCAACTATGAAAAGTTCCACAGTAAAAGTCAGGAATGTTCCGAGGAATACAACAAGATTCACCAAGTAGAAACCTAAAATTATTACAAGAATAGCAAAAGGAAAACTTAGCCAGAAAACAACTTGAGGTCCTCGTTGAAAGTCTTCAGCAACAAGTAAGTTAAAATGCTGGAAGAAAAAGTCTCTTTGCTGGACAAGAAAGGTGCAAAGTCAGCTGTAGTGGCAAGCCTACAAAAAATGCAACTACGTTTCATACAGATGAAAAGGAGTTGGTGCTTGAAACTGAAAGAAACACAAATAAAGAAAATCCAAGAAACGAAAAGCCCTGAGACTTTACTAAAAATTCAACAGACAGCCTCAAAAGCAGATAGTGTTGCAATATTGACACCATAAAATAAAGTCATAAAAGATGAACGAAAATAAAGCTACAAGATCGATAAAATTAGTACCAAGAGGTCTTCAGTCCTCACTTGTTGCCAAATAAACCCTTTACAAGAAGCCTTTCAAGCTCTTGATGCAAATAATCTTACTAAAAATGAGATAGTCAACGGCCTTGGCTCTGATGAAAGCATCGCTTCCCATCGATCAGCGAAATCTAGCATCGTTGCGCGCGGTTAGTACTTGGATGGGGGACCGTTCAAATACCAACCGTGAGCTGTTGACATGTTGTTTTTCTGTTGTTCTTTCTTTCTGTCTGTCTCTCTCTGTTGTATTGTATAAGCCGATGGTCTGAGTTACCAGTGCTTTCAGTGTCTCTACTTCGTAGATTTATCTCTACCTTTTTTTGCTCACTTTCGAAAATAAAGAAAAAATCAAAATATAATATATAGTATTATCAATTTTTGGTATAGTTTTCAAAATTAAACCGCTGCGAAAGTCGAAGATTGTTCCACAGTGTAAGCGCTGTCAAGCCCTTGGACACATACTGTTTAAGCCAAAAATAAACTACATTATCTACCTTTATTTTGTTATCAGCTTTCTACATTATCTACCTTTATTTTGTTATCAGCTTTAACTTTATTTTACGTTATGAAACCGCAGGGGGCAGTTTGACTTGCAAATACACCTGTTATCGTGTGATAACCTAGTCAAACGATCCTTCCTGTGGCCCTTTTACTTTTAGTCATTTTCTTTTTTCTACTAACCCTCTCCGAGGTAAGACATCGTCGCTAAGTATAAGAAATAATAAATTTTGATTATCTTAATTTTCTACTGTTATTATTTCTTCATTTGGTATTTTTCTTTTTTTCTATTTTACTACCGGGATCAATTCCGCATCCCAACACATACGAAAACACTGCCACCGATAGTTTGTTTGTGTTAAATTGTGAAAGCAGTCATGCAACAGTCATGCAACAAAAAACTGAAAGAACGTAAAGGGAAATATATTAACTGTCAAGGCGACCATCCTGAAAGCTATAGAGGATGTCCAGTCGCAAAACAAGACACGAAAAAAAAAGCAAAGCTGGCAACAGGCTTAGAAACTCACTAAACACAAAAACAACAATTGAAACTAAAAAACCGACGACCAAAACAAAACCATAATTTATGTATATAAGGTGCTTTGTGAATTTTGTTTAACCAGATCTGGTTAAATCTGGTTAAACAAAATTCACAAAGCACCTTATATACATAAATAAAAATAACAAAACATAAATATTAACTTCTCACAGCTATTTGAAATAAGATCACAATTTCGCAAAAATTTTAGTACGATATCAAAGCTGTATGAAACTAGGTAAAACCAACGATTTTGCAAATTTCAATCGTATTTAGTATCATACTCGTACTCTATCCTTTTATTAAAGTTAAAATCACCGAATACCTATTTGATTTTTTAGAATCGTGCTAACTTCATATGACTCTCACATTTACAAACATCAAAACAGATCTGTTTGCTTAGTTTTTTGCATGAACTGTCATTACTTTAGCGTTTAGAAGAAATTTATTAAAAAAAATAGCCTTAATACGATACTAGTTCGAAAATGTTTAAAATTAAGAAAGAGTTAGTAATCTACCTAAAAGTTAGCAAATTGTTGAGTAGTATCAAGTAGAATCATAATAATTCCTTAATATTAAGCTGTTTAAAATTTTGTGCCATATGATTATGTATGAAAATCAATTATTGCCACCTAATAACTATAAATATAAATATGTATGTATTCACAAACGCTATTTTAAAACAAATTTTTTGCATACCAAACACGATTACTAATGTTTTGATCTTCAGGCTCTTTGGCTAGCATTATATTATTAATGGTTTCAAAATTGAGTTTAATTCCTAATTTAGTTTTTATTAAAATTTTAGTTTTCGTAAAAGCTAAACGGCAAAATACCCAATATTTTATACGGTGGGACTGCGCAATATTCATGAAATCCTTTAAAGTGGTGGATGCGGTTGGCACTGTAAGCAAAAAATGTAAACATGTTACGCCACACTTTTTCAAAAAACAAAAAAAAAAAAAACAGATTGACGTTGATTTTCAATTTGGCTTGAAGGTCATTTACCTCCCCAGACATAACACTAGCCCCGTCAGCTGAAATACCAAGTAAGTTTTAAATTGGTATATTTAATTTTTACCCCAACGAAGAAGCAACATTGCGCAAAATTAACGCACAATTTTAAGTTTCCCAGCTATATTCTGTCATTAAATTAGCATCGTTTTGTAGTTCAATTCAATGCACTGTTTACATCACACGCTTATAAAACTGCTTTTTTTTGTTTGAGAATATAAAATGTAAAAAAAAGTTTTTATTTTTTCATTTCATAGAAAAAATGACCAAGTGGAAAAATAATGAACAGATTTGGTCATAAATGACCAAACTGGCAACCGTGCTTCTCCCTTCTCGTTCACAGCTAGAAAGGTTAGTCTGTAACTCCGCACAAGTTCATAGATATTTCTAATATTTATGTTAATGTAGTTTTTTCATACGCTTTACTCGTAGCACTTCGACTGTGATTTTTTATTTATATGTATTATTTAAAATTCGTCTTTTTGTATACTTAACTTCAAAATAAAAGGGCTTTGAGTGCTCATGAGTTGTTTTCTCTTATTTATTACAGTGATTTTAAAATAAGATAGAATAATCGGGTTGGGGTCAAAATACTGTATGGGTCATAATAATGTATTTAAAATACTGTATCTTAAAATACTGTATGTCAAAATACTTTATGATCAAAATACTGTAAATCAAAATTCTGTATTTCAAAATTCTGGTTGGTCAAAATTATGTATTTCAAAATGCTGTAAATAGGCTGACAAATAAAAATCGTTTTGATAATGTAAAAAGTGGGCACTTTTTAAAAATCCCGTTTTTATAATACCTTTTCTTAATACGACGTATAAACTGCAGTAAGGTATGTAAGGGGGGCAACCCCCCTGCCTGGGCACACTATAGGATTTGGGTGGTATGCAAAGTTTCCTTAGCATTAAAAGAATCTGGAAAATTACCAACATAAAGTCAATAAGATATTTCTTAAAGAGTTATCAAGGTTGATTCTCATCGGCATATTTTTACAATTGTTTTGATTTTTATCAACAATTGCATAAATAATTCACCAAACTAATTGATCTGTCAAAACTTTCAGGTGTTCATGCTCATACAGTATTTTGAGTTGAAAAATTTTGAGATACAGTATTTTGATCATACAGTATTTTGTACAAACAGTATTTTGAAATACAGTATTTTGAAATACAGAATATTAACCATACAGTATTATGACCATACAGCATACAATATCATACAGTATTTTAAAATACAGGACTTTGACCCGCTCCCAGAATAATCATTTGTCGATCTTTCATATATTGGTTCTGATCCCGGTGGTTTTGGTGCGGTAAGAGTCCCGCACTACTTGGTACCGAATATTACCAAGTGTCTTTTGAAGATTTCCGCCGACAACACAAAAAAAAACTTCCAAATTTTAAGATAATATCTGTAAATATTTGTATTGGTCAGTTTTAGAAATCCATCGCAGACGGAAGCGCCATAGCCAAACACGTTTCTTTTATTCTTTATTTATACATAATGTACATACAAGGTGCCCCTTAATTCATGTATAACATTTTAGGGCCTGATTCTTGGGAATATTCTTAGAAAAAACTCGATCTACAGTAAGGGCCTATCTCCAATTTTTATACCATATATCGGGTATTTTAAGAAAATTCTTACTTTGAAGTACCCTGGCCCATGTTGATGGTAATTGCGCTGTCATTAGTACAATGATAGAAATTTTATTTAGGCCTTTATTTTTAGAAGAAATACTAGCCTGCCTCCTATTTTCCTGCATATGCTCATTTTTTGACTTTGTGCTCAATTTTCTCCAGAAAATGCGATTTAAACATATCGTTTAAATATTTGTTTTGAATGAATATAACAATAAGACTCGATGACAAGTTTCTGGAAAAACTCATAGATTTTATGATATGATTTTTGACAATGTTTTTTTTTTTTTTAAATAGTATAGCGGTTTCTTTATTTGACTACCTGTCAAAACCATCGTTTCATTTCCCGTTTCATTAAAAGTTCTCACAGAAAGACTTTAGTTTGGGGTTTGGCCCCTTCAAACTACCTCAAGCTGAATTCTATAGAATATCTGGAGGTTTGGGCAATGATTTACAGAACTATTGGAGGTCATTCCACTTATGCCACTTACTTCATCATATTTCCAAGAAGATGGCGCTCCAATCCACTATGGTCGAGAGGTTCAGAATTGGTTAGATGAAGAGTATGCTAATCTTTGGATAGGAAGAAATTGACCCTTTCAATGGCCTGCAAGATCTCTTGACCTTACAGTATTGGATTTATTTGTATTGGGAAGAATGAAAGAACTTGTTTATTCAACCCAAATAGCAAATTTAGGTGAGTTAGAAGACCGTATTCTGCGTCATCAAAAGTGAAGTAGCAGCTATAATCAATAAATATTCGCAATGAATTCCAAGAACAGGCTCTAGCATGCATAAAAAACCAAGGAGGACACATTGAACACCTGTTATATCGGTTTAACTACACAAATAAAATACAAAAATATCCAACCCCACACAAAATCATTTTTTATTCATATCCTTTGGAGCTTTAAGGAAGAAACCATTTTTTTTTAATTTTTCCAGGTTGTCCCAAGTTTTATAAGATCTATGAGTTTTTCTGTAAACTTGTCATTGAGTTTTATTTTAAGTATTGTTATTTTGATTCAAAACAAATATTAAAGCGATATTATTTATTACGCATTTTCTGGAGAAAATTGAGCACAAAGTAAAAAAAAAAAAGTGTGAATACCAGGACTCACGGTAAGATGTGTAAACATCAACGTTCGTCCGAGTGCCGAATTTTTGTTATCGAACGTACCCAACAAACATACAATGCAATCGTACTAGTTTGTGACTTTAGATATATACCCCTCATACACGCCGCATCGATCAACCTAATCGACAAAGTACTTCGCTTTTGTATGGGCATTTACACACCAATACGCCGACGTAGAAGTATATGCCAAAATCAGCTGTTAAATGGTAGAGTTGTAAAATTTTAAATGAAAAGTGAAAATGACCGAAAAATATTTGAATTTTAATGCTCCAGAACCACTTTTTTGTGTTGATCAGAGCTTTATTGGATTGTTGCTTAAGGAGATTGAATTTTATTCTTCCCTTTTCAGGCGATTTGTAAATTTTAACAACTAAAACCGAATAAGATCATACAAAATTGTTTCAACGAACTAGTTCGGTCCTTTTTACACGCCAGTCGGCATACAACATCGATTCCCAGAGCTCGCACTGCTATGTCGACACATATTCATTTCACACGACCCAAAAACCTTATCGACAATATGCTTCGATGAAGAAGTTCGTGGTATGTGTTAGGGGTAATATTCAAATGAAAGCCACTATTTTTCCACAATTTATCCCTTCCACTTATACTTAAATCCAAAAATATCTCTTCATAGCTGTACATAACGCTTTCTACCTAAACACATGTATTTTTGCACCTGTAAAAACGTATTGAAATAATCAACTATTTTGTTGTCTTTACTTATTTCTAGTAAAATAATTATTTCGGAACGAGTCCAAACACATTTTTCTTGTTCATTTTCCATTATTACTTGTGTTTAGGATACTTTTAATGTAATAATCAAAAAATTATAAAGTGAATTTAGGATTAATGGGATCCAAAACACTAGTTAACAACTAAAACCGAATAACAAGATAAAAAATTGTGTCGACGAACTATTTCGATCCTTTTAAGGCCAGGCGCGCACATTCAATTTTTAGTTTCACAACTGTTTAGTTGCTAAAATGAAACATATGGGCTTATATGGGACACCGCGCCCTTACAGCAACTCGATTCGAGCAACTAAAAAGTTTGTATTTTGACACAAACTAAACGATTGTTTAAAATTAATTCGCTACAGTTGAGCTGTTTTCTATAAGCGCAAGAGAGAAAAGAGTGTGAGCGTGAGTAAAGAATTGCCAGTGCGCGGTACTCTATCAACTGGTGATTAATTAAACTATTTGATTTCGATCACATGCCAGTGCGCGACTAGCCTAACAGACTTTTATAAAAGTTCGAACTTTTGAATACCAATCATAAAAGATCTTTTAAGGTGGAAATCTTTTATGATTCACATTACATTACATTACATATTACACTGACACTGTAAGCACTGGCAACTGAGGCCATCGGCTTAGACATTACAACAGAGAGAGGCAGACAGAAAGAAAGAACAACAGAAGAAACACATGTCAACAGCACGCGGTTGGTATTTGAACGGTCCCCCATCCAAGTACTAACCATTCATCAAAGCCAAGGCCGTTGACTTTTTATGATTCATAACAGAAAATCTATAGCAGAATAACAAATGTGGCAGAATAGGCCTAATTGGTTGAGAGGTGAAGAAATGTTGTGGGATTGAATTAAGTTCTAGCCAGCAATGGAAAGTAATAAAATCGAGATTTCAGTACTCAACGTCTCCAATGTAAACACGATGTCATAAGTACGCAATATTAACAATGTAAACATGGTGTTAAATGCAATCGTTGGTAAGGTAGATTGCACATGGAACGTGTAACCGTAACGGGTTACACGGGACGTATAAGTTTTACACACGTTTTCGATTCACTCTACCGCCGGGAAAGATGTTTACACATCAAAAATTAGCATGAGCTGGAAAAAGGGAGCATGCTAGAAACTGGATATCTCAAGACCTAGATAAGATATCAAATTTTTTTAAACACAATTACAAAGGCTGGTAAATAAAGGCCTAAATAAAGCTTCTATCATTAGTACTAACAGCGCAATTACCATTAACATGGGTCAGTGTACACCACAGTAAGTCTTTTCTTAAATCCCCGATATATGGAGTGAAAATTGGAGATAGGCCTTTACTGTATAACTATTTTTTTTCTTAGAGTATACCTAAGAATCACGCCCTTAAATATAAAGTACGTATAAGGGACACCCTGTATATGCACATGTTTGAATAAAATTAACCTTAATCTAAAAAAATAACTCTAAAATTTGATTAAGCTCAACATTTAGAAATTTTATTGCCAGCTCTACCAATTTCAAACGGATCGTTTATAAAAAATCTCCTTACACTTTAAAATAATAATGTTTTATTACCTATACAAATTTTCGAATCAAATATTGGGATTTTCCCATTAAAATTAAACTTTGTTTTTTAACTTTAATAATGTAAAAAAACGGTTGATTTTTCTTCCTTAAATTTATAATTATAAGAAAATAAATTTGGCATACCAATTTCTTTTGGAAGAATGTTATATGTATATAAAGATATATCTAATTAATAAAATTGTTTTAACGATTTTTTTAAATTTTCCTTCCATGAATCAAATAGCAAACACACCTTAATCCGTATAGGTATCCGCATATGAAGCGTGTGTTTGCGATTTTTTCTTTGATACTCGTACGAATCGTCTAACTGAAAATCAAATACCTAGGTACCTAGTACATAGTTCTGTCCGCCTTATGACTAGACTCAATGGAAATTAAACAATTTGTATAAGATATGGTTACAGTTAGGTATGTTAAAGGATCAATTTTGAATAAAAATGCAATTGCGGTGGAGGAATCATGCAAAATTTCGTTTTAAGCACTTATTTCAGCTGAAAACAAGTCCTTGAGCAACTTGTTTTAATAAGTGCGATGCAACATTTTAATATCGTAGAAACTCAAACCTTCTGAAGCAATCAACATTTCCAATGAATTTACTCTCCAAATACGCAACATGTACGAGTACATGAATGAAATTTAGTTTCAACTCAAAACGTAAAGATACGTCCATCTACAACATACAAATAAAACCACCATTCATCGTTGTTGAGTTTCTTTTACCGTAGAATACACTTTCGGCTCTCAGTCTCCCCCGCATAATAAAATTGCGTGCGCTTACTTGTGCAAGAGTATGAGTACAATTATACAACACGAACACAACCAAAAATAACCATCAACAGCTTGCACTTGATTACAAATATTGCGGCAGTGCATTCGAAGAAGATTGCGGTAGGACCACGAAGAATGTACAGAGCAAACGCAAGTTAGGGCAGGGGCAATGGGCCCAGAGAAATGCCACCAAAGAGAAACAAAATCAAAATAGAGAATGAAAAGGCATTGTGTACCTATTGTGTTTCGGTTTTGTGTGCTTTGCTTGCTGGTACGAGAACGGGAGCATGAAATGAAACATTTTATGTAGTACACACATACTAGGTACAGAAGATACTTTCATAACTCACCAACAATTCAACAACCATTTTCTCTTGAACTCAACATCCGTGGTAAATTGCATGTTTGGCTCTGACACTGCTCATTGCACAGAGTAAGGAAATAAGGTTTCCTAGTAGTATACCCAATTTTACCGAAACGCGACCTAGAATCTCATTTCTGATAGAGGCTCTGCTGAACGAGTTTTCCAGTTCACATTCGGTTATCATGCTGATTGGTAGTACGTGCGTAGTATAGACGTGTTCATTGAACGATTGTACCTATCAAGAAATACAAAATCTTACCCTGAATGGATTAATTAATTTTATCAATAAAATTAACGAAACAAATATTTTTATTTTTTTTTAATTTGGTAAAAGTGGAGTCAAGTGTATGTTGGACAAATCGTGCACCGTTACCAGAGTTTGACTACTTATGTGTAATTTTGTTTTACAAATACCTCCATTTAATTGTTTTCTAATTGAAAAGTGTCGGAATTGGTTTATGTCATGCGACAGTGTAAATAATATATTTCATTTAAGTGAGCCAATCTATCACCGAATTTTCCTATTTATCAAAGGAATATACCTACCTATACATTTTTTTAAAGAAATTGTTGATGTTTTATCAATAATTTAAGAATTTCGGCTTTTACAGTGCGTCAATGAGAACGGGGTACCAAATACATGTTGCTGGAATTTGGTCTTGCAATAATTCTTAGAGAGTAAAGAGATGTTAAAAAATGTTGTAAATAATTTGAGAATTTGTCAAGTGAACAGTGCAAACAGTTTTAACCTTGTAATTTAATTATTTTGTCATATTTATAATTGTAGATATATTTACACATTACAGTTAAATAGGAATTAACAAAAAATGGCGAAAAATTGAAATTGAACCATATTTTTTTTAAGTTTTAAATTCTCATTTTGTAGATACCAATTGATGGAGATATTGAAAAATATTCATAGTGAGTATGAATCAGTAATATACCGGACGCGACTTAGGAAAATTATATTTCAGTACTATTTTCTACTAATGTCTAATTTGTTAAATTACTTTTGATTCCGGTTTTATTTCAGAAAGTTAGAAACGTCAAATCCGATACCTTCAGTGATACCTACATACATATGTACATCACTGTTTTAAGATGGTACCTACAATCCATTATCCGCTTTACAATTTTTAAAAAATACATTCTGGAAAATTTCAAAATGTATTTATGTTTCTATTCGATCAAAATACTTTGTGTAGATACATAGATATATGCACGTAAAGCTTTTTAGTTGATAAGTATTTTATTTTATAGATTCTAGATTAAAAATAGGAAGCAAGATTTAACAAATTTTAAGATCATAAACATTTGCTTTATATTCCATTAAAATCTGCAAAGTTCTTTGCAAATTTATTTATTTTTATAGCTAACTTTGAATATAAAACTTGGCAAAAAGACAACTACCTACCTATTTCTGCATATCAGCTAATAAACATTATTATTAAAAATTGTTAATATTTGCAAGCCTAACTAACAGCGCAAATAAAAAAATTAAGAATTTGAGTGGAAAAAAGTTTAGGAAAAACCAGTTTAAGAATAACCTGAATAACTGCATTACCCGCATAACAATTTCCATTTCTTAGATTTAGATAAAAAAAATTGTCGATAAGACTCCCCTCTGAAGACCCATCACCTACTAACTTGCCCGCTTACTTGCTATTTATTCTTGTTACTATCATATGCATTTGCCTTATATGTTTCTCCTATGTATATGTAATTAGTCGATCCTTTCTAAAATATTGGATTTGCTGGTGCTACTTTAAATTGTTTCACGTTTTACAATGTTAAGGGTTTTGTTTTTGTTTAATGCAAAATAAAAAAACGAATGAAATTAGCCGCGCTCAGGTGCCTGCTCGATCTATTCGGTATTTTTTACCGAGCTTATCGAGCGAGCTCCAATCGAACCCGGAGCTTAAAAAGAAATGCAAAATGAGCATTCCAAGTTAAAGAAGCGCCATAGTTCTAGTTCTTGTTTTGACAGCTCAAATGATTCAAATGGCAGATATTTTTTTTTATAATCAAATATGATCGTTAACTGCCGAATTTAACGTTAATGTATAGATAATAAAATGAATAAACTATATATTGCTAGTAACAGTATTATTAATAAAGGTAAACTAATTTAAATGATGTCAAGATAAGACAACTTAAAATCAATTTAATTATTTTAATGACAATTGTCAAATTTTTTAATACTTTTATACAGTCACTTATTAAAATTAACAAATACAATATTCACCAAACAAAATAACTTTTATTTTAATTTTTTTGTTGCTGAACTTTTAAATTTTATTTTTGTATTGCTTCTTAAGTTAATTAGAATATTATTTTTAGTTTTAAATTTTTACCAATATGTTTGGAGGAATTCATTTTTTTATAATTCAAATTTGGCATTTTAAATTTTATTGTTTATTCCAAATCATTTTTTTGTTTCCATAATTTAAGACAAATATTATTTATAGGTAAAATATTGTTTAATGATTATTATTAAAAAATATACAGTCTTATCTTCACACTTAAGCCCAAATAATGAGGAACTAAATTCCTCGAAATATATGCATCGGTAAAACGAAAAATACGATTTTATTGAACTTAAGAAGCATAGAAAAATATAATATAAAATCATATGCACATTGTTTTAAATATATTACTTTAAAACTAGTAGATACCTTTTGGCTTTGTATTGTCTCATAAGAATGAAATTCATTTTTATTATACAATATGAGAACAAAATAACTAAATATCTAAGAAGTTCCATTACTTTTCATCCCAACTTTATATAATGTAAGATAGATACGAGTATACCTATATGTATTTGCATTATGGAGAAAGTAGTTAGTTCTTTCAAAAAATATCAAGATAAACATATACTAGAAGTTTAAAAATGTGTTTTTTTTTCACCAATGTATAAACATATCTTTGGGGTTTGGTATAAAGATTATAACTCCACAAAACATTTCTTACACATTTGTCCTTTTTGCATAATACCTATATCGGAGAACTTCGTATGGATTTCTGTTAATACTGAAATCTGTCATGTTAATCGTTAAATGGGAATAATTTCTTCGAATAATATTCTGACATAAACTCTACCGACACTTTAAAATTAAATTCTGATCATGTACGTTATTATTCAAATTTTTATATATGTGTGTACTAATAAAAAAAATCATAATTTACTCCATTGAAAATATCTAGTGCAACGGTAACTACGTACATACATTATGTACATACATTATATAAATACATAAGATGGTGGAGTGTGGAAAATAGTTTCAAACCTTTGAACAGATATCAAAAAAGTGTTTTAAAAATGTTCGTGGATTATGTAAAATAAATTGGCCTTTTTCAGTGTGAATAAAAATTTTCGTGGAAATTGATTCAAACAAAAAATTGTATAAATTGTCAAAAAAACTAAAAAAACGACCTATTCGGATATGTCCTTGCTTACATAAATGCACATGTGTCTCTGTCGCGATTACATTTTTTATTCATACCTCCTAGGATAACAGTGAAAATAAAATCATACCAAAATTGTCGTGAATTACAAGGTTTTTTATTCAGATTCAATTGAAAGGAAAAGGGAAATACAATTTTCCATTTAGCTTAAAAATAGAAGATGTGGAAAAAAAAATAAAAAAAGTTTATTAAAACATGAACAAAAATAAAAACAACATACGAAATTAAGTGCACCACAGTTGGGTGATTTTATACCTAATTCGCTCATTGGAACGAGAATTGCGCGTACTCATATGGAACTACATAATAATGTACATAAATGTGTCTACAGTTTGCAAAAAGAAATACAAATTCTGAATAAAAAAATTAGAAACCCAAAATTTTACAACGTATTTGCAGTCTAAAAAAATTATTTCTGTGTAACTGTGCTTAAAATCTAATTAAAAATAGTGATTTTATTACCTGCAACCTGAAGGAATTACGTATTATCTTATCCATAATTGACTTCAACCGGGAATGCTGACACTTCCAACATAAAACGAAGCTGTTTTGGACCTTTCACAATGAGCTTCATGGTCTGATGGAAATAAACAGGTTGGTAGACTCAACTATATGGTTTTAACTTTTTTTTAGCATTATTACCTTCCTATATTATGTTCTATTTGCTTTTACATTGTTGCGGGTGAAAGGGTAATAATTTTTTTTTGTTTAAAAAGGGTGTTTCGGTTCAGCGATTTTACTTAAATTTTAAGTCTGCAACAGAAATAAGTTCCTTTTCCCTTGTTGATTTGTGGTTGATTAATAGTTCATTCAACTTCAGATTATTTTTTACTGTTCTTCGAACTGTTTTTCGAACAATCTATAACAAATGCAGATACCCATTTTGCTTAGAATTTATAAGCTATGAATATACGCCAAGTTTAGTATTAAAATATAAAGAGTTCAATAGATGGATAAAACTACATGTTGAGATGATAGGGAATAGGAATGTGGTTATGTCGTACGTATGAACCCAGGGTTTCACATTTAGGATAAATTAAAAATTATATACATGCTCATGCATATGTACCTATAAGAATAAAAATTAAATATAATGTTTTAAAATTTGCTCTCAACATTTAGTGTAGTGGAAAAAAGGTCGAAATGCCCTTTCCTTCCACTAAGGTATGCGCAAATTTAAATACATAAATGAATTAAAAACTTTTGAATTTCTGTTTTTTTACCGTAAAGTAGAAAAATTAACTACATAATGTATGTTTGGCTAAGGCTATAACTCATAACATATTTAATTTTATGGATTTAGATTTTTGTATAAAAATTAAAATCGTTGCACGTTAATTTGTTGAGAAGTGAAGAAGAGTCATGTATATATTCTTTATGAAAGATTTCGAAAATTTTGGCGATTGTATTTAATAAATACTTTTTCTAGAAAAATGTATGAATTTAATTATATTAACAATAAACGGTGTAGTAATTTTTAAAAACAGACTTTAAGCATCACAATAATTAAATGTATGGATTAGAAATATAGAAGATTATACAAATTAATACATTAATCGCAAATCATAGTAATAAATAGATACAAATGGAAAATATATATGAGATTTTAAGTTTATCTTTTGGCGGACGTTATTCATGTTAAATGGATAAGGTAAGCTCCGAAAGACCTTATCTACTCGTATTTAACATAAAATATATATGTTATAAATTAACAAAAAAAATTGAAAAATGAATAAATAGATAAACAGATAAATAAATACAAAATAAAGAGAAAAAAAAACTAAACATTTATCAACAAATAAATAAATAAGTTGTTTAAATTAGTATCACAGAAACAGTCTTATTTTAAATATAAGAGTGCTATGGGCTATGAAGGTAGGTTTGAAATTAGTGTGATATCTGAATATATGCAAGATGTTATATAACGTTCTTTAAGTTATGAAATTCTGGTTGTTACCAATTTCATATTTAAAATAGTTTGTAGTCAACGCATATGACATAAAACATAACTGCTTGGAAAAAGGCCTTGCAAATCTTGCAAATCAGGAGTTTATTTTCATTACTTAATTTTGATTTGCGATTTTTAAAACTATAAATCGTTTTGATAGCAATGTTAATTACTTCCTAAGAAAGTAAACACGGTAACTTCCGAAAAACTTTATCTATTTAATATGTTAATCTTTTTAAATTCTTCTTAAGAATGCGTTTCAAAATTAATTTTTTGTATCTTTTTCTAGTGAAAAAATAGCCTGTGTCTTCTTCGAAACAATTATTTTAATACCTTGACATTTTTCGGAGATAAAAAAGGTTGAATCATTTTAACTAAATACAATTCTTTAAAGTTTATGTAATAAAGCATGCCATACTGTATCGAACGCTTTCTCCACGTGAAGCAGAACAATTCCTGTACATTTGTACCTCCTTTAAAGTTTTAATAAATTGTGTTCTGCTATGTGTGTTATGTTCAAGTGATAATGTGTTCCCAGGAAACATTTTTAGCTGTATAAAAGCTTGAAAAGCGCTTTCCCTTTCAGAGCTAATCTTAAAGCTCATTTATTCAAGAACATGCTCTAGCTGCGCCTTTAGTGCAAAAATGGAGCTCACTTGCAGCTAATTCCCTGAGCGGACTTTTGAACTTCTTAATAGTGTATTAAGAGTACCTTTGACACACCTTGTGGCCACGGTTGCCAGTTTGGTCATTTATGACCAAATCTGGTCATTATTTTTTCACTTGGTCACATTTTTTTTTTTTTTTTTTTTTTTTTTTCCCGTGGGTAGGTGTTGAAATCTTCAAAAGATTCTATGAGGACCGAAAAACGCGCGCTCATAGATATGTGGGACTCTCCCGACCAACAACTCTGCCCCCATAAAGCCTTACGGAAGGTAAGACTCTATGCAAGCAGACCGTTAATCAGGCCGACCGCACTAAAACCACCTCCTCCTCCCGATTGCAACTAAGTTCATATGGAACTTATCTAGCAATTTATCTTTCTCGAAGTTAAGTAACGTGTTGTAGGCAACTTTCCGGTGAAAGTTCCTACTGGTTTAATTATAAGCTAGTTGAATAGCTTCTTTCTATTTTAAGCGATGATTTAAATATACATAATACAGTACAATAATTTCACCGTACTAGATCGGAAGGTTTGGTCCTTCTCAAACGTCGTACTAAATTTGTTTCGTCAAGAATTTCTAAGATTGTTCTATTGGTATGTTCAACTAAACGCTTTCTATGCCTTTGCGAAAAAGTTTTTATTTCTTCGCGAACCGTGGGGATTCCAAGATCCCTGTGAAGATCTTCGTTTCTAATATACCACGGCGCATTTACAAAGGACCTTAATAATTTGTTTTCAAAAGTTTGTAGACTATTTAGATTTGTATCGTGGGTACAACCCCAGAGTTGAATACCATATGTCCAGACAGGCTTAAGTACCTGTTTGTAAACTAATAATTTGTTTTCGATACTAAGTTTAGAATGTCGTCCGAGTAACCAGTACATTTCCCTTAGTTTAATATTTAATTGATCACATTTATTTTTAACATGTGACTTCCATTTTAATTTCGCGTCAAGAGTCATCCCGAGATATTTTGCCTCATTTGCAAATGGAACTTGAGTTGTATTAATAAAGACTGGTAATCTATTAATTTTCTTATAAGTAAAGTCCACGTGGACTGACTTAAATTCGTTAAGCGCTATTCGCCATTTGTTTGTCCATTCATTGACATTGTTAAGAGCATTTTGCAATTTACATGTCGATTCGTTAGCCGTTTTGCCTACTGCAAGTATTGCGGTATCGTCTGCAAAAGTAGCTACAATTGTATTGTCTGTTTGGGGTATGTCGCGTGTAAATAAAAGGTATAAAATGGGACCTAGAACACTACCTTGTGGTACCCCAGCCACTATTTCTTTAAAATCTGAATAATCATTTCCGTGCCTAACGCGGAAAATTCTTTTCTCTAGATATTCTCTAAGAATGTTGTATAGTCCTTCAGATAGGACTTGTCTCAATTTGTATTTGAGGCCTTCGTGCCACACTTTGTCAAAAGCTTGAGACACATCTAAAAAGACCGCTGAACAAATTTTATTTTCTTCAAAGGCTTTCTCGATGACATCGGTGATTCTATGCACTTGATCAATCGTCGAGTGCTTACTTCTAAAACCGAACTGGTGTTCAGGTATAAGACCCTTTTCTTCTATTATGGGCTGAAGACGCTGAAGAAATATTCTCTCAAAGACCTTCGACACTACAGGAAGAAGTGAAATGGGCCTGTACGATTTCTTTTCATGTGATGGTTTGCCAGGTTTTAAGACCATTATTACTTCTGCGACTTTCCATTGATTTGGAACATATTCTAACCTTAGAGTGGCGTTCATTATGTAAAGGAGGTTTACTAAACCTTTCCGTGGGAGCATTTTAAGAATTTCCGCAGTAATTAAGTCGTATCCTGGTGCTTTTTTTGACTTCAGTTTCTTAATTTCTTTGCTTAATTCGGCAAGCGTAACATTTCTTGTGATGGAGCTTTCATTTGAATTTATATTCACACTTATATCATCATTCAATGCTTGCCCATTGAACGGCTTAAATGTTTCCTCTAGGTAATCAGCGAAAACGTTTGCTTTCTCTTTATCGCTTCTTGCCCATTCATCTTGGTCACATTGTCATTTTTTATTCCATTTGGTCATTTTTTCAACGAATTGAAAAAAAAAACTTTTTTTTACTTTTTATGTTCTTAAAAATGAAATGTATACCAAAAGCATTTTATTAGCGTATGATGTAAACAGGGCATTAATGTGTTTGATTGAACAACAATACCCCATCACGATCAATGAATGCACAAAAACTGAATGCGTTCATTTCCATCACTTGCGAATTTAATGATAGATAGCTGCAAAACTTAAAATTTTGCGTTAATTTTGCGCAATGTTGCTTCTTCGCTGGGTAAAAATAAAATGTACTATTTGAAAATTTAATTGGTCTTTCAAATAGTGTTATGGATAGTGAGGTTAATGACCATCAAGCCAAATTGAAAAGAAATGTCATTTTTTTTAATGCACTTGCCATTCGCTGCATCTTCGCCTTGCATATTATTGCAAAAAGTTCCTAGAAGTTGAAAGAAAGTGTCGCAACATATTACATTTATTTTTTGCTTATAGTGCCCACCGCATCAACCAATTTAAAGAATTTCTAAAAATATTTCGCAATCCCACCGCACAAAATATTGGGTTTTTGCGAGCGAAAATTTTGCCAATTAAGTTTAATAAAAACTAAATTAAGAATTGGACTCAATTTTGAAACCATTAATAATATAATGCTAGCCAAAGAGTCTGAAGATCAAAAAATTAGTGAGGGTTATTGGTCTGCAAAAAATTTGTTTTGAAATAGCGTTTGTGAAAACATATATTTATTTTTATAGTTATTAAGTGGCAATAATTGATCTTAATACATAAACATATCACGCAAACAGCTTAGTAATAAGGTATTATGATGATATTACTTAACAATTTGCTAACTTTTAAGTAGATTACTAACTCTTTCTTAATTTTGAACATTTTCTAACCAGTATAGTGCTAAGGCTATTTTTTAATAAATTACAGCTAAACACTAAAGTAATGGCAGTTCATGCAAAAACACTAAACAAACAGACCTGTTTTGATGAAGTTAGCACGATACTAAAAAAATAAAATAGGTATTTAATAAATGGTAGAGAAAGTATGATGCTAAATTCGATTGAAATTTGAAAAATCGTTGGTTTTACCTAGATTTATACTAAAACAGCCTTAACATCTTACAAATTCAACTAAAATTTTGCGCAATCGTGATCTTTTATTGTTTTTGTTTTTTAATAATTTAAAAATAACGTGTAAGCTGTATGATATACATAAGAACATAAATGTATGCTCCAACAAATGTAATGAATTAATTGTTCTGTTTTTTGTTTGTTTATGTTTCTTTTTTTATTTTGGTCATTTTTAACTACATTTGGTCATTTTAATTTTCAACTTTGGACACAATTTTTTTTTCAAGTGGCAACCGTGCTTATGGCCCTTTTTCACTTTAGTAATAATTCACCATAGAGCTACCTACTTTTAAGTAGAGTTATTAGTTATTTATAATATATTTATTATTTTTATAAGTATATTTGAAAATGCAAGTCAGACTTTTAAAACGAAAACAAATTATCATTTGTATTAATAAATTATCTTAGCTTCAAAATTTTTTTCAGAACTTCTTTTTATTTACATAAAACAATGAATATAAATGTAATAATTAAAAGCTATATTACGTTCAACGTGGGGTGATTTCGAAGTGCGATTACATTTTCATCAGAAATGTTGATATTGTTCTTCGCAACAGTACAACGCTCTTTAAAATAATTTGTTTTAAGTAGATTATGAGTTTTCTTATCTTAATTTTGAACTTGAGAAAAAAAACATTTATTATTCTCATATACTTTTTTGTAAAGGGCGGTCAAACGAAAATGCACGATGTTAATTGTAAATAAAAAAAAGTTTTCAGAGAATTATCTTAATATTTTTTATTATGATAGAAGGATCTATGACAATTATGTGTATGTATGATGGTCCAAATTTTCAATGACTCTGAGACATAATTGGGGTTCAATGTCGTTAATGTGCCGAATTATCTCATCCTTTAGATCTTGAATTGTTCTTGGCTTATTGACGTAAATTTTTTTTTAATATCCCCAAAGAAAGAAGTCGAACGAATCCACTAAGGTGAAATTGTGCATCGTCGCTGAATATGATTTTCTTTGTAAAGTCACCATTCACTTCTGTCTGTTAAACCAACCAAAAAAAATCACGAAGTGCACGAAATGCATTTGGATTTGAACCCCCATTTTCGTAAAAGGCTTCAACAAACTTAACGTTCTGCTCAATTGTGTACCTCTCCATGGTTGAATTTGTCAAACACTAAAACAAAGAAATGTCAAATTAAGTTGTGCAAAAAACTTGACGTTAAGGTTTGACTCACAATTAACATCGTGCATTATGGTTGGACCACCCTTTATAAAGATTCTGTTTTTTTTTTTTTTTTTTTTTGAATATGCAGTCACAACATTGTAAATAGGTTTCTTTTTCTGTTTTATAAAAATTCTGAAATATTCGCCATTTTCTTAAACATGGATGAAGATATAGCTTTTAGCTCTTAAAGAACACCTTACAAAAATCTTTTGCTCTTAAAGAAGCTGTTTTAAAGAGTATAGAATCAAAAAGCATTTATGCTTTCTTTCTGACAGCTCATACAGACATTAAATAGAGCATATTAACCGAATAGAATTCATTTAAACGTAACATTTATTAATATTATAAACAAACAAAAAAAAACAGAGCTAAAGATTGTTAAGAAACTCCATTACAGAAATAGATTTTTATATTCGCTCACCAAGAGCTGCAATTAGTTTTAAAATAGCGCTGTGGGCTTTACATTTAACTCTTTCAGAGCTGTTAAAGAACGGAACAGAACAGAACAGATTTTCTTCTTTTTGACATTTTGGACGTCTTAAGTTGTAACATTTTCCTGAGTACCATTAGGAGGACTTAAAATAATAAAATAGTATAGACTGAGTCACTGACCTCAGATTCGCCTGTTGTATCAAAATAAAAAAGATTATTCTGCGAGGACATTTGGTTTTTCACTGCTAGTAATCAATACATTACTTCCTACTTTAAAAGCTGGAATACGTTTTTAATTATTTTAACAATGTTCCAGAAAAGTTTATTTTCCTTGTCCAAGCTCTGAAGTTTCCCATTCCAAGAATAATTTCTATATGTTGAAATTGAATCTTTTATCGAAACATTAAGTGTTCTAACTTCATTATTATATCTTGTTCTCATCCATTTTCCTGATTGCTATTACGAACTTTTATTAGTTCAAGAATATTGAATATTAGGAGCTGATTTGCATGTTTGTACTATTATAACGAATTTGTTTATTAGGAACTGTCTTTTCAATACTCGTACTTTGGTGTACATGTACAGCATCAGAAAAACAAGAAACACTTAAGCCTTTTTGTTCTGACTATGTTGACTATGACTATGTTGATTGATCCATATTAAATCAAAGTTTATTTTTTGTAGGTTTTCATGAAAAAAAATGTGATACGCAACTTTTGTAAATAAATAATTGTAGACCAAATTGCGAAGAACACTATAGAAATCATATATATTTTTATTGCGATATAAAAACTTCCATGAAGCAATAAACTATATTGGCTTGTCTAATTCAATTCTTAGTTGAATTTATTTTTAAGAACTATACAATTCCCGATTTGTTTTGTTTAAAATACAATCTTACAATATGGATTTTCGGAATATTTTTAAGATTGTTATTTTACAGAAATTTAATTTTGTTGTTGGTTAAATGGGTAAAAGCAAAGCCCTAACTAAGCAAATATTTCGCGAAGACGAAATTAACTCAATACTTTTATCATTTATTGCTGCATATAAATGAGTATCGATTTCAATTGCACTGCCAGTTTTTTTTCCGTTCTTTTCAGTTTGTATCTTGAAACTGGTAGGCTTTCCATTTTTTTGTGCATTTAGAAATAAATCATTATTACATTCTCTCAAAGTTGGTTTTTCACCTTTGACAAATTTAATAGCTAAATATTATTTTGTCTTCTATAGCAGGAGTTCCAGCCAAAAAATTTCTTATAACGGGTGATTTTTTAAGAGCTTGAGAACTTTTTAAAAAAAAAAAACGCATAAAATTTGCAAAATCTCATCGATTCTTTATTTGAAACGTTAGATTGGTCCATGACATTTACGTTTTGAAGATAATTTCATTTAAATGTTGACCGCGGCTGCGTCTTAGGTGGTCCATTCGGAAAGTCCAATTTTGGGTAACTTTTTCGAGCATTTCGGCCGGAATAGCCCGAATTTCTTCGGAAATGTTGTCTTCCAAAGCTGGAATAGTTGCTGGCTTATTTGTGTAGACTTTAGACTTGACGTAGCCCCACAAAAAATAGTCTAAAGGCGTCAAATCGCATGATCTTGGTGGCCAACTTACCGGTCCATTCCTTGAGATGAATTGTTCTCCGAAGTTTTCCCTCAAAATGGCCATAGAATCGCGAGCTGTGTGGCATGTAGCGCCATCTTGTTGAAACCACATGTCAACCAAGTTCAGTTCTTCCATTTTTGGCAACAAAAAGTTTGTTAGCATTGAACGATAGCGATCGCCATTCACCGTAACGTTGCGTCCAACAGCATCTTTGAAAAAATACGGTCCAATGATTCCACCAGCGTACAAACCACACCAAACAGTGCATTTTTCGGGATGCATGGGCAGTTCTTGAACGGCTTCTGGTTGCTCTTCACTCCAAATGCGGCAATTTTGCTTATTTACGTAGCCATTCAACCAGAAATGAGCCTCATTGCTGAACAAAATTTGTCGATAAAAAAGCGGATTTTCTGCCAACTTTTCTAGGGCCCATTCACTGAAAATTCGACGTTGTGGCAGATCGTTCGGCTTCAGTTCTTGCACGAGCTGTATTTTATACGGTTTTACACCAAGATCTTTGCGTAAAATCTTCCATGTGGTCGAATAACACAAACCCAATTGCTGCGAACGGCGACGAATCGACATTTCACGGTCTTCAGCAACACTCTCAGAAACAGACGCAATATTCTCTTCTGTACGCACTGTACGCATTCGTGTGGTTGGTTTAATGTCCAATAAAGTAAACTGAGTGCGAAACTTGGTCACAATCGCATTAATTGTTTGCTCACTTGGTCGATTATGTAGACCATAAATCGGACGTAAAGCGCGAAACACATTTCGAACCGAACACTGATTTTGGTAATAAAATTCAATGATTTGCAAGCGTTGCTCGTTAGTAAGTCTATTCATGATGAAATGTCAAAGCATACTGAGCATCTTTCTCTTTGACACCATGTCTGAAATCCCGCGTGATCTGTCAAATACTAATGCATGAAAATCCTAACCTCAAAAAAATCACCCGTTATTAGATTGTCGCAGCATAGGCCAAATTATCTTATAGAACTTTTTAAAATATTTTAGGCCATACATATAAAAATCCGTAACTTTCAATTAAGCTCACAGAGGTACTTTAATTTTTCATTAGAATCGTATTTTCCATACGAGAATTCTGGTAAAATACAAGTATTAATATAAATATTAATAACTAAAATTGGAGCACACATTATTTGTTTTCCTTTTTTCTGACACAAACAAATGTGCCTTCATACTTATTATATAAACTTATGCTACTTTTGACATAAATAAAAATACTGCATGTTATATTAGGTACTACACTTCTAATAATAGTAATTTAATAAGAAAAACCTAATAACTGACATCGGTAATGGGACGCATTTGTTTGTGAATTTATCTTGATTTGAAATTATATACATATTGCCAATAAAAACGTTCTTATATTGTTTCGAATTAATTACGTTAATTGAGTATAAACACTCAATCAAGATTAAATCGAAATTCATTAAGGAAATCGATCTTATAATTGGATTACCTAAGCAACTTTAACAAAACATCGTCAGATCAATTGGTTTTCACTTGAATTTGAGCTTAGTTTTTAGATTTTTATTACTGAATTCAGAATTTCGGTTGTCATTTAAACACCGAACATAAAATGATTAGTGCATTTGTTTGTCAAACCACTGCGCCGGAGAAATGAATTTTATTCCAAACCACGTAACTAATTATTTTTAGGGCTACTGCCTCATCCCAGGAAGTTTGTCACTTTCGTAAAGAGTATCTCATGTCATGAAAAACTCTTTTCATTTAAATAACGGACGAAAAATTGTAGGTCACCTCCATTCCTGCCGACAACACACACACAGCAATGATTGGCAGTTGTTTTTCAACGTGGCGTTGCTGCATCCATTTATTAATTTTATAATGTAAATTTAAGAAAGCACGATTCATTTGAGCTTGCTTTAGGGATACTCAAAAATGCAATAAGGTTTGACCTTAGAAACCTGCAAAATAAATTGGCGTACCATCTCTTTTGTATATGTTGTACTATAAGCTACGAGTATCTGTTAGTCTAATGACCATTCTCCTAAATTGCCTTTGTTCAAGTAGGACATTAAATCAATGATTTTTACACTTCCTTTAATTTATATAATTTATAGCCTAATTTCCTTTACATTCTTTTTCCCGTTTTTTTAAATCCAGCATTAATTTCGATCATGCTTTTTAGTTTTTGAGTAACAAACACTCTATCTTAATTTCGGAAAAAGTTAAAAGCATTTTTTTTTAATTCAGCTAGTGCTCGAAAAACTTCGCACTTTTTCAATTAATAAGCTCAATCTCATATCTTTTCCTTAGAAAATTCTGGGAATAACTTTAGCTCAAAATCATTGGTTTTATTTTTATATGATCTCAGCCACTGAAGTCACCAAGAATATAATAAAAACTTTTCAGGTGCCCTGTAATATTTGCTTTAAAAAAATTATCGAGTTGCACCAACCAAAGTTAGGAACATATATTATATTACATGCATGAGAACTGTCTTATATTGAATCTTAAACATTCTCAGAGACTCGAACTTCAAAAGCAGATTTTAGATACTCATTAGCGCATTAATAATGGTATTCGAGAGTTCAAGATACACATTTATCTGTATGGTTATTTCAAATATTTCGAAAAATACAACGTACGTTTCGTATCTTATTATCCATCGAACCTTTAATTTCAAACCAATTAATCATAACAGTAAGGCTAGCCGCGCACTAGCAATTTTTAGTTGCGAAACTGTTTGGTTCGAGCAACTAAAAAGTTTGTGTTTTGACACAAACTAAACGATTGCCTAAAATAAGTTCGCCATTTTATTGAACATATAATTATCTGCAAATTCACGGACATTCAACCAAACAGTTCATCTGTTTTCTATAAGTAACCAAACAGTTTCGCAACTAAAAATTGCTAATGCGCGGCTAGCCTAAGCTAAAACTTATAATAACCTAACACACGAAAACTCTAAACCTCTAATAATTTTCCGTTTAAACACTGCAATCACAGTCACGTAACATTATTCATGTAGGTAAGGCTTTTTGTATTTTTTTTTTAATTTTTAGGTTACCTACATAAATGTATGTACATACATATAAGTATCAAGTATATATGTAAATTAAAATTAAGTAAAATATGAACCTGCTGAAAGGTGAATGCGTGTCACACAACTGCTACTTTGGATCGATTTAAAAGCCCTTTCAAACGTTTTTATGCATAAATTGTTGCATACAAATGGCAATTTTATTCATGTTGCTTTATTAAAAATGATGTTAAAATGAACTTGAAATAATCTATATTGTTAAGAATAGGCATTATAAGACGAAATGTTTCGATTTATATAAAACTCATGATCAATACTAATCAAAGAGCAAAGACCAACCTCGGGGTACCCCTAGATTTTCCTAACGCTAGAAGCGAGTACTGCTACGTTTTTCTTTTCATTAGACAAAGTAAACATCGAGTATCCGGCTTCGTATCATTATTTTACTTTATATCTAAATTGACGTGATCTTAATCACGCCCTTTTAAATATTTGAATCTATTTTTCTATAGCCAAGGTCCTCAGCATTCTCACTTTATATTTCTTGATTTAAATATAAGAAATGTTTTTATAGTATATATATTTATAAAAGGTTCATAAAAGAAAACAGAACATTTTTTTTAGTTAGTTAGATTTTTTTTAGATTAGTTAGACCGCTCAAGAGCGATGGCCGATGGGTGTATAGGTGAACATTGTTCTTGAATGTTTGCAAATTGATATGGCAAGGGAAAAACATAATCGTGTTGTGGGACTATAAAAAGGATCTCTATATTTGACGGCGCGACCAAAATTAGGCTCGAGGGTGAACTGATGGGCATTTCTAGCGAAACGGGTATGACAAAGTGAACTGATTGATGGAAAGAATGCAGCTGGCTACTTCGAGTGAGCATTGCTTGTGAAAGAAGCGATACAATAAGCAACGACATGAAACATTTCGAAGGTGTTCAAATGATGAAATTGCTTTCATGATAGCTCAGTTTCCTATCAGTTTTATGGCACACCTGCCCAAAGATGTGCGTTTCACTCGAGTTTTGGACGTATAAATGCTTTATAAATTGTAGGCAGATCACAGAGGGTGAAAAATGTCTTATGCCATCAGATCATCAGTGGAACGATTGCTTTAAAAGCCATATTTTCGGTCTTCGAGATATTTCTTGAGCTGATGGTTGATCGGCGGTTCCATGACCTTGGAAAGAGATGATGTATATACAATTGGTCGGTAGGAGGAGGGGAGCAAGTGTTGCCTTGTTTAGAAACAGTCAGGCCAAATGCTGTTTTCCATCATCTAAATCAGCGGTCTAAGGCCTAAAACTAGGTAGGTTGACCACATCCCTTATTTGTGGGGTGAAAGTGAAAGCTAAAAGTATGAAAATGAGAGTATTACTAAAATTTGTTGATAACTAACCATCATCTAAGAAGTTTTCATTTTCAGCACATTAGGAGCGAAGGAAAAGATTACGCAATGGTTTTTTTTTCAGAGATGTAGAACACATTTTCAAAAAAACGGTGGGTATACCATCAGGAACAGCAGATTTGCTTATATCAAGATCTCGGGCTATTGCAACCGTGACCAGTTAAAGATTTGAAAAAAGTTATTCAGACCATCAGTTGGCTTTCTCGCATTGCCAAACGGTCCTAGTGGGATGGTTCTCTTTAATTGGATGGACGGAACACTACAAATTGGCTGATATTAAACAATGGTCCGAAGTGCTGAATGAAGAGCTTACCGTTATGGTATATCTATTTATCAGGGTGATAGTAAGAAACAAGTCGAGTGAGCTCATTTACAAGCTGAGTTGAGATGCTTACCCCAATATTTCTTCCTTCGTCTGTTGTGAAGGCATAATGAAAAAATTTGAGAAATGCAACCAGTTAGCGCATTAAACTTATTAAGAGTTGAATTGCTGTCAAGATTTGAGCTCCTATATAAATGAAACATGAAGTTAAGGGCTCTGACAAACAATATATTACCTAACATAAAGTATATGCAGGGGCGTATTTACCCTAGGGCTAAAAGGGCTACAGCCCGGGGCGGCAAGGCTTCTAGGGGCGGCTTGCGCTTGGCCAATTTATAATGATTTTTTTGAAGCGATTGAACTTTCAAAACATTCAAGCAGAAGGGCGGATGCCGCCCATAACAATTATCCAATTTACAATATTTTTGAAGGATAAACAAAAATACAAAGATTAAAAAAATGCGATTTTTTGAGTTTTTCAAGCATGACCATTTTTTCAGTGCCGTGAGTATCCGGCTGTAAGAGAGTTCACTGTAACATGTCACTCACTTTTTTCACCATTTACTATTCTTACTTTTTATAAACGATTTTTTATAATAAAAATTCATAGTTAAAATATTTACAGACATGTACCTTTTCATTGGAACAAATTCCAATGAAACGAAAACATTATCTTAATAAAAAAAACACTTGTTGCTATGTAGCTCTACAAAAATGGGCTAGAACGGATCTTAATTTTTTGTTTCTAAGCCATCTACAAAAAGTCCCTTTTTATTAAAAAAAAATTATAAAAATCCATCAAGCCGGATTCTAAATATAAGGTCACACACAAATTTTTATTCTTTATATACAGCAAATAATAGCCGTGTTTTTTGGAAAATTTATCCGTAGTACAGTAGTGTCTTGTGTTTAGTGTTTAACGTGGATACCTGACAATTAAGCCTTAACCCCACGAGTGGCCAACCACCATAGGAGTCAGATTTAGTCCGTAGTACAGTAGGATTTTATATGAATAACAAATACAACATCCGCAGTAGGATCACTGCCGGTACTCCAATAAATTTTAATTAAGCTTAATGCAAGCCACTTATACTATATCACAATAAAAAAAAAAAAATATCTTAAGTCTAACATTGAGTACTTAAGTCTAAAAATTAATAAATGGTTTAATAATAGGATAATTTGGATAAGTATCAGGAGGGGTAGCGTAATAGGGCATGTTTAAGTGAGGTTTTACTAAGGTTCAAGTCAAATATGTTAGAATTATTTACCCTACTCAACATTCTTGACAGGGGTTCGTTTAGTCCGTAGTCGGTACTATGGTATTGGAGTCGAAAAAGAGTCGTAGATCGAAAACGATGTTGGTTAGTATTAAAACCGATCTGTTGTAGTAAACAGGGACAGTCAATGTTACATGTTAATAACTGATGAACGAAGATAATATCAGAAGTATTACGGCGCGCATATAAAGATTGTAAACTTAGAAGCTTTAGACGTTCTTCATATGGAGGAAGGTTAAAAGGATCGTCCCAGCCAAGTCCACGCAAGGCAAAACGTAAAAATCTTCGTTGGACGGCTTCAATGCGATTAATGTGAACTTGATAATAAGGCGACCAGACCTGTGATGCATATTCCAAAAGTGGTCGGACAAAAGTCATGTAGAGGGATTTTGTAACATAGGGATCGGAGAATTCTTTGGACCAGCGTTTAATAAATCCAAGTGAAGAGTTAGCTTTATTTATAATGTTATCAATGTGAGAGCGAAAGTTCAGTTGGGAGTCGCATAATAAACCTAAATCACGGATCGAAGTAACAATGGGAATGGGTTCGTAATTAATAAAATATTGTCTTTGAGCTAATGGAGGACGCTTACGGGTATATGTTATGGCTTTACATTTATTAACGTTGAGTTCAAGGAGGTTTTTTTGGCACCAAATGTAGAATTTGTCCAAGTCGATTTGCAGAGATTTGGAATCTTCGGCACAAGAGATCTTTCGGCATATTCTCATGTCATCTGCGTAGATTAACAGATCAGAGTTCGAAAATATTTTTTCAACGTCATTAGTGGTTAGAACGAAAATAAGTGGTCCTAGGTGGCTACCTTGCGGAACTCCAGACGTTGCACGGATGGAAGTAGATATACACGACCTAAATATAACGTTGTATTGTCGTTTCGATAAATATGATTGAATCCATGAAATCATTAACGCCGGAAAGCCGAGTTGTTTTAGTTTAAATAATATTATATTATGGGATATTTTGTCGAAAGCTTTGCTAAAATCAGTAGCTATTGCATCGACTTCTTTTCCTACTTCTAAAGCACACAGGGTAGTAGATACAAAATCTACCAGATTGGTGGTAGTGGACCTGCCCTTCAGGAAACCATGTTGTTTAGTTGAAAAAATCGGCTTACAAAAAAAGAACATATTGTCATATATAATACTCTCAAAGAGTTTCGGTATGCAAGAAAGTTTTGCAATTGGTCTATAGTTAACTATATCATTTTTAGGTCCTTTCTTATGTACAGGTATAATAAAAGCATCTTTCCAAAGCTGGGGAAAAATTCCTGTTGAAATGGACTTTTGGAAGAGTGCAGTAAGTGGCTGGGCTAAGTTGGCAGTACATTTTTTCAACAAAACAGAAGGGAGACCGTCAGGACCAAAAGAGAAATCATCTTTAAGCAGATTCATTTTATTTATCACCGATGATATGTCAATATTAATGGAAGTTAGGGAAGTCTGGGTGCATCCGTTCATATAACTAAAATAGCTAACGTCAGCTTCAGAATTGTCAGACGAAAACGCTGCCCCGAAAAATTCTGCAAAAAGATTGGATATAGTTTTTGGATCCATTGACGAAGAATCGTATAATTTTAATACAGAGGGGTAGCCATCAAATTTTTTTTTACTATTAATAAACTGATAAAACAACTTTGGGTTAGAGATAAGATCAGTCTGCATTTGAGAAAGATATCTTGTGTATAAGTATTCACACAAAACGGAGAAGTTATTATAAGCTAAAGTGTAGTTAGAAAAATCAGACTCTGATTTGGACCTTAGAAATGTTTGCCAAAGTTTGTTACGTTTATTGCGAAGAGAGCGAAGTTCTTTATTATACCATGGAGGAGAAGAAGTTATGTTTTTTTGAGAAAGTATTGGGATCGATTGGGAACAACAGTCAAAAATATGTGCATAAAAAGTAGCGATAGTTATGTCGATATGTGTATTATAATCAGATATAAAATCGAAATTTATCCTACCAATAAGATCGTTTAGTTTTTCAAAATTAGCTTTACGAAAGTTGAATTTACGCTGTGTTAATACGTCAGGATTAATATTGTTGCTAACGTATGCGAAGATAATTACGATTGGAGGATGATAACAATCAAGTTTGGTAAGAAGATGACTGCTATTCGAGGCTACAGTGTTATCGGCGTCTGAGGAAAAAATTAAATCAAGCTGTCTTCCTAAGTTATTTTTAACATTGCTCATCTGTGCAAGGCCGGAGGCTTGAAGACGGTCAGTGAATAGAATTTCTTTTTCGGAGATTGCATTATTCGAGATCAAATGGATCTCGTCTTCAGAATTAGTCCATATCAATCGTGGAAGATTAAAGTCCCCAACAATAATGATGTCGTCTTCAGGTTTAGTTAGATCAGCAATAAAATCAACTGCATCAGAAAAAAGCTCATATGCACTTGTGGGCTGAGACGGAGGAATGTAGCAACACAAGATGTAAATGCATCGATTGTTCAGGTTTATCTTGACACATATAAGTTCCAAATTTAGAATATTGGGAATAACAATTAACGATGCATCCAAATCGGAATGGAGTGCTAAAAGTACACCACGACCTACAGGGTTATTAGCACCTAAATTGGAACTATCAGGAACTAAGATATCCTTCCGAAAAACAGTAAATTCCGAGGTGAAAAGCTCATTACTCTCAATCTCTTGAGAAAGATTTGTTTCAGTGAGGGCAAACAAATTATATGGAAGTTTTTGTGAGTTAAGATAAACTTCGGTGGTTTTGGTGCGAAGACCTCGTACATTCTGATAATAAATAGACAGACATTCATGACTATTTGATACATGGGAGGTTTGTTTGTAAGGGATATTTTTAGTTACGAAAAAACTGATTTTGGGAAACGTGTGGTCTTAGTTTGGAGCTCAAATAAGCGCCGTAAGCTGAGAGGTCATTAATTACTTGAAGGGGTGAAATATCAAAACATTCATGATATTGAATGAACATTTTTTTCAGGGTTAATAAATCAATAGGAATGCCTTCTTTTAAAATCAAAAGTTCAAGATTAACTCTAGTTATTCCATCGATGCAAGCATGTTGTGGTTTATCATGTAAATATGCGAGGTAAAGTCTGACATTGGCATAGGTTTTTGGATCACGCAAACGAGACATAACAAAAAGGCTATTCTCGCAGGATTCCGGAAATTGCTTGGCCGATTTCACTAAGGGTGGTATAAGTGGATCTATATAAGAAGATGTTATTAAGGAGGAAGAAGAAAATGGAGGAATATTTGGGTATTTTCTGGGTGGATGATTCGGTAAGTTAGGTATAGGAAAAGACATATTAGAGGATACCTGATTACATCTAGTATTATACTTAGAATTATAACTTTTTAAACTATTAATAGAAAATGGTTTTTGAATCTTCATCGTACTATTTTTTAAATTTATATAGAGGAGGATGAAAATAACCATTCATAAATATGAGGTATAATTATTTTGAAAATTCCAGGACTAAGGCGAATACAAACGATGATATAAAAACTGTAGTTAGATCTAAAAAAATTTCTAATCCAGGACTCGTTTGCATGTTGAGGTGCATCCTTAACGATGAAGGTTGATGTCGTTTTATAAATGCTAGTAGTTGGTAGAGGTGCGGTGTGCGATTTCGATGTTGACAGCGGTGGTTCGGTGGAGACGACTTGAGATTGATGTGATATGGCTGGTAACGGTGTAGGAAGTGTAGATACAGTTATAGTTGAAGAAGTATCAAGTAGATGTGCAGCTGATGAACTTTCGTTAAGAGATACAGTAGGGGATTCCAGATCATCAAGCTCAAATAGGAGGGATTTGTTGTTGTTGTTGAAAATCGGTTCGGGTACAGAATAGTCGTTTTTACTACATACACGCTTCACTTCTTCAGATACTTCAGAGATGGCCATTCGAGTGGCTACAGATTCTTTTACCAAGATATCAGCAAGAGCTACTGAATCTTTAATGAGCTTACCATATGTAGCACAAAAGTCAATATCAATGAATTTGAGTGCCTTGGATTGTGCCATTATAGTTTTTTCTAAACTAGTCACACTGTCTTGGATGGAGTTAATTGAGACTAAACTTGAGGTTTGTTCCGGTGGTTGATTTAAGGATGAGATCGACTTTGTTATATTGGTGAGTTGAGAATCGATGGAAAATGAGTTAAAGTTATCAAAGCATTCGGAGCATTTAGTGAATGTTTGTTTAGATATACATTCAATATTATTAAGTTGTTTTTTTGATATTAAATGGTATTTTTCAATGCTTTTAGTGGTTGATTCATTATTTTCTGCCAAAAGTTGGTTAGTTAAACTAAAACCATGACGAATTTCTTTCTTCAGTTCAGCAATTGACTCCGATAATTGGTCGACTCTTTCATTGTTACATTTAAGAGCAAGCATAATGTGGGAAAGCGTTATGCTTCGACACTCGTCGCAGTAAAAACTAAAATGTTCGGAGTATTCTGGCAGATAAGCTTTAGCAGTTCTACTAAGGCCTGTGCAAACAGGGTGGAATATTTTACCGCAAATTCCCCTACAAGGCACCCAATTGTTGGTTTTTATGGTGATAGTGCAGTTTAAATTTCCACAAGGGGATGATTTATCCATTTTATTATTTAATAATGAAAATAGTAACTAAATTCAAAAATAATCTTCGTTGTTATTTTTTTTTTTTTTTTTTGCTAGTTTTGTCACGAATCTGTCCACTAGTATTTTTTTAGCAGTGTGAAAAATGATCAGTTGGATAATGCAGTTGTTTTACAATATAATGGTTTGTGTATCAGCTAGATGATGCAGGATAACGTAGTGTTTTGACGGCTTTGATATTATGATCTCAATAGCAGATGTTGTTGTTTATTAATTTTTTTTTTTTTCGTGATGGAAGAATAAAATGTACATATGTTTGAGTAGTATCAACAAGACTAATGGCAGAACATATACTAAAAATTGAACTCACCGGGAAAGATGAGACAAAAAGCTTGTTTTTTGAATCAAAATATTGAAGGCTGAGACAAGCAGATATAGTTATCCTTAAGTTCAATGTGAATTTCGGCTCAGCAGTCTCGATATGATAATGTTGACAGTTTATCCAAAATATCCACGACAGGAGAGACGGGGCGTAATGGAGATGTGAAGTACACAAATGTGGAGAATGTTGACGAATAGGCAATCAATTATAGGTATGGTCAAGATGTCGCAAAACGTAGACATAAGAGAAATTGAGATGTTTTGATTTGTATAGTATCGAAGTTTTTGCTTCTTGGGGCAGAACATATACAAGAAAAATTGCACTCACCAGGCGAGACAAGGCAGGCACTTGTAGGTATGCTTCAAGTTGGGCATCGACAAGTTGCTTTATTTGAAACTTCTGGTGTATCCAAATATATCCAATGGCTTACGTCGAGATGTAGCGCGAGATGTAGGCATACAAAAAATTGGGATTTTTTTGTTTGAATAGTATCTAGGTTTTTGCTTCGTGAGGGCAGAACATATATAAGAAAAATTGCACTCACCGGGGAAGACAAGGCAAAATGTATAGGAATATATTCACAATCCAGGAGTGAGCGAGTACGGTGAATGACTGACGTTTAAAAAGAAAACTCGATAAATAGGAAATCAATCAACTTTAATTAGACTATTTTTATTTCACAAATAATGGATATTTTTTAAAGTTAAATCACTCGCGATAAATAAAAATGTTTAACAAAATTGTTTAAATTTAAGGATATCTAGGTTTCGTTATTAAAACAATGGTTTATACGATAGATTTAATAGATATATCATGGAGGTAAAAAAAAATCAAGGCAGATAGAACAAAGTCAGACTGATGACTCAGACTGACGTCAAATCTCTATCCGCAGCAGGATTTCACTTCTCCTTTTTTCGGCAGTGATCCTACGGAGGATGTTGTATTTGTTATTCATATAAAATCCTCCTGTACTATGGATAACTTTTCCAAAAAAACACGGCTAATGTCTCAATTTTTTTTTAGTTTTGGCTAACTCGTGTCCCTATATACAAATACCCTTCCCTTCGTCAATAGTTTTGAACGACTTAAGAAACAATATAATGATTGTTTTTTTTTTACAATAGTTTATAATGATGGATAAATAAAAATATAGGTATTATTTTAAAAACTATTGGCGCAAAATTTTAGTCGAATTAGTACGATGTTAAAACTATTTTGGTATAATACTAGGTTAAAAAGACGATTTTGCTAATTTTAATCAAATTTAGCATCATGCTAACTCTAACATTTTACTAAAGTTAAAATCGTCGAATATCTATTTTATATTTGTAGTATCGTGCTCACTTGTCCCAATTGAAGTCCCTTGAGACAGAAATATTGTCTTAATTTTGGGGTTCTATACTCAAGCAATTATATATTGTATCAAACAAAATTCAATGTGTTGATACAGACGTTGAAACTGTGTCCAGGCTCTACGAGGCACTCATATCGTTTGTGAGAGAAAAACGAGAATGCTTTGATGTTTTAAAAAGATGGGAAAAAGCAAAACCTCTGAAAATTACAAAATGGACCAAAAAAGAGTCATCAAGAGGAAAAAACGAGATGATGAGTGTCGCGAAGGGAGGTCCTTTTTTGTGGTCGTTAAAATTGTGCGCTGAAGAGAAGAAATTCATCCTATGAGACAAAAACAAATGGTTTTATTTTTTTATCTAAGCTTGATCACATGAGTGAAGAAGCAATTAGAAAAAATGCAACCACTCTTCAGAAATTATACCTGGTTGATCTTGGGGAAAATTTTCAAGAAGAGTGTGTCTTACTTCAAAATTTTCTGGAGCAAAACAACTCTAAAAATATGATTTTAAGGCAGCTTAACCTTCATATAAGAGAAAAATAATTGAAGGAAGCATTTTTATATGCCGATGCTGAGGTTGATTTAAGAATATACTTGTGCACTGCAGTGTAGAGCTGTGTAAATCGTTCATTTCAAATGATCGAATCGAACTCGATCATTTTCATTTCACTCAAATGGTTTAATACTGTTCCGATTCGATTTTCATTTCGATTTCGATGATAAGATTGAGTTGAGGCTTTCACAAAATACTCTATATTGTAAGCCATAAATTGCCAAATGACATCGAATGATGGCTACTATGTCCATTGATTAAAAAGCGTCAAAAAATTCAAGACAAAGAGATTTCATTTGTTGCTCATTAAAAGATCAATTTTAGGACTAATAGTTACTGAATGAATTGGTACTATCGAATAAATTAACTTTTAAATACTATCGCATATGTTAGTCGAAAGTTTTTATTCGATAAGTCTCATTACTAGTTCAATTCCCACAGTGTCTAAACATACCAGATCCTGGGCCCGTATCGCGTAAGAGTAAAGTGATCACTAAATTAATTGATTGTCGTTTTGACAATCGCTCTCTCTATATTTTTTTATTGATATGATAGAGACAGCTAAATTCAAAATGACAATCAAAAAATTGACAATCAAATATCACTTTACGCGATTTCACCCCTGATACCTTAAATAACACCAAATCGAATCGAGTAAATCATGGTTAATCGAGTTAACTGATATTAAAGAATAGACTCATTGAAATGATTGAGATTGAAATAGAAAATCGAGAAACGAGAATCATCTAACTGATTGAGATTGGGATCGATTAAAATGAAAATTTGTGATTTCGATCACCAATGCTTTTCGATGATCGGATCGAAAAAATCGAATTGATCCTGATTGACACAGCTCTACTGCAGTGTCGAATTGTAGTACACAAAAGATCGTTTTCCGTATTGAAACGAATAAAAACGTATTTAAGGTCTCGCATTACCGCCTTTATAGTTTAGCTTTATTAAATATAGAAGCTGAACTGACAAAAAATTTAGATAACGAATCTATTGTTGATGAATTTTGTAATGAATATACACACAAAAAAAATTTGAAAAATTTTGTGTTTTTATTATTATTTTTTATTACTTTATTTTCATTGTTCTAAAGGGCGGCAAAATTTATCAGCCCGGGGCGCCAAATCTTTAAATACGCCCCTGAGTATATGGCCGTGATTGCGAAAGAGTAATCAGTAATGGCATTAAGTTGTAGGCAGGCAGGCAAAATTCTGAAAGATCAGCGGCCAAATTACCGCTTCAGTGACCGAGTGATTGAGTCCCATCAGTGATCGAATGAAAATGTGAAATAAGGGTAATCGATTGATCGATGATGTAAGCGGTAATGCCAAACTCGCATGATTTAGTCACGTATTACTCGAAAACTGATGCGGTAATTTGGCTCCAGTATTCGCACCAACCTAGTGCCAAAACAGCTGGTATGTACTTAACAAAATAGGCGTACAAGTCAAATAAATTTATTCTTAGCCAACTAATATTGGAAATCGCAACACACAAATTACTTACCATTCCAAAAATCACAAATACATAAGGAACATGGCATTGAGTCTCGTTTTTCGAAGTACCTACCAAAAATACTATATCCATCGATTTAAGAACACTTTAGGAATATATCAATTGAATTAGTTTGCCAAGCGATATTGTGTCTACGAATAACTTAACTATCGGCATTTGTCAAACTGCACCCTTGCTTTAATTCTATCACAGTCAATTCATTCTCTTTTGGAAGGAATTAATATCCTTAATTAAAGGCTTAAAATAACATTCCGGCACCACACCCGTTATACACAAATTCCTTAAAATCATATTTACTGAGCCTTATGCTCATATAAATATACTTCTAACCGTCATCTGCTAAAACAGTAACAAAAAGCCATAATAATACCCAAAGGCTATTGGGGTAGGTAGGTATTCTATGTTTCCACGTTTTCTATGTATTTTGCGTCCCCAGTTATATCCTTCAATGTTAATCATTTTATCTGCTTGTATGTCGGTTTTGACCCTCACGACTTAGATCAAAAAGGATATTGAAATCAACTTCAGCTTAAGCTTTCACTACCACTATATATTCATACCTATATGTTAAAAGTGGCAACTTGTTAAACGATTACAGTGACGGTTAGACACATCGATTTAATTTTTTTTAGTTTTGTTGGTTTGTTTTATGGACTTATACTTATACAAACTTTGTTTCTTCTTCCATCTACATATGTACATACATACATATATACTCGTATATATAAATTTGGCAATTTCATCAGCTCATGAAAAAAGAGAATTAGTGACTTATACTAGTTACTACTCTCAACAATTCATCTGTGCGTCTTGTTTGCGGAGTAATAAGGTAGGCCTACAATTTTCTGCGGAATCCGAACCGCAAAGACCAGAGGAGATCATCTGGGAAGATTTGTCACTTCTTCGCAAGAGATTAATTTTTTTAGCAAACAAAACGGCCTGGACTAAATTTGTCATTTTTTATTGTGAATTAATATTTTATAACTTATTGATTGAAGATATTTAATTAATATAATTTTTATAGAAATTCTTGTTTTACTCTTTGTTTTTGGCATTTGGCGAAATTTTGCTTATTATAATCGTATAATAGCAGATTCGACTGCGTTCTAGTCCCTTTATTAACAGTAATAGGCCAATAACATAAATAACTTGTTCACCAACCTTCTGTAATGTATGTATATAGCTTGCAATTTACAATATACAAATGTATATTTTCACGAATTGAATTTTATTTATCATTATATTGCGTCCTTTCGTTGATAGGGACAATGAGGTTCTGTCTTTCTTCTAGTTATAACTTGTATAACAGTAAATCGTGAAAATTGAAATGTGTGGATACTTTCATCTCGTTCGCGGTATCGCCTGGCTTCCTTTTCGCTCCGTTGCTCTTTGTTCCACTCTAATTTTTGTTCAGTTTTAAAAGAACAACAAATAAAATTGGTGCACGTCCACGTAATTTGTTTTATAGTTAAGTTGAAAGTTTTTTCTACCTTAACTCAATTGCGTTTCCCCTAGGCATGGTAATTGGACTCATCAATTATCAGCTAACCAAATAAAATTATTTAAAAAAACGAGAACAAAAAGTATGATTTTTATCAACTTATTTTTAATGTATGTAAAAAAATTGATGTACATACATGCATACACATGTAACATGAACGGAATTTAACAAAAACCTTAGTAAATCAATAAGCCCAATTAAATAGTGATAAGTCTAAAGTTAAGTGTACACGATTGGTAGATCTTACAATATTGTCAGACCTGACAATTAAATTGTTTGTGTACACGGTTGGTAGAGAATCTACCAATCTCTTACAATTTTTACAATTTATTGTCAGAAGTTGGCTGACAATTTATTTTCAGATAGCTGGCTAAATACATACCAATCAATTGTAAGAGATTGGTAGATGTTTTGTGGATACTGTTAAAAATACTTCTGCTGCATAGTCACATTTTATTTATTCTTAACCTATAGGCTTATACATACATAGAGTAAAGTCGGGTAATGTGGACCACTCGGCTAATATGGACCACCAGCTTTTCTCGCCTTACACAAATGCAGTCGAGGAGACGATTGGTTGCGTTGCGATTGTGCGGGACCTGCTTAAACTTAACTCAGTATAGTTTGAGTAGTCAGGAGTAGCGCGTTACGAAGTTATTCGGATTAAAAGAAAATCCAAGGCATTATTTTTTTTTGTAGGTGTTTCTCCTTTTTTCTATAGTTAAAAATATAGTTTGTTCTCCTTTTACTTTTTAAATATAAGAAGTGAATATTTATTTTAAGGTTTTTATTTTTAAAACTATTGTAAAGAGTCTCATTTTGTTGTAAAATTGCTTTTTTTCCAAAAATTATGTTGCGGGTAATATGGACCACCGGAGAAAAGGAGTATATGGACTAGTGGTCCACATTACCCGCTATTTCAATATAGGAAGTTTCGGATTTTGATATACGTGAATGGCTTGGCAAGGCTTATGTCAGAGTCCAAACTGGATAAATAGCCGTCAAGGGATTGAAGACCAGGTGGTCCATATTAGGCCTCGGCCACGCAGTAAGCGGCTGAGCGGCTAAGCGGGTGAGCGGCTAGCGGCTGAGTGGCAGCTCTAAGCGACGTATGGCCAGGCACTGAGCGACTGCTTTTGAGCGATTAGTAAATCTGGTCGAGATTGCACATACGAAATTAGAAACTCAATGTTTACTTTGGCCATCTTTACTTCTTGCCGCTCAGAATATTACTAAAAATTAAAACAGGTTTGGTTGCTGAGCGGCGCCGCTTAGCCGCTCAGAATTTTGTTTCGCCGCTCGCTCATAGCGTGGCCGCTTCTATGTGATTTCATATGTTTTATATTTTTTTTTCCGCTCAGCCGCTCAGCCGCTTACTGCGTGGCCGCGGCCTTACCCTCCACTTTTTTTTTGTTACGTTTTAGAGTTACTTAACTTTTTGTTTTTTGTTATTTTTTTATTAAGTGAATTTATTTTTTTGTTGCTACTTTTTTAATCAGAATTAACCGATGTATTTTTTTTTAAATATCTTTTAAAAAAAAACTTACACTGTTTTATTAACAAAAATATGATTGGTGGTCCATATTACCCGACTTTACATAAATACAGGGTGATTTGCATAAGGTGTGACAAAAAGCTAGGGCGTGTAGGTTGGACTTAGACAAGAAAAAAATCGTATGGGAGGGGGGGTCTATTTTCCCCCGTTTAGGCGGGAGGGGCAATTTAAGAAAAAAATCACTTAAAACAGAAAAAAAATTATTAAAAAATAACGGTGATACCTACAGAGTAATGCTATAGCATTTTGAAAAGCCAGAAAAACATTCTTTAATTTTGTTTTTAAATAAAGTTGTTCGAGTAAATAGTTTTTCAAAAATTAATTTTCAAAATCAAAATTTTGAAAAAAAAAAAAATGAAAAAATTATTTTTAAACAATTTTTTTTTCAAAATTTTACGTAATTAAGTATTATTTTTTTATTCAATATTCAATGCTCTTATTAATTTTTGATCAAACACAAAAAACCGGATGTCAAAATGTTTTGCAGTTTTTGAGAAAATCAGAAATAACAAAAACTACTTTTGTTCTAAGAAAAGCCTTTTATTTTAGTTTTTATACGTTTTTGGATTCTTAGGTGAATTTACGATTGAAAGGATTAACTTTCTTTTTACTATTTTTTTAATTATCGTCTTATAAACATACAATAATGTGACAAAGTACTGGATTAACCATATTTCACACATTTTTTCATTGAGAACACCTGCGTGAGAGCATTGGATTAATATTGACCTGCGAATGTTTTTTAAATAATGCAACGTTACACGGCCTAACTAGTGACAGGAAAGTGCAATTGCGAAATAAGAACAAGAATGTTCCTGAATCTTGAAATCAATTAAAATAAGAAATACATGCATATTTAGATAAAATACATAATTACTGTTTATTTAAATTTTTAACTAAAGCTTATTACAAAAAATTATTTAAAAAACATTCGCAGGTTAATATTAATCCAATGCTCTCACGCAGGTGTTCTCAATGAAAAAAATGTGTTAATCCAGTACTTTGTCACTTTATTGTATGCTTATAAGACTGATAATAAAAAAATTTTACAAAAAAAGTTAATCCTTTTTTTCGTAAATGCACCTACGCCAAGCCGACTCCCCCATAATAAAAAAGTGCCAGGTCAATTTTAAACCAATGCTCTCACGCAGATGTTCTCAATGAAAAAATGTGTGAAATATGGTTAATCCAGTACTTAGTCACATTATTGTATGTTTATAACACGATAATTAAAAAAATAGTAAAAAGAAAGTTAATCCTTTCAATCGTAAATTCACCTAAGAATCCAAAAAAGTATAAAAACTACAATAAAAGGCTTTTCTTAGAACAAAAGTAGTTTTTGTTATTTTTGATTTTCTCAAAAACTACAAAACATTTTGACATCCGGTTTTTTGTGTTTGATCAAAAATTAATAAGAGCATTGAATATTGAATAAAAAAATAATACTTAATTACGTAAAATTTTGAAAAAAAAAATTGTTTAAAAATAATTTTTTCATTTTTTTTTTTTTCAAAATTTTGATTTTGAAAATTAATTTTTGAAAAACTATTTACTCGAACAACTTTATTTAAAAACAAAATTAAAGAATGTTTTTCTGGCTTTTCAAAATGCTATAGCATTACTCTGTAGGTATCACCGTTATTTTTTAATAATTTTTTTTCTGTTTAAAGTGATTTTTTTCTTAAATTGCCCCTCCCGTCTAAACGAGGGGAAATAGACCCCCCCTCCCATACGATTTTTTTCTTGTCTAAGTCCAACCTACACGCCCTAGCTTTTTGTCACACCTTATGCAAATCACCCTGTATACTGCTTGGATACTCTTATACGGATATATTAAAATACTTATCATAAGATTGACCATTGCTGTTGTCAATATCGATTATCAACGTTTTTAAGGTATCCATAACAGCTAACAACTTGTTATCCGTTTTGTGATCAGCGTTGCCACAACATTACAAATGTACGAAATGTACTCGTATGCTAAGGGACAACACTCATGGTGCCCGGCATCGCACAGACGAGAATGTGGATGCTATAGCTGACAGTGTCAGACTTAATTCATGAACATCAACTGGCCATCGATCTCAACAGCTCAAAATTTTACGCACTGAGCCTGAGGAGAATTCTGCACAAAGATCTTGGATTATTCGCTTACATGTTCCAATATCCAATTGACTCAGCAATTGAAGGCGCGCGACCAGCCACTCGAACGATGTTGTGTTCCATAACGAATGGGAATGTTTGCTCCTATTAATAAAGCCATAATAACGGGTGATTTTTTTGAGGTTAGGATTTTCATGCATTAGTATTTGACAGATCACGCGGGATTTCAGACATGGTGTCAAAGAGAAAGATGCTCAGTATGCTTTGACATTTCATCATGAATAGACTTACTAACGAGCAACGCTTGCAAATCATTGAATTTTATTACCAAAATCAGTGTTCGGTTCGAAATGTGTTTCGCGCTTTACGTCCGATTTATGGTCTACATAATCGACCAAGTGAGCAAACAATTAATGCGATTGTGACCAAGTTTCGCACTCAGTTTACTTTATTGGACATTAAACCAACCACACGAATGCGTACAGTGCGTACAGAAGAGAATATTGCGTCTGTTTCTGAGAGTGTTGCTGAAGACCGTGAAATGTCGATTCGTCGCCGTTCGCAGCAATTGGGTTTGTGTTATTCGACCACATGGAAGATTTTACGCAAAGATCTTGGTGTAAAACCGTATAAAATACAGCTCGTGCAAGAACTGAAGCCGAACGATCTGCCACAACGTCGAATTTTCAGTGAATGGGCCCTAGAAAAGTTGGCAGAAAATCCGCTTTTTTATCGACAAATTTTGTTCAGCGATGAGGCTCATTTCTGGTTGAATGGCTACGTAAATAAGCAAAATTGCCGCATTTGGAGTGAAGAGCAACCAGAAGCCGTTCAAGAACTGCCCATGCATTCCGAAAAATGCACTGTTTGGTGTGGTTTGTACGCTGGTGGAATCATTGGACCGTATTTTTTCAAAGATGCTGTTGGACGCAACGTTACGGTGAATGGCGATCGCTATCGTTCAATGCTAACAAACTTTTTGTTGCCAAAAATGGAAGAACTGAACTTGGTTGACATGTGGTTTCAACAAGATGGCGCTACATGCCACACAGCTCGCGATTCTATGGCCATTTTGAGGGAAAACTTCGGAGAACAATTCATCTCAAGGAATGGACCGGTAAGTTGGCCACCAAGATCATGCGATTTGACGCCTTTAGACTATTTTTTGTGGGGCTACGTCAAGTCTAAAGTCTACACAAATAAGCCAGCAACTATTCCAGCTTTGGAAGACAACATTTCCGAAGAAATTCGGGCTATTCCGGCCGAAATGCTCGAAAAAGTTACCCAAAATTGGACTTTCCGAATGGACCACCTAAGACGCAGCCGCGGTCAACATTTAAATGAAATTATCTTCAAAAAGTAAATGTCATGGACCAATCTAACGTTTCAAATAAAGAATCGATGAGATTTTGCAAATTTTATGCGTTTTTTTTTTTTTAAAAAGTTCTCAAGCTCTTAAAAAATCACCCACATGGAAAATTTTAATTTTGTTAATTTTATTGCACGTTTAAAAAGGAACTTGTATTTGGCGCTCGCTTTTTTTAAGTTAGTTTTTATCCCTCTTTGCTACTCTTTCTACCTTCATTTGTAATATGAGGAGAATGAAAAGTATTTGGCTTTTTGAAATCGTTCCATTATTATTGCTATGACTTTAGCTGTCATAGTTTAAAAACTTTAAAAACTAATATATGAAGTGTTTCCCGTCCCTGGATTGATTTATATGTGTTTTTAAAAACAAATCATATTCGGAAATTGATTCTACAAGCTCCATAAAATGATCGTTATTTGTAGAGTCCAATTTATTAGCCACAGAACGAAATATCACAGCCACAAGAACACTAAGTTTTGTGCCAGTGTCGTTTTTCATGTTGTAATTGCGCAAATTGGATTCAATTCTGGCAGTAAAGTAACACAATAATTGACAATGTTTCAAAAACCAATACTCTTCCGGCAGTCTACATAAAAAATTGTAGAAAAGTCTTAGGAAGATCTGGACAAAAATAACCCATCAAAGACACGCACTTCAGGTCCATTACTGAAATTTACATCTCTGAAAGAATCTTTTTATTTATCGTATACATAAATAATGTGTATCTGATTTCTGATTCCACATCCGCGCTCAATTTAGAAATGTGCAATCGAATCTTGGTGCTACAGTGCTTCTTTCATCCGAACTGCTGTGCGGTCTTTTATTTTATGTACGAGTATCTACTTTTAATTGTCTGTGCCTCCCCCACCAAGAGTAGTCAGAAAACGTTTGTATCAATATAATGAGCCAAGCCGTCTTGTATTTCATTTTTGTTTAGTTCCTTGACGCTAAACGAATTGATGAGAACTGCCGGACAATGTGCGATACTCGTATATGTATGAAAGCCTTTGTCTAAAAATTATAAAGCATAATGGGTCTCTTTTGCATTTAGAATCAAAAGAATGACGTGCAAGGGTAAGTTGGAAGTATCACGTTCGCTGGTAGACTTATGGATGGATTTAAAAAGCGAACCATGAAAAACACAAGAACGCTATTGTTGCACAATGATATTTCAAATGGGAAGAAAATAAGGATGTTGGAGGCGATTAATAAAGAAATTGCCTTTTGTAATTTCTGAGAAAACACAGTGATTACTTTAGAATTTGATGCAATGGCACAACCGACCAACAGTTGGTATTCAGTTCGTTGGTAATATGAGATGAAGACAATGAAATCATTATTCCTATGGCAAATTCACACATTATCTGTTCTTTTGAGAATGAGGCATTCAATTTTGTATCTAAGTCTCTGCTTTTCGATTTATTGATTAAACGTGCTTCGAATTAACAATTAATCAATTATTTTATGAGATATGCTTGGTTGGTATGATTGTATGTTGAATAAATTATTTAAACTTTAAAGCAATACAACATGAAAATTGTTATTCCTTGAAAATATGTGTCGTTACATACTTATAACCATAGCTGTAAGATTTTAAGTACAAGTACCAGTACTAGTAGATACCGGGACTTGTACTTGTCATTCTGTGCTCTGATATTGGTAAATTAAAATGCCTAATACTTCGTCGCAAGTAGGGTTGGGGTCGAAATTCGGTATGGTCATAATTCTGCTTTCAAAATTCTGCATGCCAAAATTCTGTTTTGCATAATTCTGTTTGTACAAAATTCTGGATATCCAAAATTCTGTATTACAAAATTCTGCATTTCAAAATTCTGTTTTTTAAAAATTCTGTAAAAGAGAAATCGTTTTGATAATGTTAAAAACGGCGTATAAACAGTGAGGTATGTATGCAACCCCCCTGCTTGGCACACTATAGGATTTGGGGTAGGTGCGAGGTTGGGTGTATACAAAGTTTCTTTAGCATTTAACCGGAAATGTATAAAACCTAGAAATTATATACAATTCCTATTGCTGCTTAGGAGATGTATAGAATTCCTAGGCAATGTGTATAGAAAAAATTAATTTACACATTTCCTGGCGAATTTTGGCATTGTATACATTTCCTAGGAATTATATATAACGATGGATTACATACATTTCCGGTGACATTTTCACTTAAAACGATTTTAATTTTAGTACCTACTGACAGGATTATAAAATAGGACTACACAGTTATAATATTGCAAAAGAGGGACGCATATTCATCACGCTTAGATTGAAATCATAAATCATATGTTATCATATTGTTATACATTTTTTGACGGGAATGGTTATTTTTCTTAGACAGAATTTCACTGCTCAGGAAACAGAATTTTGCACATACAGAATTTTGAAATACAGAATTTTGAAATACAGAATTTTGCATTGACAGAATTTAGTAATACAGAATTTTGGACAAACAAAATTTTGACCATACAGAATTTTTATAAAAAAACAGAATTTTGACCAAACAGAATTTTGAAAACCAGAATTATGACCCGCTCCCTCGCAAGTACCAAGTATCGGGTACTTAGGTACCAATACTTTCAACTGTGTTATTTTGTTTGAATTATGAACTTGTGGAATTTTTACCATAGTCAACAGATTTGAAGAGCAATAAAATCACTTACTAAATAAAATTTATATGTAAATAACAAGAAATAAATAGATTACCAGAGAAAGTGTTATTGATCAGAAATCGCGAAAGCTTCACTTTGCTCACTGGATCAAGGGTTACAATTGATATAACAACAAGTGAACTAAGGGTTACCAGTAGGGTTCCCAACTTTGGTTCCAAACAAAGGAGGACAATGTTTTTTTCAGAATAAAAAAAACGTCATACAAACATTTTCTTTATTAATTAATAAAATTAAAAAAATATTTAAAAAATAAATAAAATTACATATATACAGTTTAGGAACTCTTACTTTTTATTATTGATAATAATAAAAAAACATAACATAAAATTAGCATTTCTAGCTATAATAAAAAAAAAGAAAAAAATAACATCACAGAATTCATAGGCATTTCAATTTAAAAATTGAGTTTAAGAAACTTAAAATTAAAAAATTATCTTTATTTTTTAAATTTATATTTTTTTTGGCTTTTTACTGTGCGAAGAAAATCCCTATCATTTTTTATAGAGTCAAAGTATTCGATGCAAGAATTTTTATTATTGATGTTTATCAATAACTCAGCTCTAATGAGATCAATTGTTGTTCTATTTCTTTCGCCACTCCATTTAATATTCATTATTGAAAAAACTCTTTCGCAAAATGCGGATGAAGTAGGTATGCTTAATATAAGACCTATGACTTTAATAATGTTCGACTTTTCTTCAGTTGTAGAAAATAAGAACATCCATTTTTCTACGGTTTTTGTTAAAACCTTCCAAGAATGCTGTTTAACAATGTGTGCGAAATTATTCCTCAATGGAATGGTCTCTTCATATAATGAATCGATGTTTATGTCAATATTGAAATGTTCAGCCAAAGCAACGAATACTGAAAAGTTAGGGAAGATATTTTGTGAAAGAGAAAACGGTGATACTTGGTAGATCCAGTTATCTTTCTCGTGATCGAATCTAAATTTACCTTCAATATACTGTAATGATTTTCTACAAAAATTAATAAACTCGTTTTCAATTTTGAGTTTTTCAGTTTCAGTTGTTTTTAAAAAATATTGGCGGACGTGATTTCCAAAAAATTTATCATTCAGTCTTGTTTCAAGTTTAATTTTAAACTTGTACATAATATCAAATAAGTTTACTGAAGTTGTACTATTAGATTCAAGTAGTAATGTAGTTTCTTGAAAAATTGGTAACATATGATCTAAAAAATATAAATACGTTTCAACCACATTTTGTTGTTCAACTGTTTTAAACAAAAGTGTCTTGATCGCTTCTGGACAGTCATCAATTCCGGAAAAGTATGTCGTTATTGCTTTCCAACCAGTAAGTAAGTTTTGAATAGCGGGAAGCAATGATAACCATCTAGTAGGTATGTGTCTTATTAAGTCCGAAAATTCACATTCAACAAAGTCATAGACATGTTTTAATTCAGATCGTCTTTTTGCAGAAATTTTAAAATGAGAGTAAACTTTCAAAATAACGTTTTCTACGTCTATTGACAACTGATCTAGAGAATGCTTAAGGCAGTTATGAATTATATGAGCATGGCAATTGGCTTTAAGAATAAATTTATTTTCTTTTTGAAGAGCAGTAAACAAAGAGTTGTTCTTTCCAAAGTTTGAGTTAGTGTTATCTGCACTAAAAGAAGACACTTGTTGGAACGACAAACCATATCTATCAAAACAACCCTTTATCATATTAAACATACCGGCTGCGGTTTCGTCGGGGCTTTCTATGAAATCCAATAATTTGTTTTCAATACCATTTTGTATTGAGAAAAATTGTACGCATATTGGAAACATTTTTCTATTTTTATGATTTGATGCATCTATTTGGAGAGTAAATGGTACCATACTTTCTTTTAAAAAACGCAAAACACCTTCCAAAGCTTGATCTCCAAGGACCATAGCTATGGACTCTGCTTTTGTGGTTCCGCATGATATTTTTCCACATAAAGATGAATCGGAAGCTGTTTTCTTTAATAATTTTAAGCCACAATCCATGGAGTTGTAAGAAAGATTATGTTTAACGTTGTGGAAAACATGTGCAACCTCGAGTGCAACAACAGCAAGTTCTTCATTTCCACATTTATTTGGAAAGAATTTTGTTAGGACATTACTTGAAGCTGCAGCTCTTGTTCTTTCTATGTGCTGCTTTCGTTTTTCATGTTCTGTCACTGCAAGGTAACCTTTAAAGCCCACGTTGAATGTTGATCGACAAATTTTACAAAAAACTTCTCTGTTTGAATTGTTGGATTCTTCTAACCAATTGTGCTGGTTTTCCCATATTTTGTTGTAGGAACAAAGTCTTTTTGGTTTGTTTGCGTTGTTGGGTGGCTCCGCGTTATTATTTTCGCTCAGTTTTGAGTTTGAAATCATCTGTGCACATCAAATATTATTCACTTTATTACAACAGTGTTAATAATTATGAAAAATAACAATTACCTTGAAACAAAGACTTTCTTCAGCCAAAATAAAAAACTGAAAGCCGACAGATTCTTCAATTGAAAATTTGAATTATGAATGATAATGACAATGACAAGACAACCAAAAGTGACAGCTGAATGAACGCATTCAATTGTGTTCGAAAATGAACGAATGCGTTTAGTAAGTTACTAGAGAGATAGTTTTGCGAACGTAAGGGTATGATTATATTTTCTTTTGTTTTTAAATGCAAATTATCAAATATTTTTAAGGCCAACTTACTTTTACATGAATAAATATCTATTTCTATATTTTTTATGAATGTAATGTATTCATTTTGAAAAAGGAGGACATTTAAAAGCTTAAGAGGACAGGAGGACAAAAAAGTGAAAAGGAGGACTGTCCTCCCAAAAGGAGGACGGTTGGGAACCCTAGTTACCAGCATCCTGAAGTCAAGTACCCTTACCAACTAATTGTACTTGAGAGAACTGAATTTCTGGGTGATTTTAATAGTTTAGATGTCGTCTAATAACTCAGTGATGTGAAATAACGATAACTTTATATAACTTTCATTTTACATAATTGGACGTCCTAACTGTAACCTAACCTAACTAACCTAACGTCCTAACTGTAACCCCGACCACGGTAAAAAAAAAAAAAAACGGACTTACATTATAATGGGGGATTTTTTTTTGCTATTTTGTTTTTGGCAACACTGGTTTTGACAGCTCACCGCGTTTCGTGTTTTGTGTCACTGTCAAACATCTTCAGTTTGATCTATAATTTAACCTCGTCTAACAAACGAACAACGCTTGCAAATTATTCAATTTTATTATCAAAATGCGTGCTCTGTTTTTGATTTTCCCAAGTATCATAAAATGTATGGGCGTTTGGGTACACTTATTAATGAGTTTTTTTTATTATTGTTTTGCTCATCAGGTAAAAATAAGAAAACTTTGTGTTTATTACGCATTTTTTGAACAAAATTGACCACAAAGTCAAAATTTTGCTCGGGCAAGAAAAATTGAGCACCATTTAAAATTGAATATCTGCCAACCCTCAATTTACCGCTCAATTTACACGTAGGTTTAAAGGTTAGTATTTCTACTTAAAAAAAGTCTAAAATGAGGTCCCTACTACTAGTACTGACAGAGAAATTGACCTTATCATGGGTCAGAGTACACCAAAGTTAGGGTTTTTTTTTAAATCGTCAAAAAGTGATGTCAAAGTTGAAAATCAGACTTTAATGTAGAACAATTTTTTTCTTAGAATATGACCAAGAATTACATATCAAAGTATGGCACACGAATTACCGGAGACCCTGTATAAAAAAATGTGTGTATTTCAAAATTTAAGCGATCATTGCTAACTCGGGCGAGTAAGAATCGCTGTCACCAAAACCATAGCCTTAAAAATATGTTACTGATTTCATAGTTTTCACAGTGTTAGCAAATACTAAACAAAATATTAAACATATGTACAAACATTGAATTATCAAACCTCCAATATGTTATTTTTACATAAAATGGATGTTTGTTTATAAAACAATCTCTAAAAGATCTCTTGAAAGGTGCATGCAATTTTATTTAATATAACCACTTCCTACTTTAAACCACGCATCAGACCGGATCACAGTGTGTCAGCTCGTTTTATTTATTTTTTAAACCGAACCCCATTAATTACCTCAGGAAATCTCTATGAATTGTTTTTTACTGATAATCGTTTTAAGTGAAAATAGCATTCCATTTATTTCACTGAACTCCAAATTCCCAACTGCACCGAATTACCCGTATCAAAAGTCAATAACCTGATAATATTATTTTGCCCTATGTTTGTACCTACCCATGTCGCTCTCTTTAATATTATACATTGGTTTTGGAGAATTGAAGGTAGCTGTTCGTTGTGTTTCTGATATATACATATGTAAATATCGAAAGGCATTATATGTGGAATAGTTCACTGAACACACACAAATATGCATTTAGTATAACAAAGCGAAACAACAACCAATTAGTTGCTGTTATCTTGTTAACAATTAAACTTCCTTCCGTTATCCTGTTTATCGCCTACCTCTGAGTAATACCATGTATTTACAAATTTAACATAACCTTTGTGAGGACTATCACTGCCCTTCTTTTCGGGTGCTGATGTTGGTAAGGGGTAGAAATAATTTGGAAATTATATTGTTTGCCATTAGTTGTCATCTGAAAGTTTAACACAATTGTCGTAAGCCAACGAAATTGCACTATCATAACAGGGTGTTCCCAAGTTTATATGATTCAATTCTTTGGAAAATGATTCTCAGAAGTTACAGTTTTCGGAACTTTGAAATTTTCTCAAAAACCCTGCATGAAACTTGAAGTGATCAAGTTTTCAACTTGAGTTGTTTAAGCTATCCAAACATTTTGAGTATTTGTTACTCACCAAATTTATGTTTTTTATTGCCCTATAGTTTTAGTAATTTTTGAATAGTACCTGGATATTTCTTGTAGTTATTTACAGCTACCTCTTTTTTTAATAATTTAATTTGTATGCTAGATAAACTTGTATCTAAAGCTGAAAAAAGTAGAAGACAAGAAAAAAAGAATTGTTCAAATGCTTGCACTAAGCAGCATTTATTGGTGGCATAAAAAAAAAAGCAATGAAGCTTGATTTCGAAAACCATATATTATCGTTCTGCCAATATAGTTTTTACTCGATTTTTGGGTTTGTGTATATTTAACTATTAGATATACTAATAATACTCGTATGTAAAGGTATTACACTTTCTATTCGTTTTTACGCCATCAGTACTGCTTAATGCAAACATTTGTAAGAATATTTCTTTTCTCTTCGGGTTTTTTCACCTTTAGATACTGGGAAACATCAGCTTGTCACAGTCATCATTTAGCGTGGTGTTAGTTGTTAGTAAATAAATATACATAAGTTAAAAATATCCTTCGCGAGGATATTAAAAAAATGCGAACGCCAGCCCAGAGGGCCGGCCCAACGGTTCGACTTACTGATTAAAAAACACGAATCAATTAATATTCTCTATATTTATTCCGTTCAATTCTATGTCCAGACTTAGACTAAATTCTAATAATAAAGTGAAGTATAATGATACTCCGCCTATGCAAGGGTAAATTGCAACATCAGCATTTCCCACCAATGGGAACAGCGGATGGAGATCGTATTCCTATTTGGCCTTGATACAACACAGTGCATTTACCTCGTAGTCGAATGCACTAATATGCCACATCAGCATATACGTGGGAAATGCCACTTATAATGCGCGAGTTTCTAATATTTAATGAGAACGCCCATACAATCTGTGCTTAAGTGTGAGCTTTGAGTAACTCAAATCGAAAACATCATGGTTTAGATTAGCCTCATGTTTCATACGTGTCAAAGGTTCTTTGGGACCATAATTGGTACGGTGGAAGTCTATATGAAAAATTTCAGAGTTTCGAGAACTGTGGCTTCTAGCTTGAAACGAATTTGTTCAAGAAGAACCGGTGAAGATACAAGAAGATACAAGTAAGTTCAGTAAGTTACTTTGAGTTTAGGTGTAATTGAGAACAAGTCACTTAAGCAAAATAATATTTCTAGCGATATTGAAGTCTTCGGGGTAAATTTTCTTTTGTCATCTTGTTCATCGTGCATCTTCTGTATGTAAATAAGTTGTTGTAATTTTGTTTTCATTTACTCCTGCAGTACACTAATAAGACAGAAATAAAGTTAAATCCAATTTAGCCATATGATCTTCGTGTTCCATGAAAAGGTGACTGTTTCAAGCGTATACAAATTATTCACTGCTTGGATTTGTTTTTCGGCTCTGGCATAATTTTTAAATTTGTTTATTTTCTTATTGTGACTTTTATTATGGCTTTAATATGATCCAGCATGAAAGCCATATGGTATCTATTAATATCAAATTCTCATGAGAAAGTGTACATAGGCCAAAAGTAAAAACCATAATTTCTTGTCTTCTAACTCTTCTAAAGGCACCCTTGTGTAAAATTTACCCCATGGTATAGTAGCAAGTAAGATTGGCATACCCAGAGGTCTGCTGATTCCCAGCCACTAACATCAAAATCTATACTTAGGAGTACTGCGTCTTGCAAGGAATAGAAAAATCCTCGAAACATTGGCGCAAAATTTTAAACAGTTCTCGTTTAAGGAATAAAACCGGCTCTACTTAACGCAGTCGTTTAGCTTGGAGTCTTTGTCTAACTTTTGCATAATTTTAAACACGTTAGACAACTCTTCTAACTAATGTGGGTTTTACAACCGAACATAAGCGAATTTGCGTAGAACAACCCTTAATTTGACAGATACATAACTCACACAACTACAAAAACACAAAAAATAAATGCTATGCAAATATGAATTTATGCAAGAACAAAAATTATAAGTCCTTGTAGTGGTTTCTTTAAAAGAAGCTTTTATATACAAACTTTTAAAAAGCTTTTTAAGAAAAAATTTTGATACGCTAATTTAAAGTTTTTATTATTTTTCGAATAAAAATTAAATTTACGAAAAGAAATATTGACCCGTTTCGGAGATATCGAATTTTCAAAATTTTTTTTCACATTTTGTAGATTATATTGCGAAACTTTTATTTATCAAGTTTAAAAAAAATCTAGCATGGGGTTTTCGAAATATTGAGTTTTGAAAAAAAATTTTTGAAGTTTTTTTTAAAAATCCAAAAAAATTTTTTTGAAAATTTGTGTACACAATTCTATTTAAGTTTTTGGGGAGCTTTAGGAAAAAAAATGATCAAAATCGGTTGAACCGTTTTTGAGAAAATCAAAAACAAAAAAAATGGTTCCATGGGGGGTACCCTCAATAACCATTTTTCGGAAAATTTTTTTCAACCATTACCTAGCCCCCAGTTTTTGAGAAAAAAAAATGATTATAAAATTTCGAAAAAAATCGTATGGCAGGTACCGCTATTTTTGGTCTTAAAAAAAAAAGAAAAAAACGTGTGGGGGGAATGATATCTACCAAGTTTAAAGAAAATCGGCCCAGCCGTTTAGCCTGTAGTCGAACAGACAGACAGACAGACAGAATTGCGAGACCCACTTTTTTAGTCTTCGCTATCATCGTAATGTCAACTTTGATCGAAATCTCGACTTCGATTTTTTTACGAATGCATAACTTGCCTTACAGTACCTATAAGTCGCAAGTAAAAAGTAAAAAGAACAGACAACTTCAAACCAAATAATTTTTCGCCGAAAAAAGTTGATTGTTTATAAGTTATTTACATTATTTTAGATGGAAATAAAGTAGATATAAATCGCAAATTCAAAGCATAAAAACTCAATTTGTTATTGCAAGGTTCAGATTTATTTAGCTATACCCGTCTCGGCCGGCGGCCGGCGGCAGCGTGCATTCATAAGATATGTATGTACAGATTTGTTCATCGTAGAGTACTTTCATACGATTGTTTCGAATTTATAATATTCAGTTAGTCAATCTTTTTACAAAAAACATCTTTAAAAAATCGAATAAAACATCAGTAAACATTTTTTCTTCGATTTGCTTTAGTATGAAATGACCATTGTCAATATGGATAAAGTATACTTTTAAAAGATAAACTATCTATTTGCTGCTGTTAAAGTAAGACGAGCTCTTTAATGTTAAAGTATAGTTTATGTAACAAAAAGTCGGTCCTCGTTTTATACTCAATATTTAGAATCGACTCCCATTCTAAAATTGATTTAGAGTAGGTTTTAAATGTTTAAAATTTTGCGCCAATATCTCTTTGTAGGAAAAGTGTTTGTTATTTTATTCGTTCATACTCGTCAGAAAATTGTAGGGCCCCTTAATTAAAGGTACCAAAAAATGCTCACAGAAATGGTTGATAGTAAAAAGCCACTAGATGGTTGAGAGTTAAAAGCCAGTAGGTGTAGTCTCTTTACGAGTCGTTTCACTGAAAGCGAAAAAGCGACATGGTAATGGGCAGAAGTTTAAACGATTAAGATGAAAAAATGTATTCCACTGGGTGCCCTAAATTAATGTCATAATGTGAATTGGCTACTATTTTCTTAGACATGAACAAAATGAGCTATGTTTTCACGAAAGCTTATTAAGATGAAAAATTGATGACGTTAAGTTGAAAGAACTATATAAGTCCCATGACGACCTCCCAAATTGATGCACATTTAAGAGGGAATCTTATTAATAATGGTAGATTCAGCTGAATGGAATAAAAAGCCAATGTAACCACGCATTTATAAAATAAACAAAAATATGCTATACTCTTACTGATCACACACATTTGCGGTTAATGCAACAAAACAAAAAATTTTTTTTGAGTATAAAATACAAAGTTCATTACGAATTATAAATTCCTAGTGTAAAACACATCTACTAGAACTGCACACGAACCATTGAAGTCAAATGCATGAGCACAACTATACCCCATTTTCTACAATTAAGCACAAAAAATCATCAACATATAAGCCGTGTTTTACGCTAAATTGCAAAATTTAACTTGGAAAACAACAACAAACTATTAGTGAAGAAAAATAAGCTAGTAATGGAAAAGAAAATTTTAGTGAAGATGGTGTTTCGGAAGTTGAAACGTAGGGGGTGCTTAGGTGGTTTCCGAAAAAATGGCATGCTTGAGGGTGTATTTTATATTAGCAGGTTTTAGAACATTTGCACCGAGTATTCTGTGCTGATGGTAACTTTGAGCTATATCTGCAAATAAATTGAACCCAAGTTATCTCGGAAATAGTTTTTCAATTGCCAAACGTCTATCAAAATCAAAGTGCGACGCTATGGAAGTGTGTTTTGACTATCGAAACAGTGTAGTATGAAAAAAGTGATTTCCATTCCATTATATAAATCAACCTATCTATCACAAAATACATAAAGCATCGGTAGATTTTGAGAGGGTGGAATCTCTTTACTGATATAAAACCTAACTATCGCACAGTAAGCGCTTTTCAGTAAAATGTAAATGAAAACAGACACTTACCGCCATATTATTTACTCGATACATCCAGATTAAAACTCAAATCCGGATGTATTACTCGTAACATTGAATTTTTTACATCCGGATTTAAGTTTTAGTCTGGATGAATGAAGTATTTGCCCGTTGTATTCTGTTTCAATATTATATAGAGCTCCTCATGGATCTCATTATTATATTTAGTAAAAAGACGTCTTTACTCTAAGAAGATTTATTATAGACTGCCTTGTGGCTTATAATAACTTATACTAGATAACATAGATTATATTTTATATATATAATATTATATACTAGATGTGTGAGTGTTACAAGTCTACTGAGAGTGCTAGCGATATATATAACACTCATCAATAAAACATCGTCGAGGATGGTGAAATGAAAAGTCACAATCTAAACAGGCTCTTATAAAGACGCGTGTAAGCGCACCTTAAGAGAATGGCGAATATGAACATTTGCGCTGTTATCGTAAAGATGACCGTAAATAAGTAGAATATTAGAGAAACGTCAAACTGTGTTTTTGTTTTATTTTTTATCTATTTAATTGCCATAATCCTCGAAGTGCTCACAGATCTGCCTTCGATAGGGATTTCCGTTTGGGTTCTAAGTTTTAGTAATTTTGTTTATAATAGTACTAGTGGCTACTAATAGTAACAAAATGGTTATGTACTATTTCTTAGTTTCGAATTTGGATAGACTACTGAGAAGTTTCAAGAGAGGTGATGAAAAAGAAAGGGATATAGGGTTGAGAGCCATGCTGGAGATGGATTCTGACCCTGGTGATGAAGCTGATCCATTCGATGTTGGCTGCGATGATCCAGACTATATCCAAGAAAATGAAAAAGAAGAATCTCATTATACAGACATTGATGAAACTGAGGTTGAGGAAACTCTTGCACTAGAACATTTTGTGCAACCCGGCAAAATTGGAATTGGTGATCTAATTGAGCAAGTGGACGAATGTGGATGAAAGAGCCAGAGGTAGCAGTTTTGTCTCGGTTACAAGATATTATGTCAGTAGACCTCGAGGAACTATTTGGTCTGTTCCTAATTTGAAGCATGAATCTCTCGTGAAAATTTTCAACAAGCTTCTGAAAAAAATGAGATCATCAAATGGGCAAATGAAAAGCCTACAAGACCAACATAACTTTCCGGTTATAAAAGTAAGCCTGCAATAAGACTTGACTACAACCGCTCCAAAAGAAAACTCAATGTATTCGACCAAATGGTCTCCATTTATTCTTGCACCACCACACACAAAACTCTGGCCGATCAACCGTCATCATTTTTCGACACTTCAATTCATCTAGAATTAACAATAATTTGTTCAGAAACGATAAGCTTATCGAACTGGGGTAGGAGCTGATGGAGTATTATGGGGCGAGTTTAGATATTCATACAAACAATCCCTGAGAGGCTTCATTGTAAAAGGTGCAGATGTCACCTTTGTCCAAGCGCACAAGACAAGAAAACTAGAAAAACTTGTGATTGTTGTGGTGGATATTGTTGCCTTTGCCACACAAATAACGAATGAGTCATACGTCTCCCCCAACTGCCAAAAACTTCAAGCTAAATTAGTATTTCTAGGTTCTTATTGCAATTAAATGCCTTATTATTATAAAATATGATTTTTGTTAGAATTGGACCTTTTTTCAGACAAAAAATAACTCATAAAATTCCGTAAAATGTGAATGAAAACAGACAGTGATCATTAAAACATAAAAAAATTAATACAAAATTGAATTTTTTCCACTGAAAAGTTATTATTTATTACAATTCGTTAAATGCTAACGTGAACAGTTCTTATAAATAAATGCTTAAAAACTACTTAACATTAAATTTTAATCCAAACTACTATAAAACAATGTCTTAAATTTGAGATTTTTAAAGTTGTCATATGGTGAACTTATTAGAAAATAAAATTTATTAAATATTGTTGGAATAATTTTGTCAACTACTGTATTATATAATAATCAACACAATACTCTCTTTTAAGTTTAACTGAACCTATGTACTCAATTTAACTTTTCTTTTGAATAACATTCTTTCTTCTTAGAAATTAATTGTTCACTTGCTCCGAACACTTTATACATTAAACATTTATTAGAAAATCCCGCTTTGGTTTTATTTCTGCAACAGGTTATGGGCCCAGGTTGCGAGTAAAAAAAAAAAAAAAAATATATACAGTTTAAGCTTAAAATAATTTATTCCGTTTGTCGATATTTTATGACTTAAGTTAAACGTGGATTACTTTTTTTTTTTAACTGAATTTTTTAATTTTATTGAAATTGTACTGTATAAAGTGAGAAAAGAAGGATGAGTTCCTTATATCAAATAGAAAAATTAAATGGAGAAAACTTTTCGACATGGAAAATCCAAATGAAGAGTATTTTGGTCCATGCGGATTTATGGTCGTTCGTCGATGGGTCGAGAGTTTTACCAAAGGAGCCAGGAGATGAGGAAAAGGCTGCATGGGACACTAGTGATGGGAAGGCGCTGGCAACTATTCTTCTGAGCGTGAAATCGTCCGAGCTAATGCATGTGAAGCACTGCAAGACGTCTAAGTCAGCATGGGACAAATTTCTTGAGATACATCAGCCAAAGGGTCCAGCTAGAATGGTGAGTCTGTTCAAACAATTAGTGCATGCGAAAATGAGTGATGGTCAGTCCATGTCAGCTCATGTTAATCAATTTTACGAATTGATTGAAAAATTGCATGAAATCCAATGTGATATACCAGATGAGTTATTAACTATAATTTTGCTATGTAGTTTGCCCGAGACATATGAAAATTTTATCGTAGCCATTGAGAGCAGAGATAGTTTGCCCAGTCTTGTTAACCTAAAAATTAAGTTATTAGAAGAAGAACAAAGGAGGCACGAAAAGGAAAATAGTAGCGCAGATAATCATCAAATTTTTAATATAAAAGTAAAAAACAAAAATGCTCCTAATACGACAAATTCGAATACTCCTAGAATCAAAGGGAAATGTTATACATGTGGAAAAAGGGGGCATTTTGCAGCGAGTTGTAGAAAACGTTCATCTCATCCAACTGCGTCGTTTGGGCTATTTTCAACAGATCTGGATGGTTCGATCGCACTTAAGCCCTACGAGTGGTGTCTGGATAGTGGGGCTACTTCCCACATGTGTTGTAACAAAGATTTTTTTAGTTCTTTGAGCTTAGACAATAAGGAAACGGTTCATTTAGCGAATGATAAATCAGTTTTGGCTAGCGGTATAGGTACGGTTAGTCTGAATTCATCTTTTGGAAACGTAATCCTAAATAATGTGCTTTATGTTCCGGAGCTGCGTGGGAATTTTGTTTCCGTAAGCAAAATTACTGAGCACAATTGTGCAGTTGATTTTTCTACTAACAAAGCTATCATAAAAAATAAACGAAATCAACCCGTTTTAAAAGCATTTAAGAAAAATAATTTGTTTATTTTTGAACTTGAAAAGGAAGTTTTGAGTTATAGCGCATGTAAGGATGTTGACAACCTTACAAAATGGCACCAGCGTTTTGGCCATCTTAATTTTCAGAGCCTCCAACAGTTGCAAGCAAATGGTATGGTCGTCGGTCTGAATTTGAATTCTGAAAACTCGAAAATATATTGTCTGGTATGTGCTAAGGCTAAAATAAGTGTTAAACCATTTCCTAAACATTCCTTACATCGAAGCAAGGAACTGCTAGAGGTTGTGCATTCGGACGTCTGTGGGCCCATGAAAGTCACTTCAGCTGGGGGAGCTAGATTTTTTCTGACGTTTATAGATGATAAATCCAGAAAGATTTTTGTCTATTTTATGAAATGTAAGGATGAAGTTTTTGGATTCTTCAAACAATTTAAGGCGATGTCAGAACTGCAGACCGGGTGTAAGATAAAAACGCTTCGAAGCGACAACGGTAAAGAATACTTAAACAACGCGTTTAACGATTTTTTAAGAGAGTGTGGCATTCAGAGGCAGCTTTCCGTAGCGTATACTCCTCAGCAGAATGGTGTGGCGGAGAGGGCCAATCGCACTTTAGTAGAAATGGCAAGGTGTTTGCTAGTTGCTTCAAGTCTTTCTGAGTCCTTGTGGGCGGAAGCTATTAACACTGCTGCATATTTAAGGAATATATCGCCTACAAATACCCCTGGCTTGCTTACCCCTTATGAACTTTGGTCAGGTCAAAAGCCTATTATATCTCATCTTAAAGTTTTTGGATCCAAGGCGGTCGTTTTAGATAAGAAGCCAAGTCGCTCAAAGTTTTCTGCTAAAGGGAAGGAGTACTTTATGGTTGGGTATTCCGATGAATCAAAAGCTTATCGACTATTCGATCCCAGAACGCGAAGAATTGAAAAGAGTAGAGACGTTATATTTTTTGAAAACTTTGAAGCCAACCCTATATTTAGTGGATATGACCTATTGAAAACCGATGTTGTGGACCATCAGCCTGATGTCTTGGGAGAACAATCGTTAGAAAAACAAAGTGATGAGACAGACGAAGAGGAGGAGCAAGGCGTTGACTATGTAAGAGGTCCAGGCCGCCCAAGAATAATCCGAACAGGCAAACCGGGTCGTCCAACAAAACAATTTAACCTCGTTGAAGCTGTGAACGTTTTAAACTCTGACCATGGAAGTTTTCCACCTGTTCCTTTAACCGTTGAAGAGGCCATGTTGACACCCGAAGCCGAAGAATGGAAAGCTGCTATGGATGTTGAAATGAACGCGCTTAAGAAGAACCAGACTTGGGAGCTGGTAGATCGTCCAGAAAAGGCTCAAGTCATAGGCTGTAAGTGGGTATTCAGCATAAAGAGGACTGCAGACGGCTCTATCGAAAGATACAAGAGTAGGCTTGTCGCAAAAGGTTGTGCGCAGAAGTTTTTAGTCAACTACAATGAGACTTTCTCTCCAGTTGCACGTTTTTCATCGATTCGTCTGATAATTGCTTTGGCTGTTGAACGAGAACTGCTGTTAGACCACTTGGATATCACCTCAGCATATTTATACGGAGATCTGAAGGACACCGTTTTTATGTCACAACCAGAAGGTTTTATTGATAAACATCATCCAAACAAAGTCTGTAAGCTGCTCAAATCACTATATGGCCTCAAACAGGCCGGCCGAGAGTGGAACAGAAAGCTTGATAGTGTTTTGCATGTAATTGGCTTCTCAAGATGTAATGGAGATAATTGCATTTATATAATGAAGAATGTAGAGAATATCAATATAATTCTCGTTTATGTTGATGACATCATGATAGGATGTTCAAATGAAGAGGATATGATTGATATCAAAACGAAGATAAGTCAAGAGTTTGAATGCGTGGATAAAGGTCCGCTCACATATTTTTTGGGTATACAAGTAGCGCGTCAAGGACGAAGAGGACCTATAAGCATACATCAAAAGCTTTACATTATGGATATCCTTCAAAGCTATCGAATGACAGATTGTAAACCACTATTCTTCCCATTGGATCCAGGGATAAAATTACGTAAGTGTGAAGATCAGGATTGTAAGAGAGAAAAGTCCAGTTCCTATCAATCGCTTGTTGGAGCTCTTTTATACTTAGCTGTGTGCACGCGTCCTGATATTACATACACAATTAGTAAGCTCTCGCAATTCAACACTGATCCACATACAGAACATAGTGTTGCCCTAAAACACTTATTACGATATTTAAAAACAACATGCGACTTCCAGCTCAATTATAAAAAGACAACAAAAGATATCGAAGGCTATGTAGACGCAGATTGGGCGGGTAACGTCGACGACAGGAAATCTTATACAGGCTATGTATTTATACTGGCAGGTGCTGCGATTTCCTGGGAGTCAAAAAAGCAGGCTTCTGTTGCTCTCAGTAGCACAGAGGCTGAGTATATGGCCCTGTCTCAAGCCAGTAAAGAGGCCATTTATTTTATAAATTTATTTTTTGAATTAAACATAAAAATGCACAATAATCATATTGTTCTTTTTAACGACAATGTAGGTGCTCAACAACTTGCAAGGAATCCCGTGCATCATCCCCGAACGAAGCATATAGACATACGTTACCATTTTGTCAGAGAGCTCATTCAAGAAGATAAAATCAAAATTAATTACTTATGTACGGGAGACATGATGGCCGACATATTAACCAAAAATCTTGCTAAAGTAAAACACTTAAAATTTGCTAATTTGATGGGTTTAAATTATGCTTAATTAAAATTATTATAATAAAATGAATTGATTTATTTTGTAATTTTGAAATTTATAAGTATTGCGTTGTGGGGGAGTGTTGGAATAATTTTGTCAACTACTGTATTATATAATAATCAACACAATACTCTCTTTTAAGTTTAACTGAACCTATGTACTCAATTTAACTTTTCTTTTGAATAACATTCTTTCTTCTTAGAAATTAATTGTTCACTTGCTCCGAACACTTTATACATTAAACATTTATTAGAAAATCCCGCTTTGGTTTTATTTCTGCAACAAATATATTGATTAATTGATTGATAGGGCTATGAGCACCATAGTTCGATCTACTAAAAATTTGATTTAGTGGTTCTTGGAGTCGTATACTCGATCGACTAAAACTAAAATTAAAACGAACAAGAACCAATGGTGATGTTATTGCTCCATTTATTATTGCCACAATAAAACAAAATTGTAAATATTTTCTATGGTTTGTCAACGAAGGAAGGTTAATAAAAGTAAGCCTTTGTGAATAAGGGGGCAGAACGTTTCCAGGAAGCCAAGGAAGAAAACGGAGACAAAAGCGCAAGAATCTCTTCTGAATCGCTTCAATTCTCATTATATGTATAGAATAATAAGGTGCCCACACTACGCAGGCATATTCAAGAATTGGTCTCACAAATGAAACAAAAAGTAGTTTAAGAACATAAGGATCACGGAAATCGCGCACAATTATCTTGTTGAAACCAAGGACTCTATTTGCTTTTTTAACAATAAAACTAATATGCTCAGTAAATATAAGTTTCGAGTCTAAAACTACTCCCAAGTCAGCAAAAACAGATACTCTACTTAAAGAACAAGAATCAAACATGTAATCAAAAATAATTGGAACTTTCTTGCGTGTAAAACTCATGGTTTTACATTTGTCAACATTCAAGACGAGACGATTTTTATTGCACCATTCCCTAAATAATATTAAGTCTAGTAATCTACGAGTAGTAAAAGTAGGCAGACAGATGTAGAGTTGATTCTTTTGAAAAGTTTAATGTCGATCACCATTTATATAAGGACAGACGAATTTTTTACTTGCGACTTATAGGTACTATAAGGCAAGTTATGCATTCGTAAAAAAAATCGAACTCGAGATTTTGATCAAAGTTGACATTACGATGATAGCGAAGACTAAAAAAGTGGGTCTCGAAATTCTGTCTGTCTGTCTGTCTGTCTGTTCGACTACAGGCTAAACGACTCGGCCAATTTTCTTTAAACTTGGTAGATATCATTTTTAATTTTTTCCCCCCACACGTTTTATTCTTTTTTTTTTTAAGACCAAAAATAACGGTACCCCCCATACGAATTTTTTACGAAATTTTATAAACATTTTTTTTTTCTCAAAAACTATTCAACAGATTTTAAAAATAAAGATACAGAAAAATTTCATTTAATTAAATCTAGCTATTGGTTGAAAAAATTTTTCCGAAAAATGGTTATTGAGGGTACCCCCCATGGAACCATTTTTTTTTGTTTTTGATTTTCTGAAAAACGGTTCAACCGATTTTGATAATTTTTTTTTTGCTAAAGCTCCCCAAAAACATAAATAGAATTGTGTACTCAAATTTTCAAAAAATTTTTTTTTGGATTTTTAAAAAAAACTTCAAAATTTTTTTTTTCAAAACTCAATATTTCGAAAACCCCATGCTAGATTTTTTTTAAACTTGATAAATAAAAGTTTCTCAATATAATCTACAAAATGTGAAAAAAAAAATTTTATTTTACCTAAAAATAAAGGTACCTACCATACAAATGCTAAAAAATTAAAAAAAATGGTTTTCAAAAATCGTATTTTTCTCGAAAACGGCACCTAGAATTTTGATAAAATTTTTTTTCTATCAATTAATTTTTACGATCTTTAATTCAATAAAAAAATTTTGAAATTAAGATATTACAGCTTGTACCTACCATAGAACCATTTTTTCGAATTTTGAATTTCTCATTATCCACATAACGGATCTTAATGAAAATTTTTATAGAGAAGCTTCTAAAAAGTCTAAAACACATTGCATTTCAAAACTTTAAAATAAATATTTTTTGAATTTTTGAAAAAAAAAATCTATTTTTTTCTTTTTTTTTTTTGAAAATTTCTTTTCGTAAATTTAATTTTTATTCGAACAATAATAAAAACTTTAAATTAGCGTACCAAAATTTTTTCTTAAAAAGCTTTTAAAAAGTTTGTATATAAAAGCTTCTTTTAAAGAAACCACTACAAGGACTTATAATTTTTGTTCTTGCATAAATTCATATTTGCATAGCATTCTGTTACTACTAAAAGAATTTAAAAATTAATTTTATCCTTATGAACAGTTTTCTCTAATCTATCTTCAAAATAGCCGCTCAAAGAAGAAGAAATGCCCAGGAGATTTGTTCGCCAAAGTTCATTAACAATGCTCAAGGCCAACTACTTGTGGAAGACAACGAAATTCTTCACAGGTGGCGACAGTATTGTGACGGACTTCTAAACGAACAATTTCCAAGGCTATACTTTCCAATAGCTTCACCTAACTTAAGCGAAGTATCCGACGTCACAGTCGAAGAAGTTAGTGAGGCGGTAAAATACTCCAAAAAGGGAAAAGCTGTTGGCCCAGACGAAATACCCTCAGAGTTTTGGAAAAAGATGGGAGACATCGGGTTTAGATGGCTCATGATTCTTGTCTCCAAACTTATACGAGGTGATCGCATGCCTAATCAATGGAGGGAAAGTTACCTTCTTCCAATTTACAAAGGAAAGGGTGATACTCGAAGCTGTGATAATTACCGTTCAATTAAGCTGATGTCACACACCATGAAGATCGTTGAGCGAGTCTTGGGTAGCCGACTGCGAAAAATAATTAGGCTATCTGATGACCAGTGCGGGTTTGTCGGGGGTAAGTCAACCACGGATGCAATCCAGAGTATAAGAATAATTATGGAAAAACATCGGGATTCTTTGGAGGATTTGCATGTCGTATTGGTTGATTTTGAAAAAGCATTCGATCGGCAACCACGAGATCTAATATGGGTGGCCCTCAGGCAACGAGGAGTTCCAGAAACCTATGTGCGGATAATTATGGACATGTATGATGGAGCAGTTACTAAAGTAAGATGCGTAGCTGGAGTCACCGAAGAATTCGAAATCACAGTAGGTGTACACCAGGGAAGTGTCTTGAGTCCCCTGCTCTTTATTACAGTTCTTGATTACCTGCTTGAAGGCAAAGTGACGGATCCAAAAGTACATCAGTTATTCTTTGCTGACGATGGAGCCATCATAAGTGAAGACCCGATATCCCTACAACGAGCACTTGACGTATGGGTGGATGTTCTAGAAGGAAGTGGGTACCGCATAAGCGCGAAAAAGACAGAATACCTATGCTGCCCATTTTCTGATCCACACAGGCCTATTCCAGACATTTATTTGAATGGAGTAGTGCTTCCCAAGTGTGAAAAGTTTAAATATCTGGGGTCTATGATAAATAACGAAGCTACTTGTGATGACGATATCAATCATCGCGTAAGCGTAGGGTGGATGAAGTGGCGGGAAAATTCTGCTATCTTCTGTGACCGAAAAATGCCCCCTAAGCTGAAAGGAAAGCTCTACACTTCAGTTGTGCGTCCAGCACTCACATACGGTTCACAATGTTGGACAATGTACAAAAAGTATGAGAGTAAGCTAACGGCAGCTGAGATGAAGATGCTTCGTATGACAGCAGGAGTTACAAAGCTTGATCGAATTAGAAGTACGAAGATCCGAGGAAGCCTTCATGTTAAGAATACCATTTCCCAAAAAATTGAACACGACCGACTCAGTTGGTATTGCCATGTTCAAAGGAGAGATCCTGAGAACCCCGTCAAAAGAGCAATATCATACAACGTTCCAATTCGGAATAAAAAGAAAGGTAGGCCTAAACACTCCTGGTACAAACAAATGCAAAAACACCAGCATTCAGTTGGCCTCAGAAATGGAACAATACAAAACCGGGAGGCTTGCCGCCGATTTCTGAGGTCAACCCGGCGAACCCCACAGGCGGATCACTAGTGTGAAGCAGATACGTGGGAGAGTTATGATCCCCTCGACATCGAGATCATAACAGCGCCGAAGAAAAGGAAGAAGAAGAAGAAGAAGAACAGTTTTCTCTAATAACATTCGTTTTTAAAATTCCCAGTCGATTACATAGGAGCAAGTTCGTGCGACCCAGTCGTGCATTTTATTATAATCGAAATCAAGTCATTTTTAAATAAAATAAATAAAATTGGGCCTAGATGGCTGCCCTGGGGTACACCAGAGTTCACAATAAACGGACTCGACCATTCATTACGAAATATTACACTATATTGTCTATTTTTTTAAGTATGATGAAATCCAATTTAAGAAATTATCGTTAAAACCTTGACGAGACAGTTTAAAAATAAGTGTTTTATGACACAACTTGTCAAACGCTTTACTAAAATTAGTAAATACGCAATCTACTTGTTCACGTTTCTCAAAAACATCTAAACAAAAGGACGTAAAATTAAACAAATTAGTAACAGTAGACCGTTTTTTGACAAAACCATGCTGGTTATCACAAATAATTGAACTACAATGAAATGTAAGGACACTACATACGATAGACTCAAACAGTTTAAGTATCACAGATAGCTTAGCAATAGTTCGGTAGTTCAAAATTTCATTTTTAGGACCTTTTTTGTGTATTGGAATGATAAATGAGCTTTTCCAGACAATTGGAAAAAGCGAACTTTTTTAGGACGTGTTAAACAGAACGCATAAAGGATACGACAAATAAGAGACACATTTTTTCAAAATAGAGGATGGCACACCATCAGGACCAGGACTAAAACACTCTTCTAGATGCAATATGTTTTGTGCAACAGTATGTTCACTTATTTCAAAATTAATATTATTTAGATGTTGAAAGTTTAAAACTGAAGAAAAAGAACAAGGAGAGTTTACTGTGTGTGATTCATGAAACGATTCTTTGAAATAGCTTTCAAACATGTTTGCAATAATTTTTGGTTCATGGCTTTATCGAAACGTATAAAATGATCCTCATTATAAGCTAAATGTTCACATATTGCCGATTTTGTTACTTCGTTCTTTAGTATGGCTCTTATATGTTCGTTTAGTCTTGTAGAGATTGCTCGTTTTGTCTCACCTATATATGATGAGCCACAGCTACACGGAACTGAATAAACTCCTGGATTTTGTAGAGGAATTTTATCTTTTGGGGATCTTAGAAGTTGGCGGATTTTTTCAGGTGGCTTAAATATTGACTTTATGCCATGCTTCGATAAGATTCTTCCAATTGCTTCAGAAACGCCTTTTCTATATGGAAGAAAAGCTCTTTTTTCATTTTGATGTGTTGAAATTTCTGAAGCTACTCTTTTTTTTGGTTTCCAAGACCGTTGTTTTGAACTGTAACCATTTTTCAAAAGAGCTGCGTCAACGTGTCTTAACTCTTCTTCACGATGATCATTGTCACAGATCGCAATTGCTCTATTAACAAGAGCAGACACCACGGAAGTGAAATTTGATGGATGATGATGGGAAGCGGCATGAAGATATCTGTCGGTGTGAGTAGACTTCCTATATACCGTGTGTCCTATGGTCCCATCTGGTTTTCTAATGACCTTTACATCTAAACATGCCAATGAATTGTTTTCTTCCACTTCCATTGTGAAATTTATTTTTGGATGCACCGAATTTAAGTGTTTGAGAAATGTATCAACATCATTTTTGTTGAGAATGCAAAATGTGTCGTCAACATATCTCTTCCAAATAATTGGCTTTATTGTTGACGTTTCTATTGCCTGATCTTCAAAATTTCTCATCCAAATATCTGCAATAGCTGGAGCAAGTGGAGAACCCATTGCTACTCCGTCAACTTGCAAATAAAATTTTTTATTGTAAAGAAAATATCCGGATGTAAGGCATATGTGGAGAAGTTCTATAAATTTTAAGTCATCATCAGAAGAAGATAACTTAGTTTTAATAACTTCTAGGCATTCTAATATTGGAATATTGGTGAACAATGATGTTACATCGAAACTAACCATTATTTCATTTGTATTTATGCGTAAGTCTTTTATTATTGAAATGAAATGTTGCGAGTTTTTTACAGAAGAAAAGCAATCAGACACCAACGGTTTAAGTTTCATAGCTAGTTCTTTGGCAACAAGGTAAGTAGGTGAATCAATTTGGCTGACAATTGGCCTCAAGGGGACATTTTCTTTGTGTACTTTTGGAAGGCCATACAGTTTTGGTGGTTGATTACACGCAGGTATTATATTTGTTTTACTAAAAAGCGATTTACATTTAGCCAATTCTTGTCTCACTTTTCTTGTCACCCTTGCTGTTGGATCATAACTCACTTCTTTGTATGTATCTCTATCACTGAGAAGATTTTCTATTTTTGAACAATAATCTACTGTATCGAGGACTACAGTGCAGTTACCTTTATCCGCAGAGAGAATAATCAAGTCTTTTTCTGTTCTAAGTTTTTTCAAAGCAATTCTTTCATTAACCGTGATGTTTTGTTTTATCGGTTTTGCCCTGCGAATTACAGTTGACAAACTTCCAGAAATTATCTGGATTAGATTTAAGATCAGTTTCAATTTTATTAATCCCAAGACGAAAAAATTGAAAACAAAAAAGTTTTGAATTCTTAAACATGCTCCCAAACAGGTCGACAGTTACCGATATTATTATTAATTTCTAACATCTTCTCTACACAGTGCGAATTTGGTATAGTGGTAGGTAGCGTAGGTAGTTTCTTCCAGAAAAACCAAGTAACCTTTGTTTGAATCAATTTAACATACATTATGGCAATGATATGATCAACATATCAATAATATTTAAAATGCTGAAAGATTTTTCATCATCCAAAAGTGTAAAGTGCTCCGTTGTCGTCGTATAAACTGACATATTAGGCGTATTTTGTTGAGCTTCCTAATGTACACATTAAGCTTATTTTGCACATGTAAATACAACAACAACAAGTTAACAGCACATTCACTCTTCAGTAATTTTAATGTAACATTTCTTAATGTGTACATTAAGAAGCTCAACAAAACACGCCTATTGTAATTATAATTCTCATAATTATTGTTAAATTTGTTAGCTGCATTATCAAATAATAGAGAATAATTAAGAAATAAAACGTTAACAGACGTATTAATAAAAACACACACGTTTTTTCCAACACACGGATAATGAAATTATCCCTTTGATAAATTAAAATATTAATAAAACTATCGTTTCTTCATTTTATCTATTCACTGAATAACGAGGAAAAATTGGCAGCACTTCCTTAAATTCTACTAAATATTCTAGTACATTTTTCATTATCGAAAGTCGACATGTCATCTCAGTCATAGAAAATAATTTTTGATGTCAAACAAGTTCGAAACGGTTATTTAATTTTTGTAATAAAGTTAAAATAAAATTTAAAAAAATGGATATACCAGAAAAGAAAAAAAAAGACTGAAAACTAGAGCGACAAGGTTAGTTAACACAATAGCGTATGGCAGCAATTACTTGGACATTTGGTGGAATTTGTATTATTAAATAAAATGTTTCTGTCAAATTCGACGAGCAACTTAAAGATAGCCGCTCGTTAATCACCAAAATCGGTAAGATAAGTTATCCTCTCATTGTCAGACGTCATTTAAGACTAACACACGTTTATTAGTAAGAATTATAAGTTAAAATACGTGTTAAAGTTGTTTCGTCTTTATTTTGTATTTATTAATAGGGCTGTAAGAGTTTAATGTCGTAATATAATTGGTATATACTATCAAATACAGCTTACAAAACTTCTCAGTAATGAGCAAGTAGTCGGAATCGGTCATGTATCTTATAGTTCCTTAGATAGTTTAGAGCCATAGCGATATTCATATTCTTTCAACTTTAATGATGTTGCTTGGTTCATAAAGGACATACAAAACATTTAGTTGAATGACGTTCACAAGAAGTATTATAAACATTCTGTTTCGAATGAGATTTTCGTAAAGTTTTCTTTTCACCCGACCCATTCAATTTTGACATTTAAAATGTTAGTAAAAATTGAAATATTTAACAGATGTACCTTATACCAACCAGAGATTAATAAAAAAAAGAGAAACATCAGGCCGAATACGTGCTCCTCTTTAAAAAGCACTCGACCAATAAATCCCATAAGATTTGAAAATTCCTTAACCGTCGACGAATTAGACTCGCTTCGTTATGTTTTTGTTACAATAAATAAAACCAACTCCTCGATTACACATCATGCTGGGTTTGGAATCCCGGGGGATACAATTAAAGTCAATAAATGTTATCCTTCGTTGAAATATATTTCTATTTTAAATACAACCTATGCTTTTGATATTCACAACAGAAGGAAATCCATTTACCTTTTCATATGCCTTTGTTGAAATCAAAAAATTAATGTAGCGCACAGAAATGGAGATCGGTATACAAGTACTTATCCTATATTTGCCATATTTGCCCACCCTTTATAATATATGTACGTTCCTATTTATAAGCTCAAAATCATTTACCCAAAGTAAATGCTTACAATAAAAATAAATTCAATTATACTATGGAAATTCCTTATCAATTGTTGGCCATTTGATTCTCAATCCTTACTTAGTAGGTAGACTGGTAAACTTACAGCTATTTTACAGTTTCATTTCTTTCTAAGTGGTATCGTTTTTTGTTCCTATTCAAATAAATTTGTCATTTCATATCATATTCTAACCTCTTAATTCCAAAAGTTAAGTTAAAGTGAAAAGCGGAAGTATTTAAATTATTTCGGCGTTGGACGCAACTTGAAAAATAAAACTTTTATTAACTTTGATTTCCCTTGGTCATTTAATGCAGAAAGCGTATCTTTGAGCTTCTTATATATTTTGAGTTCGTTTAAGTATTTATTGAAATTTCACAAGAGTTCTTATTCCTTTTCCAGTAGAGATTTGGCGATCACATCCTAGTATCCAGGTGAATACATTTAAGAAGAACAATTGTTTCTCATGTACTGATTTTATTATTGACAATTAACCTTTGAATAAGAAGTTTGCATTTAGAAAAGGATTCATCCTGTGCAAATAAAAGTGCCTTAATTTACGGAAAATAACTTAAAATAGTCATACAGTGTTGGACAAAACTGAAGCACTAACAAATATCACATTGGAAACATACGAATAAAAAATGAAAACACTCGTGATACTTTTATATCGTTTATTTTTTCTTAATCGCAATATATTATTCTATATTTTACAGTTTTTAATTTGATTTTAAATCTCAACATATTTCTAAAAAAATAGTTAAAAATAGATAAAAACTAATTCAAAAGTAGCTGGACAAAACTAAAGCACATGTACCCTACTATACCTACTTGTACCACTATACTCTGTCCAACAAAAATTGTCAGTACAGGGAAGATAGGACGTTTGTCTCTCATTCTGGTTGCATTGCCATGCATAAGTGTGTCGTCTTTTAAAGCTCTCACAGGGATTCCGTAGTTTAAATTATAAATCGCCGCAAATGAAAGTAAAAAACGCGTAGGGCTACCGTCTGCCGATTCAAAACGACTGAAAACAATATTCAATTTACCTTTTCCCACAACGCCAAGCGGTAAGATAATAGGCGCGTTTTTTTTTTTTAAGTTGAAAAGCAATACGACAACACTCAACATACTCATCTTCTTAAAATGTGTTCTCAAAAGCTTCAAATCCCAAAAGCTCCTTAATAAAAACCACTGAAAAAGCTCTTTGCTTGCAATTGAGAATGATAATGGTAACTGGCTGAACACAATGGAGACGGAGCTGCAACTGGAGCTGCAACTGGAATAGCTGTCAAAATATTCAATACACGTAAATTCAATGTTACGAACACAACACAACGCAACTGCAGTCGGTGCTGCAAGAGTTGGCGAACTTTTAACTTTTTCGTGCAGCATTTTTGACATTTCAAATTTTATATATCTGTCTGTGATTTTAAGTGTTGTTTTGTTGTATTGTGATTTCGTGGTTAAATTTTAATTAAAATAATGGACAAAAATCTTCAATTTCAGTGTCCATTTTATAGTTTCAATTACTTAAAATATTTACAATTTGCCAAAGATTCAACACCTGACCCAACAAATGACAACAAAACAATGAAAGCTGTACAGCCTTATTGTGGGCACATAAAAAAAAGTACGTACGACACTTTTTGACAGCTCTTCCAGTTGCAGCTGCAGCTCCAGTTGCAGCATTCTATTGTGTTCAGTCAGTAACTCTGTTTTGATGTAGATAAAGAGCGCACTGCGCACGATCGTATTGAGTCATTGAGTGACACTTGACACTCTTGTCTTGATCTTGACAGTATCTCATCAGCAGTGGGATATAGCTTGAACCAATTCAGTTGGCAATTCTACTGCGCAGGTCTCTTTAAATTTCTTTGCTCTACTCTTTAATTCTTAAAGAGACAGAAAAATCAATGAAAAAAGGAAAAAAAAAAAGATGTACATGCCGGCGTTGTTGTCAATGACGCTGCTGCGATCGTACTGAAGCACTTAGGAGGGTGAGTTTTGTTTATAGCTTCGCTCAGAGTAAAATAGAGATGAATTTCCAGTGATGGACTTTCTTTGAATAAGATATGATCATGGTTTACTTTTCTTTCATAGCTTGATGTCTAAAAAACTATTTCATCTCTGGTGAGATAAAAGGAAAAGATTTGTAGGTGTAAACTTTACTTCGAAAAAATAAAATTAATAATTTTTGTTTTTATTACTGGAACAAATTTCAGTGCACCTATAATAAAAAAATAAGTCTATTGCAAAATGCAATTGGGTCAGACAAAAAAAAAACTACCTGCGAGCTGCGACATAGGATTAATTACAAAAAGCTTAGGGATTATTGTTTATTTCTATGTTTTATGATTTGTGGCTTAGTAACAGAAAGGTTCCGGGGGCGTTGTGTTTATATTTATTTTATGGCGTGAGTGTATATTTGATATATTTTTTTTTTGACCTGTGGGGTTGGGATTAATTGTAGATTAGTGTTAATTAGTTGGATTAGTGTTTACGAGTTTGAACAATTTTTGCATCAGAGGGAATTAACGTATTTAAATGATATTTGCTTTGGTTTGCAATTCAGTTTAAAAAAAACAACCAAGAATAATACATTGAAATACATTTAAAAGAAATTGTAATGGATCCATTCAGAAAAGGAAAACCTATTGGAAGCCAGGCGCGTAAGATAGTTGTTAAGATATATAATGACAAACTGGAAGAAGCAAAGAATTCGTTTCTTGAAAATCCTGTGAGTTACGCAACAACGCAAGCAGTGGAAACTACTGAAATTTCTAAACGTTCAATCAGAAGGATTATTAAGGAATACGAAGAGACAGGAGTTGTACAGTCACCAAATAAAAAAGTGCAGCATACGAAGTGGAAAACTGGACTAGACGAATTTGACATCGCAGCTATTCGGCGTATAATGCACAACTTCCACCAGGAGGAAAAAATGATGATATCCTTAAAAATGTTGAGACAACGAGTACAGGAAGATCTGGAGTTTAACTTAAGTATTACGTCTCTCAACAGGATTCTAAGAAGAAACGGATTTAGCTACAAAAAAACTCAAAACAACCGGAAACTTCTCTGTGAAAGAAATGATATTAAACTCATGCGAGTGAAGTATCTGAGAAAAATCCGGGAATACAGAACAAGAGGATATGATATCATTTATTTGGACGAAAGCTATATTCATAGCTCACATACAAGGCCACGGGCTTGGACTGATGACAGTAGCAGTGGGTTGAAGACGCCAATTTCAAAGGGAAAGAGGCTGATAATGGCGCATGCAGGTGGTGACAAAGGTTTCGTGAAAAACTCCTTACTTTTATTCAAATCTGGAACGAAAACGTTAGACTATCACGACGACATGAACTTCGAAAATTTCTGCAAATGGATCCAAGAACAAGTTTTGAATAACTTGGAGGAACCTTCAGTTATTGTAATGGACAATGCCTCGTACCACAATAAATTAGAAGAAAATCAAATTACTTCTGCTAGCAAGAAATCCGAGATGATACAATGGCTAAACGAAAAGAATATTCCGCATACTATACATATGTTGAAACTTGAACTGTATGAGCTAATAAAAGGACACCGAGCTACACACAACCCAAAGCATAAGATTGACGATATCATTCACGGCATGGGACATGAGGTTCTACGTTTACCACCCTATCATCCAGATCTCAATCCCATTGAAAATATTTGGGCAACTGTCAAGGCAAGAGTAGGTTCACGAAACACAACATTCAATTTATTGGATGTTCAAAAATTAGCAGAGGAGGAATTTTCAAAAATAACGGCTGAAGACTGGCGAAAAGTGTGTGAAAAAGCCATAAGAACTGAGGAAGAATACTTTTCTCACGACCTGACGTGGGACACAATTTCGGATTCAATTATAATTAATCCAGGTGACGATTCTTCAACCGACTATGAAAGCGACATTAGTTCTTAAAACTAAGTACATATATGTAAATAAACATCTATTATTTAAATTATATTATTCTTATTTATATTATTTTTATTTTATTATTATGTTTCATACTTATCTCTGAAGTACAAATTTATAATAATTATTTTAAGGTAAAATAAATTCTTAAAAACTCGTAGGTAAAAATTATTCAAACTTGTAAACACTAATCTAAATAATAAACACTAATCTACAATTAATCCCAAAACCCCACAGATCAAAAAATTATAAATACATATATCAAATAAACACTAACACCATAGAATAAATATAAACATAACGCCCCCGGAACCTTTCTGTTGCTAAGCCACAAACCATAAAACATAGAAATAAACAATAATCCCTAAACTATTTGTCAAAGCAAAGTTGAGTTAGGCACTGTAAGATTTAAGGAAAAATGTTTACTCATTAAATAGCTTGTGCACCATTTTTGTTCTCTTAAATCCTCTCTCTGCGCAACCGGCCGTTGGCCAACTGAATTGGTTCAAGCTATACAACTTTTTGCAAAGAATTACAACAACAATTCCTTAAGAAAAGTCAGTGGCTTGCTCTTTTTTTAGTGGCATTTTTCCTAACGCATTGTAGTGAGGGTGCATCAGGCGCCACTGCTTTAGAAAAAGCTCTCCCATAAGGCCTGTACTGACAATTTTTGTTGGACAGAGTATAGAGTTGAAAACGTCAACTTTGAGTGAATAAAAACAAAATCACGAGTTGAAAATAAAAATACTCAAGTTATGTTCAACTCCGAGTGAAAACAAACCGGCCTAACTGAATTTGAATAAAAGTGAACAGCCAACTGGTAAATTGGTAATAAGTTAGTTTTAAGTCAAATTGCATATAAAATAAATTGAAAAATAAAATTCTTAATTTAATTTAATTTTAGTGGAGGCTTAACCCCCATTTATTGGGTTTAATTCAAGCTATAAGTATAACTTAAAAACTAACTTAAATCTAAACTTATAACTAAGAGTGGGGGTGGAACAAAAGGTGTTTGAGGGTGTAGGTGGCGATATTAAAATCAAATGAATTTGGATTCAAATTGACCAACCGGAGCAAACGGGTCTGAGGTTCATTAAGGCCATAGGAGGTTTGGTGTGATAGTAAATAGAAAAGGCGATAGTTTCTCAGGTGACGGGTGTTAGTATTGAAAGAAATCGAGTTGTAGACATCGAGGAGCTGTCAACTCAACCAGATAGAAGCCGATGTATGAAAAGTATGTCAGAATTTCTCTACGTTCCTGTAATGAGTTGAGGTTTAACAGTTGGAGGTGATGGTCACGATAAGGGGGTAAGATAAAGGGTTATCCCACGGAAGGCATTGAAGGCATTGACCAAACTTGAGGCGCATACTCAAGTAAAAGTCGGACAAACGTTATGTAAAGCGCCCGTGTCACGTGAGGGTTGGAAAAATCTTTAGACCATCTTTTTAAAAAAAACCTAATGCTGAGTTGGCCTTATAGATTATTCCATCAATATGAAATAGAAATTTCAGTTCACGGTCACATAAAAGACCAAGATCCCTTATCTTTTCTACTATTTGTATGGGTTGATTATGAAGATAGTACAGACGGGGAGTTGTTTTAATCCATTTACGTGAAAAGGTCATGAAATGCTAAGGATAAAGGGGAGAGAGCCTAAATGACCACCTTGGGGGACACCAGAAGTGGCTAGAATAGGATTGGAAAGCGCGGATCTAAACCGTACACAATATTCATGAGTCTCTAGGTAATCCATTGCAGGAAAAGGGGTTTAAAATCTAAAGAGGATAGTTTAAAGACTATGAGCCGGTGCGAAATTTTGTCGTTTTCTAAGGCTCTTACTCTTAGAGTGAAAGAAACAAGTTTTGTGAAGGTGGATCTGCTTTTTAAAAACCATGCTGTTCTGGGGCAATTAAGGGCCTGCAACGGAAATTGGGGAGTTGATATAAAATGCTTTCGAAAGTTTTTGGGATATGTGAAATTTTAGCAATGTTTTCCATATCTTGGGAAATGTTCCCTGAGATAAGGATAAATCAGGATAAATGAAAGAGTAGAAGAACATTTTTTTCAGGAAAATGGCAGGAAGACCATCAGGGCCCGGAGTGAACTCATCATTAAGTTGAGAAAATTTGTTTTCAATGGCCGAGGGAGAAATGCAATCAGGTAAGAATGGATCCAGTGGTCCAATCTTGTTTAAAAGAATCCTTGGAGAATGAGTCCTTAAAAAATGATGCAAAGTAATATTAGCAATAGTTATTTTATCATTGGAGGTTTTTAGAGAAAACTGTAGGTACAGTTCGTTGAATTGAAGATAAGAACCAAGGTACTTTGAGTAGGCAGTTGGGCATTGAGAGCGTAGGAAAATTTCCCAAAGCTTGTTCCATTGGCTACGCAGCGAATGTACGAACGTAGTCTACGATTATACCAAAGTGGGCATGAAGGAGAAATTCTTCGTCGGTACGAAGGGACAAATAGCGAAATTGAATAGTGTAATTCATTATAAAAAATGTTAGTGGCTTCTTCTTGAAAGAATTGGGCTTTATGAAAATCATACAAAATAGGATGTAAAGTGGGTATACTTTCTAGGTACAAGTTCTGGTAGAACGTTAGTAACTAAAACTAAAAAAAAACTGTTAAAGCTAATGACACATCCGAGTTTGTAGTGCGATATGGAATAATTTGCCATTTATTTTCTTCAGAAACTTATTACTTGGAGTAGGGTTTAATGTAATACCTTTTTCCCACACAAAACAGTAAAATCGTCAAGATCACCCTGCAGGGGAATATGATAGTGTTATGATAATAGTCTTTATTTTCATAAATAAAGTTAATTATTTCATGAAAGAACTCACTTTTACTAAATCTTCGAAAACATATTGTTAGTTAGGCAGTCCCTACAAAAATTAAGAGATATTGCATGAAGAACACAAAATGTCCCTTGGTTACAATTTTTTAATTTTGTTTTGAGCTTTCACATTAAAACATAGAAAGTATCAATACACGAGTCCTTACACTTGTTAGATTATTACCTACTCCTATTGCTCAATTACACTTATATCATACGTGCTAATGGATTACTTGGGCTTAAAACATCTCCTAATCTATTAAACAAACTAGAAACTAATAGCTAGGATTGGAATATAAATAAATAAATCCATGATAACAAACGTCATGCAGCCAATTTACAATCTGCTGTATTTCCAATAAAATTTAAACAGCTCACTGAGCCCTGAAATCCATAAAAAGTAAGGCAGCATTACTCAACAATCTTCAAGACCTAAGATAAAAGTGTCTCTTGCGTAAAATGTGAGCTTTATTAACTATTTTACTTACAAAAAACACTTTTCACGCCCATGAAATCAAAAAAAAATATGACATAAAATCTAAGAAAATTGCTATTTCATTCGCATTACCCCTGAGGGATTGTTCTGGCAGCAGCTGAACTCGGTTCTTTTCTGCAAATTCATTCAGAAGAAGAGGGCCAACTCACTCTAACACAATTACTCTTCTCTGTCTAAGCCAATGTAATGACAAATGATTCATCATCCATCAAGGGACGACAAACCAACAAAAACAAAAAAGCCGCAGCGCACAAAAACTAAATCCTTTCGCTGTGGGTCGTTTCACTTCTATTCGTAATAGGTATATGTATGTTTGTTTATGTCTCTATACGACACTCGGTTGAATGGTAAACTACCATAGTCTACCTATTTTTCCCCAAGGATCCATTCCTCACATAGAAACCAAAATCCTTAACAACAGGCTTTTTACGAGGCATGTCAAAGTTTTTTTTTCGGAAAATAGGACACAAATTTTACTTCCGCTTGAAGGAATAATAATAGAAGCTCTGCCCTACATAACCTTACCTATATTATACCAATACACTATACACCCAAATGGAATCATATCAAATACTGAAAAAGAACTGAAGTAAAAGTTGGAACCTATTTGGCAGCTGGTATTCGCACGACATGACAATGTCAAATCAAAGCCTCAACGGGGGAGTGATTTTACAAATGGCGGTTGGTGAACTTTTGTGTTCTATGCAAATACAGTGGTTGAGGCGCGTAAAGAGGAGCTCGGTTGACAAAATAAAAATTGTAATAAAACAATAACGTAGTTTGTAAAATTGATAATTCAGGAGCCTAGACTACTTAAAGTCTTGCTGTAGAATCAAACTCTTTTAAGAGCTTCATATGAACACGTGCCCTATCGTTGACATATAGTTGAAAAGCGGGTCGTTGGCCTAATTGAATATTGTTTGCTTCAGGGTTTTACGAACATCCAAATTCCAAAAGAAACTGCCATAAGCTTGACTCGAATACAATTTTATAGCACACCCGAAAGCGAATGTTTTAAGCATGCAACTCGTAATGTGCATCTAATTAGAACAAAAACAAATATATCTATATTTCATATAAAAGAAATAGTTTTCAACCCAAACAGAGATCGCAGAGATGTCAGAGTTCTACAAAAAAAATTCTCAAGTTTTTCTGGGGTGGATTCGCAAGTTTTGAGTTCACAAGAAAATCAAACGTGAGATTTTAATCCAACTTGGCACAACAATATTAGGTGCGTTTTATTATTCACAAATCTATCTGGATCCGGATCTGGATTAAGTTATAACATGTATCACAAAAACAATTTGGGATCCTGTTTTCTATCAGGATCTATTTCAAAGATCCAAAAATCAGTAAGTTATTACACTGGCGAGTAAGTGGCTTTTTATGGTAAGGTAGTATTAGCTATAGTATAAAAAAAAGACAAGAAATAATTGAAAATTTACAAACCCAAGGATAAAAAGAGACGGACTTATAACACTGCTGTCACTAAGAGCCGTATATTGTTTTATTTTCAAGGGAAGATCCAGATCCGGATCCAGATAGATTTGTAAATAATAAAACGCACCTATTATTGACAATCCGAATAATCATCCTTTTAGACATTTTTCTCTGATAACATCACTGTTTTATAACTACAATAACTCTTAAAATTCTAAGCTGCTTGACTATAGATAGACCACAGACAAGAGAAATATACAGATCAGGGTACGGACTTTACTTCGATCGAAGTAGATCTACTTCGATTTTGTGAAAAAAGTTTAATCTACTTCCCTGCTTCTCTTTTTTATGATCTACTTCTCTTTGAAATTCTTAACCAAATTATTTAAAGACATCGCTGATCACTGTATTACATAAAAAACAAGTTTAAAAATCGTTTTTAGGTAAGCACCGTAGAAAATTTAATGTTTTCGAGATCACTTACAGAAAAATGTAAAGATATTTATGAACCACCTATTGAATTGATAAAATTCATACAAAATTACAAGTTCGTTGATGGAAAATTTACCTTAAAATAGTTATATTTAGTTACTATTTTATTAAAAGTCTGTAGTATAAATGTTTATATAATTTAATTTCCTAAAACTACTTCGAAAATTTTGGATCTACTTCAGTTTTTTTCCGTATTTACTTCGAAAATTTAAAACCTAAGTCCGAACCCTGATACAGATGTAGAATCGTAGAACAAAACCATGTTCAAATAAAATGCACGACTGGATCGCACGAACTTGCTCTTATGTAAAAGTACTTTGGAATTTAAGATACATTTTATAAATATAAAACATGAATTTAAAACTAAATTGCCGTCTGATTTCTTGAAAAGTATGAATTTATGCAAACAAACTTTAAAAATCGTTTTATTATTAAATAAATAAGTTTTTTATATAAAAATTTCTTTAAAATTTTTCAAGAAAAAAATGTGGGATGCGAATTTTAAGTATTTAATAATATTGATTTTTGGAAATAATTTCAAAAAATAATCGTTCATAGGTTTTGAAGATATTGATTTTTCAAAAAAAAAATTTTTTCAAAAAAACCCAACAACTAATTTTTCGAATATTTTTATATACAATATTATTTTAAACTTAGGGGGTCTCCTGCTGAAAATTTTTGGTTAAAATCGTTAGAGCCGTTAATGAGAAAGTCGAAAATCAAAAAAACGGTTCTATGACAGGTACCGTTAATAACATTTTGCCCCAAATTTTTTTTTTACCAAAACGTAGTCCATGTCCATAATATCACACCTAATTTTTTTTATCAAAATCGTTAGAGCCGTTTTCGAGATAAATAAGATTTTGCATTACGGGTGTATGGGGGGTACCGTTAATTTTAGAGCTAAAAAAAAAATTTCAATTTCCCCTCTAGGGAATCACCAAAGACCCATAACTACCGAGTTTGAAGAAAATAGGTCCAGTGGCTTAGGCTCTAGATCGAGGTACAGACATACAGACAGACAGACAGACAGACAGACAGACAGACAGACAGACGGAATTGTCGGACCCACTTTATTCGTCTTCGCTATCATCGTAATGTCAACTTTGATCAAAATCTCGAGTTCGATTTTTTTTCCAAATGCAGAACTTGCCCTATAGTACCTATATCGCAAGTAAAAATGCACGACTGGATCGCACGAACTTGCTCTTATGTAAAAGTACTTTGGAATTTAAGATACATTTTATAAATATAAAACATGAATTTAAAACTAAATTGCCGTCTGATTTCTTGAAAAGTATGAATTTATGCAAACAAACTTTAAAAATCGTTTTATTATTAAATAAATAAGTTTTTTATATAAAAATTTCTTTAAAATTTTTCAAGAAAAAAATGTGGGATGCGAATTTTAAGTATTTAATAATATTGATTTTTGGAAATAATTTCAAAAAATAATCGTTCATAGGTTTTGAAGATATTGATTTTTCAAAAAAAAAATTTTTTCAAAAAAACCCAACAACTAATTTTTCGAATATTTTTATATACAATATTATTTTAAACTTAGGGGGTCTCCTGCTGAAAATTTTTGGTTAAAATCGTTAGAGCCGTTAATGAGAAAGTCGAAAATCAAAAAAACGGTTCTATGACAGGTACCGTTAATAACATTTTGCCCCAAATTTTTTTTTTACCAAAACGTAGTCCATGTCCATAATATCACACCTAATTTTTTTTATCAAAATCGTTAGAGCCGTTTTCGAGATAAATAAGATTTTGCATTACGGGTGTATGGGGGGTACCGTTAATTTTAGAGCTAAAAAAAAAATTTCAATTTCCCCTCTAGGGAATCACCAAAGACCCATAACTACCGAGTTTGAAGAAAATAGGTCCAGTGGCTTAGGCTCTAGATCGAGGTACAGACATACAGACAGACAGACAGACAGACAGACAGACAGACAGACAGACGGAATTGTCGGACCCACTTTATTCGTCTTCGCTATCATCGTAATGTCAACTTTGATCAAAATCTCGAGTTCGATTTTTTTTCCAAATGCAGAACTTGCCCTATAGTACCTATATCGCAAGTAAAAATGCACGACTGGATCGCACGAACTTGCTCTTATGTAAAAGTACTTTGGAATTTAAGATACATTTTATAAATATAAAACATGAATTTAAAACTAAATTGCCGTCTGATTTCTTGAAAAGTATGAATTTATGCAAACAAACTTTAAAAATCGTTTTATTATTAAATAAATAAGTTTTTTATATAAAAATTTCTTTAAAATTTTTCAAGAAAAAAATGTGGGATGCGAATTTTAAGTATTTAATAATATTGATTTTTGGAAATAATTTCAAAAAATAATCGTTCATAGGTTTTGAAGATATTGATTTTTCAAAAAAAAAATTTTTTCAAAAAAACCCAACAACTAATTTTTCGAATATTTTTATATACAATATTATTTTAAACTTAGGGGGTCTCCTGCTGAAAATTTTTGGTTAAAATCGTTAGAGCCGTTAATGAGAAAGTCGAAAATCAAAAAAACGGTTCTATGACAGGTACCGTTAATAACATTTTGCCCCAAATTTTTTTTTTACCAAAACGTAGTCCATGTCCATAATATCACACCTAATTTTTTTTATCAAAATCGTTAGAGCCGTTTTCGAGATAAATAAGATTTTGCATTACGGGTGTATGGGGGGTACCGTTAATTTTAGAGCTAAAAAAAAAATTTCAATTTCCCCTCTAGGGAATCACCAAAGACCCATAACTACCGAGTTTGAAGAAAATAGGTCCAGTGGCTTAGGCTCTAGATCGAGGTACAGACATACAGACAGACAGACAGACAGACAGACAGACAGACAGACAGACAGACGGAATTGTCGGACCCACTTTATTCGTCTTCGCTATCATCGTAATGTCAACTTTGATCAAAATCTCGAGTTCGATTTTTTTTCCAAATGCAGAACTTGCCCTATAGTACCTATATCGCAAGTAAAAAAGTTTCAAACTTAGCATACCAAAATCGAAACCTAGCATACCTCATACTAAAACATGCCTGAGAAATTTACATCCTGCAAAAAAACTAAACATACCATTACGATTACACAAAAAACCAGTTCCTTCGAACTTCGAACCACAGCACAGTGACTGTCCACGGTCCACCGTCAGTGTTGTCACTCTACCACAATTGTGGTAGATCTACCACAACTTTTCAAGATTTACAAAATCTACCACATCTACCACGGTAGTTCAAAATTCTACCACTATTTTTTACATTCCCTCCAAAAATAAAAATTACAAACAAAAATCTCCTTTAACTATTACAACACAATTTGTTTGTCTTAATTTTTCTGAATGCAGCAGTCAGCCTTTTACTACATTTTCTGGACAGACTTCTTAACTTATGAAGATGGTTTCATTTTCATTTTATGTACATATATTTTACTCTACAAGACATTTTATGTTACAATTTTGTTTGATTGTTGATTGTTTTGTTTGAATTGATTTTAAACGCAGGCTCGTTAAAAATACCAAAAAATAAGGAAGTTTTGAATAATAAAATCAACTGCAACGTAGGGTAAACTGCCCAATTGTTGGCACCCTCCCAATGATTGGCACTTACAGTTTAAATTACTCGTATTAATAACATTTAAAAGTTTTCTAATAAAATCTTTTTAAAAATCTTAGCCTTAGCCTATTTCTGATGATTTGGCATCATTTCTTTTGGCCTCTGAAGTTAGTAGCAATTAAAAAAACGCTGTTCAAAATTTGGTATCAAGTTCGCGCCAAATTTAATGTGAAACTTGTGAAAACCGTAAGGAAATTGGTGACATTGTAGTGTAATTTAATAATAAATTTAAGAGGAAAACCATTGTCAAGTGCAATTATTATAAAGGAATTAACTATAACAAAGAGGTTAGTTCTTTTTATTTTAATATTTTATTAAAAATATCGTATTTATAAGGGGTGTCAACTATAGGAATGTAAATCTATCAAATTTCCATTTATTGGCACATGCCAATCATTGGATGAGGTGCCAATCACTGGGTTGATTGGCACTTGCCAATCTTTGGATGCCATGCCAATCATTAGCCAAAGTGCCAATCATTGGGTGGATTGGCACTGTGCCAATCATTGTTAAAAATGAAAAAGTTACAGGTTTTTATAATTTTGTATCAATTTTCCTTAGGTTGATAATACACTTTTTTATCAATCTATAAAAATCTAATCTAATATCGGCCTTAATGTAATCATATTGTAACTTAAAACACTTAAATATAATCATAAAAAAAAAATTACCTTTAATTTTTTAAATTATATAATAGAGTTATACTATTTGTTTATTTTGTTTATATTGGTTTTAATAAACTTTAAAAATTAAACAAAATCAATGTGCCAATAATTGGATTGTTCAGTGCCAATGATTGAAAAATGGTGCCAATCATTGGTAAAAGGACATTGTTATACTTTTTATTAATTATTTATTAATTTTAACAAAAAATAGGATATTTAATGTTTTTCACTAAACAAAAATAAAATTAAAAATTAAAAAAAAAAAAAAAACTGTCGGTTCTTAATTCCCATAAGTTATACAAGCCGAATAAGTGGTGAGTAACCTTAAGGTGCCAATGATTGGTCGGTTTACCCTAAGTCTAGATAATTGTTTTCCATTTCCAATCAGACTTATTTGGATTTTTGATTTCTTAACCAGGAATCTTTCGAGCGACTATCGACTTCTAAACAAAATTAAAGCGAAAAATTACTATTTGAGATTCATACGTACTGCTTATAAAATTATCCAACTACTTCAAATCTTACAAGTTTTACTTAAACTCAAAAAACTTGAAACAGCGCATTTTGAAAACAAAAACAAATTAATACAATTTTTTTTAATACTGTATAGACGATTCAATTTAGGATTCAAACTGTCAAACATTTAGGTTTCTAACTCCCATTGTTGTATTTAATCATCCTCAACATTTTATACCATTTCTATAACTCTGAGATGTTGAAGTCATTTTCATAGGATTTTTTCTTGTAAGAATCTACAATTGTAGCTCCCGAAAACACACTTGCAGAGTTATTTGTATGACATGAAACCATTTTATTAAAAAACACATGCAAACATAGTGGCCTTCCTTGTAACTTCACAATTAATCTCAAAACTAGCTAAGCGATAATTTATTTTCTTGTTTCACGCTCCAGAAGCCCATTCTTCGCCTGGCTTCGTCTGCAGCGAACACTGATCCACAGAATGTTGCCAGCTAGAATCTCTTGTTTTCTTCAATGTACCAAAGTTAAGGATTTGTTTTTTTTTTTAAATGTTCTTTCAATGGGAAATTTAATAAAACTCTAAGGCACCCCCCAGATATTAATGAGTCTGTCGCAGCTTTTTATTAAGCGCCATTTGGTTCATTCTGATGAGTACCTTCAATTAGATAGGATCAAATTCTAAAACTTTGTTCACTTTGGGGCAGGCAAATTAAAGAAAAATCACCCGATTGGCACGAGTTTTCATTTATAGGTTGATTTATGTATATTTGGCTAGATGGAGTTAGAGCAGGCAGGCAGTTACTGATTGAATTGAACACATTCAAAAATATAACCAGGAAACTGAAATTTTTAAAATTAAAGAAAATCTTCTTTGCGTATTACATTAAGCTTTGTGATCAGCTAATAAAAAGGTTCGATTTTTCAAGTGTGCATCTCCAGCTGCTTCAATTCATAAGTCCAAAAGAATTTCAAAAAGGTCGGCAACAAACTATTACCGTTAAAAAGAGTATTCCCTTTTAACGATATTCCACAGAAAGCTATCAATAACTAGTGCGATCTCCACTCTTGCTCTTTAATAGTGAAAAAATAAATGACATTAAAGGGGATGGATTGATTTAAGGAGATGAATGTATGCGAAGAGTCCATGTTTTCGAATTTTAGTAAATATATGTTCAATTTAGCTGCTGTACCACTTAGCAGTGCTGCAGCAGAAAGAGCCTCTTTAGAAATGAATGAAATAAAAAATAAAAAACCAACTTGACGTCACAACTACATATATAAACAATCTTATTTTTGCTGAAGAAATGACAAATAAATCTGATATTTTTATTCCTTGAGCAGAATTGATCCGCTTTTATTTAAAATTTTAATTTGTTAATGGTAAGTTTAAAGATATATAATAATTATGTATGAATATAGAACAAAATATCACAACAAATATATTTAGGTACTTAAATCAATGTATAAAACTTAGTCCTTATAAATGACTTTAACTCTTCAATTCCCAGTGTCACCTATGGGTGACATGTACATACATATTTTTTTTTTCAACCATACCGCAACGGTTTTTTTTATTCTTCCTCCACTTATGCAAAGCCAATAGGTCCTAGTAGGCCATATTATTTTTTCAAAATACTAGTTTCCCCTCATTTCTTCATTTCAATTCATTGTTTCGTGTATAATTGTAGTGTCCTTACTTTTTGTGATTTAGTGGAATTTAAATTGAGATAAAAATGTCTAAACTGTAAGTATTGTTTTTTTTCTAATTGAATGTGGTAAGAGAATATAAAAAGTTGTATATAAATGCATTTCAGGACAAAAATAAAAAAAAGAGTGATTATTACAACGGTAAAAATGTTAAGCGTCACCTGTAGGTGACACTGGGCATTGTCTGTATTAGTAGTAGTAGTATTAGAGCAATTACTGAATCATTGATGACGATGGGATTTTAGAGCTATTGTACGTCTTACAGATTGACCTTACATGAGATTGTTGAGGATTTGCACGCTGGAGGATCCAGGTGATATTGGGGGCTATCGTGAATAAAATTCCCCTGGAAAGAATTCAAATTTTCGAAAATCGCGATCGTGAATGAGTTTGAAATATTCCCGCGTAATTTATGGCTATCGTGATTTTCTTCCATTTCTGAAGGATTTTAATGTTATTGGAAGCCCTAAAACTACACATACCTAATTCAAAGGTGTTTTTCGACAACAGATGTATGGTACTTTCTTTTTATCGGAGGGGAAAAGTTTCGAGGGAGATTCGCGATTGACGAAAAAAGTTCCGTGGCCACAAAAAGTTCCGAGAGAAACAAAATTTCCAGGGAGATTCCCGATAGGCCCCACTGTCTTATTTCCGCCGAAAATTTCCACTTAAAAATAAATATTCTTGCAAGAAACGTGGTTTTATTTCTACAAGCAAAAAGAGGAAAACAATACACGCAGTGCCCAGTGTCGCCTGTAGGTGACCCCCCCTTTAAAAAAAGGGTGAGGAAGGTGTTTTGTTTTTATAATTTTTTGTGGTCTATTTTAAATCCATTTATGCTATTAAGAAGAAGAAATCGTTTTTTTGTTCATAAACATAAGCATGGGAATTGAAGAGTTAAGTGCTAAATCTACCACACAAAATCTAAATCTACCACTGTTTTTCATCTCAATCTACCTCGGGTTTTGAAATGGAAGTGACAACACGACCACGGCACGTTCACGAAGACGAAGACGAACCATGATCAACGCAACACAAGAACACAACACCATTGCTTGTGCGTTTGGGGGTTGATTGGAATTTTAAGAAGTAGAAGTAGAAGACTAGAAGTAGTAGTAGTAAAATTGCCAAAGGGAATGGTTGTGTATGTCTATGGAAATTTTTATAGCTTATGGTTCAGGAATGGTTGTCTACGGATAGTTTTTTTTTCAGCATATATTATTATGTATGTATCTTTTATATTGCCTTACTTTTTTTACTGATTTTGATTACAAGGTAAAGTTTGGTTTTTAAGAACAAGGTATTGTTCTGCATCTCTATCTCTTATGCATTTCATTTTTGTAAATAGGTATAAAGTAGGTATTATCTGTTTAGATTTTTAAGGACAAAATAAAGTTTTTCTGCAGCTTTATTTTTAATATTAAAAATGTTTTCAACTGATACTAGTAAGCACAGGTACGGATACCGTGTAAAATGTTGTATTTCCTCTTGTGGAGCTAAGAGGCAGGAGAATCGATCCACAAAATTTTTCAAATTTCCAGCTCGGGAGAAGAACGAAGTTCTTTTCAGAAAGTGGCATGATGCCTGCAATTTAAAAGATGTCCTCCATAAAAATCTTTATTTATGTGAAAGACACTTTGAAAAAAATTTAATATTAAAAAAAATCTTAAAAAAGAGTCTGTCCCCAGCTTATATCTTAAAAATATTTTAAATGCGTTCGGTTCAAATATCGCAACCTATTTGAAACCAACTTTTAATACAGAAGGTTCTGATGTAGACTTAACCTTACCGGAGTTTCAATCAATATCAGACGAATATTTTCAGAAAAATGTTAGTACTGAATATTCTTCACAAAAAAATGACCAAGACTGCCAAGACTACAAAAATGAAATTTTAAAATTAAAACTTAAAATATACAATTTAGAAGAGAAGATAAAAGACATACGAAAACAAAGCAATTTAAAATATATTGCCTTGCGGCGCAAAATAAATGTATTGAAAGTAGGAAGCTTGTTAAAAAAGAAAAATAGAGAAACAACCACGAAAACGGTATCAATGTTTATTGATTCATTGCCTGTGGTAAACAAAAATGCAAAAACTTTTGCAAAAATGCTAATGACCAAGCAAAAAACCTATTCTGAAGACGAAAAATGGCTTTCTCAAAATATATTTTTTAGAAATGCTGCTCTTTATAACTTTATGAGGGAAACTCTTGAATTCCACCTTCCTCATCCCACTTCTTTATACAAGTGGATGGATATAAAACATCTTTCGCCAGGCTTCCACGAAGAAGTTTTATCAAAAATAAAGGAAAAAGTTGATGAATTACCTGAAATGAGTAAAAATGTAGTACTTATTTTTGATGAAATATCGATCGAGGAAAATGTAACGTATAATAAGTTTAAGGATAGAATTGACGGGCTTGTTGACTATGGTGATGGGAAAAGAGAACCAATCAGAGGAAAAACTATTTGCGTTTTCATGATAAGGGGACTCTGCTCCAATTTCAAATATATTCTTAACTATGTTGTCACAGCGACATCTTGTCCCGTGTTAGAATTAAAACAACAAATTTTTAAATGCTTGCATATTTGTGCGAACCTGGGAATATTTGTACGGGCGCTTACATGCGACCAAGGATCAACAAACCGAAGTCTATTTTTACAACTTGGAAACAAAGAAGGAATACATAAAAACATCGATAACAATTGGTTTGTTTATGAAGGAAAAAAGATATACCTTTGTTTTGATGTACCTCATCTAGTAAAGTCCATCAGAACAAATCTTATAACTTCAGACTTTTGCTTTCCTAATGGAGATGTTATAAGCTGGGACGTTTTAAGAGAATTATATGCTATTGACTCTCAAAATCTTGTAAGAGCTTGTCCGAAAATCACACAAGCACACGTGGATCCTACAAATTTTCAAAAGATGTCAGTTAGCTTGGCTACTCAAGTATTTTCACACAGCGTATCATCGGCAATCTTAGCAATGCTGAAAGTTTCGGGTTTTTCTAAGACCGTTGAGGGTAAGGCCAAAGCCACGTAAATGTGTAAATACAACATTTGAAAAGCCAATTTTGGATATCAATACAGCCAAAACAGAAGCAAAATTAAGTCCTGACTTTGATATGATCATTTGTTTTGATTCAGTTGAACGGCCATCTGTCTCAAACACTATCAAAAGCATGTCCATTCGATACTTTGCAGGATACTATATTTATAAGCTGTTTAAATCGATGAAAGAGCCATGTCGGAATTGTTCTCAAACATTACTTAAAACGGATAAAACACTAACCGAAAATTCTGAATTTCTTATGCACCACAAAGTATACTCAAATTCAGAATCAGACTTTGGTAAACTTTTTCCCCCGTCCAATATATTTTTTGAAATTTGTAAGCTACAAATAAATGTTTTTGAAAATATATACATCAAAAGTCCAGAAATCATCAATATAAAATCCAAAATAATATCTTTATGTATTACAAAAACAGATAGCTTTAATCCTGAGTGGTTTAAAGATCCCATTTGTAGTAAGCACCGTTTAGATGCCCTTTCATTTATGATACTAGTTTTGCTGAGAAAAAATTGTATTTGGACGAGCAAAAACACAAAAAAATCGGGGCAAAAGGGAAAAAAACACAAAACAAACGTCTTGAAAATTTAATGAATATTTAAAATTGGTATAAAACTGCTTTTAATAATTTTCTTTTCATTTTAAAAAGAAAGTTACAATTATACCTAAGAATATCCCCTCATAAAACTGCTTTGAATATTGTTATTTTACTACTACTACTACTACTTCTACTTCTACTTCTTAAAATTCCAATCAACCCCCAAACGCACAGGCAATTGTGTTCTTGTGTTTCGTTGATCATGGTTCGTGGACAGTGGTGGTAGTGGGGTGTGTGGAGTCACAGTGGTTCGAAGTTCGAAGGAACTGGTTTTTTTCTATGGAGGTATCTTAATCGTAATGGTATGTTTAATGTTTTCGAAGGATGTCAATTTCTCAGACTTGTTTGAGTATGAGTCATGGTAAATTTAGATTTTGTATGCTAGCTTTCAAAGAAAAAGGAAGTTTGATCATCTTATTAAACTTCTATTATCATACCGCAAGCGAAAAATAGTGTAACTGGTGCCATCTACATTAAGGAACTGAACTAAACTCGATGTAGCCCATATTCTACATCTGTATATTTCTCTTGTCTGTGGATAGACAAAGACAAATGGTTATTGTTTGTCCATCCATTTGGCCCCATCCTCCCAAGATTTCATTAAGAGAGCTCGAAAAATTTGTTTTACTGAAACTCGGCGAACAAACTTAATTTTCCTTAGTTTTCAATTGAAAGAGCTGAAAGTTTTTTTTTGTGTAGGATAAACCAAAAACGAGGGTAAAACTTATACGTTCCGTGTCGCCTTTTACGGTTACACGTTCCGTGTAGCAACTTACCTTACGGAAGATTGCATTTAAAACCCTGTTTGCATTGGGAATATTGCGTTCTTACTGTATCGTGTTTACATTTGAAAATTCGAGCACTGAAATCTCGATTTTCGTACTTCCCATTTGCTAGCTAGAACATAATATATTCACACCCCCTACACTTCTTCACCACTCACTTTTAATATGTAATAAGTAGTAATCAGGCTCTTGGTGTCTTATTTTCTGCTATAGACGGTGTTCACACTGAAGTTTTGAGATTTCTGTAATATATCTCAGTCCCTCTATTAAACATGTCTAACAAAGTTTACCTTACGTAGCGGAGTCCAGTGGTTCATCTGTCTGTTCGACTACAGCCTAAGGGGCATTTTTTTAAAGCTTGGTAGTGATATCATTTTTAAAAATGGTTTCACAGGTTTTTTTTAAGATCTGCTGCCATACGATTTTTTTTCGAAATTTTATAAATATTTTTTTTCTCAAGAATTGTTCGACAATTTTTTTTCAAAACGCAATATTTCGAAAACGCCTTGCTCGTTTTTTTTTTAAACTTGACAAATAATAGTTTCTTAATATAGTCTACCCGATGTGAAATAAATTCACCCATATTCTGAAACTTGTATTTATGACTCGTATTCGACTACAGTCGTAGGAACAGTCGTATGCGATGTTTTGCGTTTCCCAATATTATAGTACAAGTGAAGTCAGATGTTCGACCCCTGGAATAACAACATGCGACTGTAGTCAAATACGGGTCATAAATACGAGTTTCAGAATATGGGTGATTATTTTATTTTACCTAAAAATAATTAAACCCACCATACAAATGTTAAAAAATGGTTTTGAAAAATCATATTTTTCTCGAAAACTGCACCTAGAATTTTGAGAAAATTTTTGTTCCTTCAATACGATCAATAATTTAATAAAAAAAATTAAATTAAGATATTACGTACTACAGAACCATTTTTTCAAATTTAGCATTCTCATTATCGGCATAGCGGATTTTAATACAAATTTTTATAGAAAAGTTTCCTAAAAGTTTGAAAAATATAGCATTGAATTTTTGAAAAAACGATCAATAGATTTTTTGCAAGGGAAAAACGTTCCGGGTACATTATTCCATATTCGTGTTGTGCGCCTAAAAAACGAGTCTCTCTACATGATTTTGTATACCCTATTGAACATTGCTACAAAGAATTTATTTGTGAACGAGAGAATCCAATGAAGTGAAGTTTCAGACAAGAGATTATTCATAAGAATGAAGAAGATGGTCAAAGACAAAACGGAGCCTTGGGGAACACCAGCATTTATTTTATGAAGATCAGACATCCAAAGAATAAAGGTTTCGTTGATACCAAACCCATTTTCGATAAGCCAAGCTCTATCAAATGCCTTCGAAATACTAAGCACAATAACTTTTCTTTTTCCAAAACAATGTAAAGATTTGTTCCACTTTTCGGATATTGCATCTGAACACCCAGTGGAACGATTACTGCGAAAACCCTACTGCCGATCATTCAGAAACTTTTAATCTTCGAGATATTTCAGCCATTCCATGACTTTGGAAAGAAGTAACGTATATGCGATTGGTCGGTAGGAGGCGTGGAGGATGGGTCGCTTTTTTAGGAACAGGTTGCACAAATGCTGTTTTCCATCTTCTAGGGAAGATTCCAGAACAGAAGGAGCGATGGAAAAAGTTACGCAATGGTTTTGCCTGTGACGAAGAACACATCTTCGGAATTCAGAAATCCGAATATTTAAACCCTTTAGCAGGTCTGTCATGCAGAGGGTTTTTCATAAGTGTACTGTCTCTTGCGAGGAAATGACAAACCGCCAAAGGGTATCTTTTGTTCCATTCGGAACTCGCTTAAAAATGTACGAGTAGTTCTCGTTCATTTCTTCTTACATGTGTACGAGTATCTAAAAATTTAAGACTAATAATGAAAACACTTTGAAAGAAATGAGACTTGATAATGAACCAACGAACTATTTAGTTTGGAGTTTTCATTCCACAGGGCCAAACATTTTTGTTTTTAAAATCCGGTCTAAATTTTTTAACTTTAGTTACCTACTTGGCTGGTAGAGAGATTTCTCTGATTTTGTCGTAATTTGAAAAAAAATAAAAACATAGATGGCTTCAGAATCGGTGCATTACGCAGGGTCTTCGGCTGTAGCTTGGGACAGGCAACAGGTAACACCTGACATATGTATGTTAAATAAATAAAATATTAAGATACTTTTTAAGCCTTTTAAAAAAGGATGTAACAACGCACATTCGGTGGAGCAATATAAAATCCGCTATGTAAATAAGAAAAAAGGCAAACAATCCCGCCACCCCATCTATCTGTCATCACTGTTTCAGTATCTTTGTGGTCAAAAGCATATTTTCAAATAGATGAGACATTTTTTTTGAAAATTCAGAAACCTCAACATTAGGGCGTTTCAAAAAAAAAAAATTATTTTTTCTCGGAACCACGCTCAAAAGTTTCGTTTGCATGCCAAAATAGGCCTCTGAAAATATGAGCCCTTAATATTAAGATTTAGGTTGTTCGCATCGCACTATTCGATTTCCCATAAGAATAACACAGGAAAAAATGTTTTTTTTCTTCTGATTTTTATAACTCATGAACGATAAATTGCATTGCAATACCCTTTATGTATTTTGTAGAAAATTGAACGCTCTACAAAAAAAGTTAAATGTCATTTTTCGATAAATCAACTCAGTCAAAAGTTATTCAAGGTCAAAGTTTAATTTACCCTTAATTTAGCCGTTTTTCTGAATGATTTGGCAAAATATCATGTTTTTAGAAAAAATTTGACCAATAAATTTTACAAAATATAACAAATAACAAAAAATAACAAATTAAAAATCAAGAAAGTTCTTCACCAATGCGTCAACGATATCAAATTACCGAACAAAATCTAGAATCTTTATTGCAAAAAGATTTGAGTGACTTCGTCTCCGAAAATTCCGTAGATCTGTTCAAAAAATTCTATTTACCAAGCGATTTTTTTTGGAGGATGATGTTTCAACATGGTGCAGTAATCATTCATATAAGGAATGTTTAGAATATTTCAACAAATTAAAAGTGACAAATGATGTAGCTGAACGAGGGGTTGCTTTGATTGAGGAATACAACAACTGCCTGACAAAAGATGAAGAACAACTGCAATATTTATTGCAAGTAGGTAGTTTGCGAACATCGTCTGAGATATCCTAACTACAATAAGACAACTCTTCAGCAAGATCAATTTAATGTAAATGCGTAAAAATTATTTTTAGATGAAGAAATTTCGAATTTATTAGAAGTAAAATATTTTTAATTGTTTATAAGTAATGAAAACTTGATAACCCTGATAACTTTTCAGGCCATGTAAAAAATGTCAGCTATTTTCGAGCGCAAATTATTTAAAACTATTTTTTTTTTTTCAATGTAGTACCCCTTGGCATAATGGTTAGTGCGTTGGACTGTCATGCGGAAGGTCTCGAGTTCGATTCTCAGCCGCTGCAAGAAAGTTTTTTTTCAGGTGTGTACTGCCTCTTGCGAGGAATTGACAAATCCTCCAAGATTATCTCTTGTCATGGAAAGTGCTGCTCCTTAGCCGTTCGGAATCGGCAGAAAATTGTAGGTCCCCTCCGTTTCTGGTAACACGCACACAGGAATGGTTGAGAGTTGTAAGTCACTAGGTCATGGTTCACTTCGAGCTGTTGCACCAAAAAATTTAATTTAATATATTTTTTCAATAAAATTTCAGCAATCTTTGAGGCAAAAGACAATAGTTCTATATTTTTTAAACTATAAGAGCTTAGAAATGAACTTTCAGTTTGTTTTAAAACCTGTAAACTTATAAATTTAAGAGTATTGTAAAGAAAACAGCTTAACTGAGGGTAAATCAAACTTTGACCTTGAATAACTTTTGACTGAGTTGATTTATCGAAAAATGACATTTAACTTTTTTTGTAGAGCGTTCAATTCTCTACAAAATACATAAAGGGTATTGCAATGCAATTTATCGTTCATGAGTTATAAAAATCAGAAGAAAAAAAACATTTTTTTCCTGTGTTATTCTTATGGGAAATCGAAAAGTGCGATGCGGACAACCTAAATCTTAATATTAAGGGCTCATATTTTCAAAGGCCTATTTTGGCATGCAAAAGAAACTTTTGAGCGTGGTTCCGAGAAAAAATAATTTTTTTTTTTTTTTTGAAACGCCCTACTCAACATTCATCACCTCAACTGGCCGCAAGCACTTTGTCTTGGATTGATAGAAATACTAGAAGATGTAGACAAATCCACCATAAGAAGCTCTTGGTACTAGGACAAATTCAATTCGCAAACATCCAATATTACCGTGAAAGTCACCTACACACCGACGACGGACGTAAGCCGCAAGGGTTACTATTAACAAAAAACCTGACATTGACAAATTAGTTTTAAGGGAAGTGTGTACCGTAGTCCTCAGAATATAAAGCAATGTACAAGTTTTCAAATATGCCAGTCAAGATTGAAAAACTTTGTTTATTTTGTTCTTGTTTTTCTGGTATGCTGCTCCCTGACGGGTTTTGTATGAGCGTATGCTTTATCAGAACTCACATGAACACAGAAAAAAGTTATCTCAGGGACACAAAAGTTGTTTACGACATCCTAGTAACAAGCCACTTTGGAAATCCGTGCATTTGATTAACCCAGATATGCTGAAAGGAGCAAGGATGACAAAACGAATTTTTGTTTCTCTGGGGTTAATGAGTTAACGAAATTTTGTGCCTTGGAAACGGGATCGTCATTGAGCCGAAGTCTGATTAGAAGGTTTTGAAATATTAAATAAAATGCACGACTGGAACTTGCTCTTATGTAAAAGACTAAAAATTTCAAAAATGAATGTTATACTAAAGAAAAATGTTCATATTCCTAAGTTTCATTTTTACTTGCGAATTATAGGTACTATAAGGCAAGTTATGCATTCGTAAAAAAAATCGAACTCGAGATTTTGATCAAAGTTGACATTACTATGATAGCGAAGACCAAAAAAGTGGGTCTCGCACTTCTGTCTGTCTGTCTGTCTGTCTGTCTGTCTGTTCGACTACAGCTAAACGGCTCGGATGTTTTTTATTTGTTTCTTTTAAGACCAAAAATAACGGTACCTGCCATACGATTTTTTTTTCGAAATTTTATAAATATTTTTTTTCTTAAAAACTGTCCCACATATTTAAAAAAAAAAATAAAAAAATTTCATTGAGTTAGAGTTAGCTAATGGTTGAAAAAAAATTTCAAAAAAATTGTTATTTTTGGTACCCCCCATTTGGAACCATTTTTTTGGTTTTTGATTTTCTCAAAAACGGTACAACGGATTTTGATCATTTTTTTGCTGCTAAGGGTCCCCAATAGTTGAATATTATTGTGAGTTCAAGTTTTTTCAAAAAATTATTTTTTCGATTCTTAAAAAATATTTCAAAATTTTTTTTTGAAAACTCAATATTTAGAAAACCCCATGCTAGATTTTTTTAAAACTTGATAAATAAAAGTTTCTTAATATAATCTACAAGAAATGAGATAAAAAAATTTATTTTACCTAAAAATAACGGTACCCTCCATACAAAAGTTATAAAATGGTTTTCGAAAATCGTATTTTTCTCGAAAACGGTTCCGAGAATTTTGCTAAATTTTTTTTTCAGTGAAGATAGAAAATTATTTCTGTTTAAGTGGAGTGATTGAATGAAATTCAATTAAAAACTCAAGTGACCTCAACTCCAAGGTGCGTTTCGCCCAGGCTTATCAGTTAGATGCTGCCGTACCTTTCTAAGCGTCTTAGAAGGGTACGGCAGCATCTAACTGATGAGCCCACTGTCGTACCTGGGCGAAACGCACCTTGGAGTTAAGGTCACTTGAGCTTTTAATTACTTTTTTTTTCTTTTGATTAATTTTTACGATCTATAATCAAATAAAAGAAAATTTGAAACCTAAAAATATTACTGACTGTATCTACCATAGAATGATTTTTTCGAATTTCTCATAATCGGCATGACGGATTTTATTGAAATTTTTTATATTTTTATATACAAGCTTCTAAAAAGCTTAAGAAACATTGTATTTCAAAACTTAAAAAAAAAAACATATTTTTTTTGAATTTTGAAAAAAAAACTAGTTTTTTTTGGAAAATTCAATATCTCAAAAACGAATCAATATTTTTTTTTTCTAGATTTAATTTTTAGTCATACATTAATAAAAACTTAAAATTGGCGTTTCAAAATTTTTTCTTAAGTATGTTTTAAAAATTTTGTATAAAAGCTTATTTTCTAAGAAACCACTACAACGAATTATAATTTTGTTCTTGCATAAACTAATTTTTGCTTAAAATACAGGGCATCCTGTGCTTAGCTCCAACTGCTAACTAAAGGAGTTGTTTTAGTTACTTAAAAAATGAATTTTATCCAAAAATTTTGTATAAAAGCTTATTTTCTAAGAAACCACTACAACGAATTATAATTTTGTTCTTGCATAAACTAATTTTTGCTTAAAATACAGGGCATCCTGTGCTTAGCTCCAACTGCTAACTAAAGGAGTTGTTTTAGTTACTTAAAAAATGAATTTTATCCTTAAGAACAGTTTTCTCTAATAACATTCATTTTTGGAATTCTTAGTCGTTTACACAGGAGCATAGGAGTTCGTGCGACCCAGTCGTGCATTTTATATAAATGACTAAAACAACTCCTTTAGTAGTTAGAGCTAAAAACCGCTATGTGATTCAAGCAAATAGAAGTTTATGCAAGAACATAAATTATAAGTCGTTGTAAAAAACATTGATCCGTTTTTGAGATTGTTTTTTTTTTTTCAAAAATTCAAAATTTGTACTTTTTATTTAAGTTTTGAAATGCAACGTTTTTTAAACTTTCATTAAAATCCGTTATGCCGATAATGAAAAATTCAAAATTTAATTAACAGGTTCTATGGTAGGTATACTCAGTAATATCTTAATTTCAATTTTTTTATTGAATTTTAGATCGTAAGAATTAAATATAGGCGCGGTTTTTTAGAATGATACGATTTTCGAAAATCATATTCTTAGACCAAATATTGTTTTTTGCTTTTATCTTGTAGATTGTATAAAAAACTTTCAACAGTTAAGTTTTAAAAAATCGAGCGTGACGTCAGCGAAATATTGAGTTTAGAAAAAAAATCTCAAATTATTATTAAAAAAATAAAAATCCAAAAACATTTTTTTTGAAAATTTGAATACACAACACTATTCAAACTTTTTGGGAGCTTCAGCATAAATAAAATGGTCAAAATCGGTTGCGCCGTATTTGAGAAAATCAAAAACAATTAAAAATGATTCTAGGGTGGTACCATTAATACGAGTATACATTTTTGGGAAAAAAAATTCAAGCTTTAATTAAAGAATTTTTTTTTTAATCTGTGGAATAGTTTTTGAGAAAAAAAAATCATGTATAAAATTTCGAAAAAAATCTTTTAAAAAACACTTCTAGTGGATATCATTTTTTTGTATAAAAGAATAAAACTTTTTATTGTCAATTGTCGATAAAAAATCGAGAAGTTGTTATAGGTGGTATTTCCAAGTCAATGCCTTAATGGTGTTTTGCACCACAAGTTATCAAACTATTTTTGAAAAGTATGTGAAGCAATTCCTGTGTTATTCTCTACGCAACAGGAAAAAGTAGCGAAAATTCAATTATTCCTAACAGATTCTAAATTGGTTGCCAATTCTCGTAAGCGAAACAAATCCTCTTGAATAAAATCCCTAACACATGCCTACATACACATACAGGGACATCTTACATTTATAATCCATTTCAAGGACTAACTTTATGGGTATTTTAGAAAGGGATAAGCCTAAATAAATCATTTACTTCAACAAGTTCAAAATATTTACAAAGCCTATACTTGAAGCCACATCGGAAACTGACATACTCTCGAAATAAACTCTTGAACACAAGCGTTTTATTTTTAACCCTCAAATAATATCAAAGATTTTTAGCGTGACTGCGTTTTATACTTTGAATACATACTTCCTTCTTGGCTCAACACATAAGGATTCGTTCAGTCGAAAATGATTGGTAAAGTTATACTTTTAAGCACACATCTGGCTGGGATGTTTGGTTGTTGTTTGTGTGTGTAAAAATATTAATATAAATTTATTGTTGGTTCTTAAATTGCTTGTTTAGTTAAATTAAAATAGACTTTGTTAAAATATTGTACATACTTAACAGTGCGACATAAATTAGGATCAAGGGTAGGTAGGTAGGTAGAAATGGCGACCAATGGCAATATAGCCCTGTGGCCCAATTAGCGCTGAAGTGCGCCATTTTGATACCATAACTCTTATGATAATGTGGATAGAATTGATATGGGAAATTTTGAACATTCTCATGGAGTCTTCCAGTTTGGATTAATGCAAAATACTAGTTACTTTATGTAAAGCAAGTGGTAAAAGGTACAGAAAAGCGCTTAAGGCATCAGTTGGGCAAGATCTTAGAGCCCCTGTGGTGTCAACGCTAGCAGTTGCTTGTACTTTTTTCAGCTTATCGATGTTATATGCTTTGGTAAGCGACATATATAACTACGTATATATGTCCACAAAATCATCTTAGATTGAAGACCCCTTTTTTACCAAAGTTTTTACTACAGGTATATAAAGCTATGCAGGCCCTCTCAACCCTTTCTTCAATATTCAGTTTCCCTTTCAACTTAGGGTCTAGAATAACACCTATGTATGTAGTTACTAACTTTTTTTAAAGCCTTTTCTGTGATTTCACTTAACATAGCATTGAACTTTCCTGATGAATGAAGAATTCATCAACTTTAAATCATTTTATTTTAATTTTCAAGAAATTTTACAAAATTAAGTAGATAACCCTCTCGCTGAACATCCTGTGCTCTTTTAACTCTTTTAACAATCTATCTCCATGCTTTGAGTTTGTGTGAAGGTGCGTTAAGTAAACTTGTCAATGATTTTACACTACGACTGCACAACATTAATTTCCTTGATCTGGTCGTTGTCCTCGAACTTCTTTTAACACAGGAGAGTCTTTGCATCGAAAAGTTGTTTTGAGAAGAATCAAACATGAGTCCCATTTTTATGTGTGCCAAAGTACGAAACCCGCTCCAAAAAAGAGATATTTAATCTTGTTAATTAATGTGCCAACAGAGTCGTCTTCATCATTCCATTACTGCCCAGCCATATTATACCTTTTCTTTTTGTACAATACAAATGAATGTTGCCGCCTTAATGACAGGATAATAGGATTTGTTTGGCTTCTCAAGTAGATTTATAGGAGAGCCAAAATGTAGATGACAAGACAAAAAGAATGCGATGGTCAAAAAAGAGTGGAATGTGAATCTAACATATTCAAGGATGTAATGATGATGGTAATTAAGAATGTGTTTTTGTGCTATATTACTTTGTGTGTTAAATAGAAAAACAGGAAACAGCGAACCCCAAAAGAATATATTAATTATTTTTGAAGTACTCATCACTAGCCAGCGTATACGAGTATGAACGTTTCGCGTTAAGTCAATAGACATATATGGAATAGCTCAAATTACCTACTCTATATACCGGTAGTCTTCCTCTTTTGAACTTCTCTGGAAAAAAGCAGGAAATTACCCATGTTATGTTCTTACACCATAAACCATATCCTGGTTGGTTTAATTGATTCATCGCATCGGCTCTCTTAGGCGAAATGTCACAATTCTCGGAAACTGTGACATTTTCTATCTTACATTGTCACGGAAAAAAATCGCCAATTTTTTCTTAAAAATGTTTTAAGAAATTTGTATATAAAACCTTATTTTTTTAAGAAACCACTAGGTACACCCTAAACGATTGCAAACTAAACGACACAAACTAAACGATTGCCTTCGGAACAGTTGAGCTCTTTTCTATAAGAGCAAGAGAGAAAAGAGTGTGAGCGTCAATAAAGAGTAGCCAGTGCGCGGTTCTCTTGCAACTGGTGATTAAACTATTTGATTTCGATCACAGTTTTTAGTGCGCAACTAGCCTAAATCCATGTTTTATACGTGTATTTGTAAAATGTATTTTAAATTCCAAAGTACTTTTACATAAGAGCAAGTTCGTGCGATCCAGTCGTGCATTTTATTTCTCATACATTTCTCATATAGGTTGTTAGAAGGAAAAAAAACAATTTCTTTTTTCCACGTGTGTGAAGAGAACTCAATTTTAACAAAAATGTTCCTTTTATAGATTGGTAAAATTTAAAACATTTAAGAGTCTGATAAAATTAAATAGGATTTTTGATAAAAGTGCTTTTAGTGTTTGTTTACGAAATTGGCCATTAGTCTATTACATAGGAGCAAGCTCGTGCGACCCAGTCGTGCATTTTTTTAGTATTTAGTAGATTGTAGGCTCAAGTTATACACCTAACTAACATTTCAGTTTCTATTAGCTTAAAAATATGGACATATATATTGTTTCTATAGATCCTTCTTCAAAAATAATTGCTTTTTATAGAAGTCATGGTTTCAATATTATCTTCTTTTAAACATTTTGCAAGTAAGACAAAGAAGATTATCCTAGGCTAAAACCAATTTTTCGGATATGATCTTATAATTAAAAGTAAAGAAGCTGGAACTTGTATAAAGATTGCAATGAGATATGACATCGAAGTTTACGTCAGGGAGTTTTCAAAAGGTTCCTGTAACAATTTCCTAAAAGCTAGAATACTTCTCTTAAGCTTAGCAGACTTTAACAAAAAGCCTTTAAAGAAAATTTCAGAGTTCAAGATTTTAAGAACCCTGTAAATGAAACTTTAAAAAAATAAACTGATACATTTAATCTTCGTTGAAGTTAGGAATATTAAATTGAAGTATGTTTACTGTACAGAAAAAAATAAAAAAACAAACAGGAAATTACTATAGATCATTAGCTACAAGACGGTCTTTATTGCTCCAAAGACCGCGCCAATTTGACCAGCAGAAAAATACAAACCACCAGCAGCATGCATACACAACGAGACATCCGACACCAGAACTTATTGAACAAAGTTGAGGTGCCTTTTATTATTGGTTTCTAATTATTTTTTCACATTTATTGTTATCCATTTACTATTTAGATATTACAAGTACAAGCAAACACATCGACATCCCTATGATAGATACGAGTAACATAGACAATAAGTTTGATTGTTTGCCTGTGAACCTGAAGAATCTAGGGAAGATGAAGGTGAAGTGACGAAAAATCAAAATTTAAGAAAAAGGTGAGAAGTGACGAGTATTACCCGAAAATCCTATAACTTTTTTGCAAACTCCGCAAAATATTAAGATACAACAATAAATGATGGAGAGTATTGGCACAATGGCTTGGAAAATTGCTTGAAAGAACTTTTTTTACACGTATCTGAGTCGAAAACTATTTCTGTAAACATTAACATAGACGGACTGCAACTTTTAAAAAGTTCTAAAACTGAATTTTGGTCAATTCCAGCTATGGTTATCGGGATTTTTTGTTTAAAGTCAGAGTGTAGGAACCTGGAATCATTTCTTTCATCATCATCATCGGCTCGACAACCGGGTTCCGGTCCTGGCCTCCTTCAACAAGTCTCTCCACCTATCCCGGTCTCTAGCCGACGCCATCCAGTTGCGCACCCCAAGGCTTCGGGCGTCCTGGTCTACGCCATCTCTCCAGCGCAAGCATGGTCTACCACGCTGTCGTCTACCATAGAATGTACCACAAAGAACTTTCCGAGCAGGTTCCTCTTCGCTCATGCGAGCTAGGTGCCCTGCCCACCGGAGTCTACCGAGCTTAATTTTTGTCACGATATCTGCTTCAAGGTAGATTGCGTACAGTTCATGATTGTACCGTCTCCGGAATCGTCCTTCCTCACATACGGGGCCAACAATTCTCCTTAAGACTTTTCTCTCGAACGCAGCTAAGAGGTCGGAGTGCCTTTTGCTAAGCACCCAAGTCTCGGATCCATATGTGAGTACTGGCAGGACCATGGTCCTATACAGCAGCAGTTTTGAAGTTATGGTGAAATTTCTGGATTTGAAGAGCTTTGACAGACTATAGTAGGCTCTGTTGGATTTGAGAAGCCGCCTGCGTATTTCTTCTTCTGTATTGTTATCGGCTGCTACTATTGACCCAAGGTATTTAAAGGATTGCACCACTTCAAATTCGTGCTCCGCAACCTTGATTGTTTGACCAACTGTTCCTCTCGCATTCGACGCCACCATGTACTTTGTTTTACCTTCACTAATGTGCAGCCCCAGATTTTGTGCCGCCTGCTCAATCTGGATGAAGGAATCGTGTACAGCTTGTTCGGTTCTTCCGATGATGTCAATGTCGTCTGCGTAAGCCAGTAACTGGCTGGACCTGTTGACGATGGTCCCTCTTGTTGCCGTGCCAGAGTCACGGATTGCTTTCTCCAACGCCAGGTTGAAGAGGAGGCAGGCCAAACCGTCCCCTTGTCGGAGTCCATTAAAGATGTTGATTGGTCTGGATAGCAATCCGGCTATTTTTACTTGGCTTGTTACGTTGGTCATGGTCAACCTACATAGTCGTGTCAATTTATTTGGGATGCCGAATTCTCTCATGGCTTTGTAAAGTTCTACCCTGGCTATGCTATCATAGGCGGCCTTAAAGTCTATAAACAGATGGTATGTTGGGATGTTAAATTCTAGACATTTTTCCATCGCCTGCCTAAGGGTAAAGATCTGATCAGTTGTTGATTTGCCTGGAATGAAACCACACTGATATTGTCTGATGACGATTTTAGCGTATGGGGTTATCCGGTCTTGTAGGATAGAGGAGAATATCTTATAGGCGGTACTCAACAACGTGATACCTCTATAATTGCTGCACGTTGTGACATCTCCCTTCTTATGTATGGGGCATATTATGCCTTTTCGCCAGTCTTCTGGCATTTCTTCCTGCTCCCATACGTGCACTATAATATCATGAATTGCTTGACGTAAGGCTGGCCCGCCGTGATGAAATAATTCGGCTGGTATGCCATCGGCTCCCGGGGATTTGTTCTGATTAAGCCAGCCTATAGCCTTCTCAACCTCTTCTATGCTTGGTGGCGGCAACATAGGGTATTCTTCTTGAAGTAGTGGAGCCTCCACTTCTGCAGTGAGCTGACCATTTAGCAATTCATTGAAGTACACTTCCCATCGCTCCAGTATGCTTTCAGGATCGGTGATCAGATTTCCCTCCCCGTCCTTGCAGTATGTGCAGCGTGGTGTGTACTGCGTCATGTTTCGGACGGATTGGTAGAACTTCCGCGCCTGGTGCGGACCTCGCTCTCGGCTGTTTTCTATTTCACAGATTAGGTTCTTCTCCCAGGCTGATTTCTTTTGTCTGTGAAGCCGTTTTTCTGTTCTTCTGAGCTCTTTATATTCCTCTTCGCGTGCCCGCGTTCTATGAGATTGTTGCATTGCTCGGTACGCAACATTCTTACGTTCAGTCGCTAGCTTGCATTCATCATCAAACCAGTCGTTCCGATTTTTACGACTGCTGCCTAAGATGGAGTTGGCAGTACTAATGACAGTATTTTTAAGACGTGTCCACTTTTCATTTACGCCCAGCATACTGGCTCCAGGACTTACTCTCCCTAAGTCAGGTGTTTCTAGGGCGAGTCCTAACGCATTACCAAAGGTGTTACTGGTGTTTTCATTGCGCAGGGCAGCCGTGTTGATTCGAACCTGATCGGCGGATGCAATGCGTCTTCGCAAGGCAATCCGCCCTCGGAAAACCATACCAACAAGATAGTGATCCGAGTCGATATTGGCACCTCGGTACGTTCGTACCGTCATCAAGTTCGAGTAGTGGCGACGGTCTATCAACACGTGGTCTATTTGGTTACGAGTGACTCCATCAGGTGATACCCAGGTGGCTTTGTAGATATCTTTACGCGGGAACCTGGTACTCGCAACGACCATGTTTTTCGATGCTGCCAATTCTAAGACTCGAAGTCCATTGTCATTAGTGTTCTCATGCAAACTATGGGTGCCTGCGTAATGCCTGAATACCGGCTCCCGACCTATTTTTGCGTTCAAATCCCCAAGGATGATTTTAACATCATACCTTGGACAGGCATTGAGGGCCCTCTCGACTTGTTCGTAGTAAGTCTCTTTTTCTTCGTCTGAGGACTCCTCCGTAGGTCCGTGAACGTTAATGAGGCTGATGTTCGTAAATTTGCCTCGCACGCGAAGGGTGCATAGCCTTTCGCTTATAGCGTTAAAGCCGATGATGGTAGACTTCATTTTTTCGCTGACTAGGAAGCCTACCCCGAGCACATGGTGTTTTGTATGACAGCTATAGTATATGTCATATTCTTTCTTCTCTAAAACACCATTCCCTGCCCATCTGATTTCTTGAATAGCTGTTATGTCAGCTTTATATTTTGACAGGGCATCGGCTAGCTGCTGAGCAGCTCGAGCTCTATAGAGCGATCGTAAGTTCCATAAGAAAATTCGTAAATCGTTTTTCAGTTTTCGTTGCGTTGGTTGTCGTCGTGTGATCAGTCCGTTTCCGAGGCTTGTTGTCGGTCTCGTAATTCATAAGTTTTACGGGACAGGGAATTAACCTGTCGCCAACCTGAGGAACCAGCCTGATCATATTAGCCAAACCTTTTTAAAGGCTTGTTTCTAGCGGCCGCCACGGAGAGGCTATGATCAGACTTCCACCAGTCCCGAATAGTTACGGCACGCGCATGTTTTCGTATGCTACATGTTATTCCCCCTATTCGTCTGATGGCTGACCGCCAATCATTTCTTTCACCATTCGTTAATTTAATGAAGTTGATAAGATTATGAAAGTAATGTTATCATTAATAATCATAAACTCACTGTATTAATCCGGTGCTTTATATGTGATTCAGTAGCCAGAGCTTTCATTAAAGTTATGTAAACGCATTAATAAGTCCATAAAACACATTTTAATCTTTTTCTTATAGGTGTAACTTATTTTTACAGCCAACATGACTGCCTTAAATGCACAGCACTTGGTGACTATAGCCACATAAGCCATACAAACATATTTCCAAGAACTCTGTGTGAACCTCGAGCAAACGAGAAATTTCGTCAAAATGCGTATGGTTTACATCACAAGGCCGTCTCTCCGTTAATGAAATTAGATTAAGATATCATTCAACAATTTCCAGTCGGAGATGAATTGCACTTGCTTCATCTAGGAACCATGAAGAGGCTTTTATTCGGTTGGCGACATAGAACATTTAGAAATTCCGATACCAAATAGGGTGCAGACACAACACAACAAGTATAATTTCTGATTATTTGAAGCAATATAAGATGCCTTCAGAGTTTCATCGCGTTGTTAGAGGGCTCGACTGTTTGTCATATTGGAAAGCACGGAGTATCGAACGTTCCTATACTACGTTGGAATAGTTGAGGTCTGAGGCATATAACCATTTTTACTTGGAAACTTATAGGTACTATAAGGCAAGTTATGCATTCGTAAAAGAAATCGAACTCGAGATTTTGATTGACATTACGATGATAGCGAAGACCAAAAAAGTGGGTCTTTTTTTTTTTCTGAAATTTAATTTTTATTCGTACAACAATAAAAACTTTAAGTTGACTTAACAAATTTTTTTCTTAAGAATGTTTTAAAAAATTTTTATATAGAAGCTTATATTTTTTTAAGAAACCACTACAATGACTTATAAAAAAGCCCACAGCAATTTTTGGGTGTGATTGATAACAAAAAATAATTAGCATATTTAGATAGGCCTTTAGTAGTTATTTACAAATGTGAACGTCTTGCATGCTCTAGTGGGAGCAATAGTGCATACGAGTGCATCAGATATGCAGTTCTTTCCAAAGTCTAAAAAATTGTGGTTTGCCATAACTTCAAAATGAAGAGCTAAGTGCCCTGATGCAAATATCTAGGTCCAAGACGTTTTGAAGGCAGTCTTCTTCGTGCAAGAATAACGCTATTCTTATCGCGTCTTGCAGGCAGAAGTCTGCAAAACGTCTTAGACCTCAATACTTTCAATCAGTGGGCTTAACTCTACATTTTGGCAAAGTTGTTATCGCAATTATTAAGACTTGGAAAGAACTCCATATCTGATGCACTCGTATGCACTATTGCTCCCACTAGAGCAGTGTTTTTCAAACTTTTTTAGTACGCGACCCCTTTGCTAGTAACAAAATTTTGGCGACCCCCCTTATAATGTGTCAGTTATTTAAAAAGCTACATACACTGAACAGCTTCCAAGCCCGGTCTAATTACACAAGATATTATGTACTTATTCGCGATGAAATTTTCTCCCGTATTGCAAAAAAAAAATTGTAGCAGGTCTTGCAGTAATTTTAATTTTTTTTTGAATTCTTAAGTGCGCATCAGAATTGTCATTTTTGTTTGTTTGTCATTTTTTATTTTGCTACCTACCTACATACAGATATTGTAATTTTGATTTACTGTTTTGTTTGATACATTCCCTTTGTTTTAAAATTTGTTTTAAGAGCCAATGAAAAAGTGTTGTTAGCTAGCTATCAAATAGAATACCGAGTCGCCAGAGCATGGAAGCCTCACACAATTGCTGAGAATCTTAGTTTGCCTGCGGCCCTTTATTTGGTTGAAATTAGGGGAGAGTGGGCACATTTGAACACTTTTTGCTTTCCAGACTGATAAAACCTAAAATATTCGAGCAATGGCCTGATATTTTACTAACATTGAACAGTGTTTAAAATTTTAAATTACTTTTAAAAAAGAGTAATAAAGTAAAATTTTATAAGCATTGTTCAAATGTGCCCCACTCTCCCCTATTTAAAGCGGGCAAACAGGAGGCAGATAAACTTAAAAATATACCACTTTCTGACAGTACAATTGAGCGAAAGTGACATGGCCGTTGACATTCAAGAACAATTAATTGAAAAATTCAAGAAGAGTCGAAATTTTACATTGCAACTGGATGAATCTACTGTTTTTTCAGACTGTGCACAGTGGTATTTGTTCGTTTTGAAGCAGAGGAAAATATTGAAGAAGAAATTTTATTTTGTAAAGCTCTTTCTACTAATACTAATGGCCAGTTTTTGTGCGATATGTTTTTAGAGGTGTTTAGGATCCTATGTGATGAAATGGGTCCACTCCATCAAAATCTTCTTTTTCACACAGAGGTCAGATGGCTGTCAAAAGGAAAAGTATTGACACGACTTTTGGAATAGAAAGCCGAATTATTGATGTTCTTACAAGATTCAAAATCTGGAAATTTGGATCATTTTTCTGATCCCACTTGGCTCTTAAAATTATCATTTCTTGCTGATCTCTTCAACCACTTAAACATATTAAATAAGAGCCTCCAAGGGAGAGAAGATAGCTTTATAACTGCCAAAGATAAAATCAAAGGATTCCTCGCAAAACTTTGTTCGTGGTCAGAGTCTTTACAAACAAACAGTTTTCATCAGATGAATCGATATCATTAAGCTCTCATATTCATCTCATGGTACAGAGTTTGCATAATTTAGAGAAGAAACTATTAAGTTACTTTCCGGAACTCGATTCTGAAAGTGGAGATGGACAAAGATGGGTATTAAATCCTTTTTTGAATATGTCAGTCAAACTCGCCAATCTACCATCGGTAAAGATGAAATAAAATCTTATAGATTTAGCTGCAGATGGCATAACGAGAATGGAATTCATTTTGAAAACTATTGATAATTTCTGGATAAAGAGAAGAGGAAACTATCCTGAGTTGACAAACGAGACCTTGAAGTTGTTACTGCCATTCGCACTTCATAGCTGTGTCAAGTCACATTCTCTTCAATATTTAACATTAAAACTAAAAAACAAAACAGACTAAATTTGGAAAATGATATAATCTCAAAAGTGTCAAAAACTAATCCAAGATTTCAACGTTTATTAAAAAATAAACAGACACATATGACGCACCAAAATTTTTTTATTTTATTAAATTTTTTTTGTACATGACTTTTGTTTATTAATCCTACCGGCTTGCGAACGCGACCCACTAAGGATATCTTCGCGACCCGCCAGGGGGTCGCGACCCACAGTTTAAAAAACACTGCACTAGAGCATGCAAGACGTTCACATTTGTAAATAACTGTAGCAATAAAGAGAAAATAAATTGTACACTAAAAACAAAAGAGAGCTGTCGGTGTAGGTATTGTATTATATTATTGTACATGTATTCAATCTTGTTCATCGTCAAGGGTCAAGCACGATGAACAAAATGAATCAGTTCAAATTGATTGCCCGCCCGAGTCGGATCGTAATAAAGAAGTTATAAAATAAAATTGAATAAAAACTGAGTATTATTTACAAGTCCCAAAAAGAAACTACGATTAAATAACTACTTAAGGCCTGTCAAATTATGCTAATTATTTTTTGTTATCAATCACACCCAAAAATTGCTGTGGGCTCTCGGTCTATACTCGTATATGTAGGAGCATAATTACTTAAAATTTTTATAATATTTCTATTTTATGACTAACACGTTATCTTGACAAAATCATAATCATTTTTGACTCATTTTATTATAACCTAAAGCAGAATGAAGTATGATGTGCAAAATTCTGAAAATTCCATTGCTAAAATTTTCTTTCTGTGATATTCTGCCGGTGATATCATACCTCCACTGTCGCCTAAAGAATTAAATACCAAATAACTCGTCTGCCAAAAGTTAGGAACCATCTTTAATTAAGATCCTTTTCAGAGCATTTACCGGCGAAAATTGAGTTCATTAACAACACCTTCCATACAGAAGAATGTTTTTTCTTAGGGGTATGCATGTACACGCGAGTAAATATGCATGATATAAAATAACTTTTTGCACATTGATGAGATTTTGGTTGTTTTGCTTTAAAGAAGGTAACTTGAATTTGCCACTAAACACTGAAATTGAGTTCTAACACTATATACGTATGTACATGTGGATATGTTCATGAATAACTATCAAGGTTATATACGTTTGTATGTGTCCTGTCGACTTTAAAACCTCCGAACTAAGAGAACTTAAATTTTCAGGCAACTTTTGGAGGATGCCCGCGAATTTTCTATGAGGTATAAACCGGTTAAGTAGATTGCCATCAACTGAGTTTTAAGGCCGATACAACGATCTTCAGACTCCGCTGGTTTTAAATATGTACAATTTAGATTCAGGGAAAGATCGCAAAACATGTTTTAACTTATATTCACTTGTTTATTTGTTCTTGTGGCAGCTAATATCAAAAAATTTACTAAATAAACGGATTTCCGGTCCGTTGTATTAAAAGAAACGCGAACGCCAACCCCCGATGGTCTGACCCAACTGATGCAAAATTAATGCAGATATGCAGCATACTCCTCTATACTCATCGGGTAAAAAAGTTTGTTACAATATTACGCCCATATTTTTGAAAATGTGTTGGGAAATTATGGCCAAACCTCTAACAAAACTTTTTAACTTATGTCTTCGTAATGGAGAGTTTTTGGATGATTGGAAAAAATCATATATTACACCTATACATAAGTCTGGATCAAAACAATTGGTTACTAATTTATAGACCCATTCCAAAACTACAATTGATACTCAAAGCTTTTGAAGCCATTGTTAAAAACAAACTTTATACGAATCGGTAAAAAATGGTTTATCTATAACGCAGCATGGTTTCGTTTGCGGTCGTTTCACGGTGACAAACCTAACCTAATGTGCCAACTACTGTATCAATTTTGAAAAGGATATCAAATAGACACTAATTACACGGATTTTCCAAAGCCTTTGATACGGTACAATATAATGTTTTTATACAAAAACTTGAGTTGTTAGGTTTCCATTTAAATTTGCTTCGGTGGCTTGAAAGTTATCTAACTGAAAGAACACAGTTTGTTGCAATAGGTTCAAAATGTTCTAACCTTATATTCAATTATTCTGGAGTACCCCTTCTCTTTCCACTTTTTACTAACGATCTTCCTAATGTAGTCTTATTTTTGTCATGTTTAATCTACGCGGATGATTTGAAATTATTTCGAGTAAGTAGTTAACTCCTGTCCTGATTGAGAATTTTTACAATCTCACCTAAATATAAGATCTTAAAATAAAAAAATGCCTTTGCATTCCATTTACAAGATCTAACAATTAAATTGGATTTACTTATAAAGGGTGGTTAAATTTTGAGGGCCGATGTTGATTTTGAATAAAACACAAATTATTTAGGAAATTATTGTCATTTGATATATGATAATATTGGTATGGTTCAATTATGTATGGAACAAAATATCGGCCAAATGGCCGCCGCAACCTCGGCGCCACACCTCCATCCGATGGTCCATATCTTCGATGACCCTCAGGCATAATAACCCCAAAGAAAGAAGTCCAACTGTGTCAAATCACATGATCTTGGTGGCCAACTGACATCGCGACCACGTGAGATAACACGGCCATTGAATTTGTCGCGCAAAAGAGCCATTGTTTCGTTAGCTGTGTGGCAAGTGGCACCGTCCTGTTGAAACCACATATCGTCCACATCCATATCTTCCAATTCGGGCCATAAAAAGTTCGTTATCATCTCACGATAGCGAACACCATTCACAGTAACTGCTTGACCGCACTCATTTTTGAAAAAATACGGCCCGATGATGCCGCCATCGCCAGCCCATAAACCGCACCAAACAGTCACTCTTTGTTGGTGCATTTGTTTTTTGACAATCACTCTTGGATTATCATTCGCCCAAATGGGGCAATTCTGCTTATTGACGAATCCAATGAGGTGAAAATGTGCCTCATCACTGAAGATGATTTTCTTCGAAAATTGATCATCCTCTGTTGCCATTTCTTGCCACCATTCTGACCATTGACGACGCTTGAAATGGTCAAGAGGCTTTAGCTCTTGATTCAATTGCACCTTGTAAGCGTGTAAGTGCAAGTCGTTATGCATAATGTTCATCAACGACGAGCGTGATAGGTGCAATTGTTGGGCACGACGACGAGTTGAGGTGGGCGGCTCTTCAGCCACACTATCGCGAACAGCAGCAATATTTTCTGCAGTACGAGCTGTACGAGCATGCACTGGTGTTTTCACATCTCCTACAGACCCGGTTTGCTCAAATTTTTGCACGATTTATCCGATTGTACGCACATTTGGACGATTAAATTGTCCGAAAAAATCACGAAGTGCACGATATGCATTTTGATTTCAACGCCCATTTTCATAATAAGCCTGAATAACTTAAAGCGTTGCTCGATTGTGTACTAGTATCTTTCCATGGTTCAAATTGAGTTAGTCTGAAATTGAGAAATGTCAAATGAAATGCAGAAAAAATTCGAAAGAATTTTCAGATCCCTACACCTAAAAGTCGATCTACGAGTATGTTTCGTTGGTAAGATCTGTACTTGAATATGCTTGTTGCGTTTGGTGCCCTTCTTATAAAGTGAATATTAAGCGTATAGAATCTGTGCAAAGAAAATTCACAAGGTTTACTCTTTGGAAACTTGATTGACTTGAGCTCGGTTAATGCGAGACGTAAGTGTTACTTAATTATGTTTGCTAGACATGTAATTTGTAATCATATTGATTGTGCTACAAAGCTTCATTTTCTATACAAGCGCCTTTAAGAGTTGTTCGTGGAAGAATTTTGTGTGTATGTTCCTTTCCATTGTACTAACTATGGTAAATCTGAACCAGTGTCTTATTCCTGTTCAGTTTTTAATTCAATATATGATCGAATCGATTTTCAATTAAAAAAGAGGCTGGGTGCGACCCACACTGATAACTTCCCATTTGTGGTCTTGAAAACTTTATATTTAGTTTTTTTCTGTAAAATTCAAACAAACATTATTTTAAGATTGAAAAGCATTTTAAGCATTGTAAGCAGTAGATGGAAGATCGAAGTAGATGGTTTCATAGTGTAATTGTCGTTGCGGGTTTTCCGGATTGAAAGGCTGTGATCTGCTCTGGATATATACAATGACTCCTGTTTTAAAAATCGATGATGCTTGTGACATACTATGATATTAAGAAATTTGCTTTGTTTTGTTGATGATGAGGATACTTTATTTTTTTTACAGAAAATGTGTTTAACTAATTTTAAACTTTTCTATTTAAAATGTTAAATTTCTTGTAATAATTACGAAGGTTGGTAGGTACATATTATATACTGAATTATAGATTTCCGTGTTTTTTAATATATCTGTGTTCCTACACCTAAGAAAACCTTGAGTATCTTTTTCATGGACAAAAAAATAAAAACATATTGTGACGTTTTCTTCAATTTTACCATAGCTATTAATGGAATTTGAATATGTGGGACTTGGGTACAACTGAAAAACCTTATTCATATACGTATGTACAGTACATACATTCTTCTAAAAACTAAGTTGATAATAAAATTATAAAATTATGTATTATATTATAGAAATTACTTTATTATTTCGGTTCCAAGCATTTTAATTGAAAAAAATTTAAAAACGAAATATTCAAATATAAAAGATATGATTTGATTATTGATGGAAGGGTACTTACAAAATATATCCGCTCTAAAACTAGATATATGTTAAATATAAACCATTTGTTAGAAATTGTATTATGTATAAAATTAAATAATGGCAAAGTCAATATCATTGCTCGTTCTCAAGATATTCTAGTCGAAAAACAAATATTACCACTAATAGTTTTTTTATTAAAAAAAAAACTATTAATTCAATATTTGTCAACATTTAACCAATTGTACAAAATTATACTATGTATAAAATAAACTAAATTAGAAGTCAATATCACTACTAGTTCTCGAGAAATTTGAGTCCAAAAACAATTTTTACCAATTTTCAATAGAATTTTATATAGTTTTTTTATTTTTTGTAAAAAAACTGTAAACTGATTTTTTTTGAAATTTTCACCAGTTGTCAAATACATTATTTTTCGTAAAATAAAATTATTTTGAGTTTCAAATTGTTGTCCGTTCTTAGAATATCTGGGTTATGAAATTTTTTTTTCAGTTTTTCTTATTTAAAAAAATAACGGTATGTTCATTTTTTTCCAAATTCATACCAAATCTGTATGACCTTATAATGAGTACATTAGATTTTATTTTAAATCAATAGCATTATTTTTTCGTGAGATATTTGAAACTAACCAAAATATTTACTTTTTTTTTAAACCGTTATAGTGAAAAAACTACTCACTCAATTTTAATAAACGCCCTTTCAACCTCTTTCGAAGTTATTATCTATTAAACAAATTTTATTTGAAGTCGATATCTTTACTCGTTCTTGAGATATCGACGACGAAAAATGGTACCAGAACGTACGGACGTACGAACGTACGAACGTACGTACACACACACACACACATACCTTGAAACGTCGAGAAATGTCAAAAATTCCAATTTGACAAATCGGACCGATTACAATAACTCCCTATGGGAAGTTAATAAATACATGTTTAAACAATTAGTTTCAGAGCCTTTTAATAATATTTTTTAGTAACACGCTCTTTGTAATTATTTATATTGTCAAACACCTATACACCACAAGTTAAGACTCCAAAGCTGAATATTTTTTCCTGAAAAACGGACAGTGCAAAAAAGTGGTATTACAGGTGAAAAAGTGATGTCCCTTCATATAATTTCCTACAACCAAAACTTCCAAATCAAAACTGTTTAAGAAACTCTTTTGTTCCGAATTAGTTTGTTCTTGTATCAGATTCATTCGAGTCTATTATAACGAACATGTTGCTCTCATTCAATTAATAAGAGCAAGAAAACAAATACAAAAAATTGAGTTTTGTGTCAATATGTTGCGACGCTTCTAACAAAAAAGAGATTGAATTGTTTCCCACATTTGTGTGATACTACGTCTTTAAAGAGCGTGGTCTTGTTGCCTGGGAAAACTTCGGAAAAAAATTCTTAAATAATAGTTCCTCTATACAATAATGAGTTATATTCATTTAAAATGGTAATTTCGCCCAATCGTGGTCACTCACCCTGCTTTTTCGTCACTCATCAATTGTTGATTTTACCAAGCAGTGAAGTTAATACTATATAAATGCCCACACTCTCTGCAGGTCCAGTGCTGACCTATAGGTTTAATCTAGTGGATATGCTATATGAGTGCAATTTGTGTGGAGAAAAACAAACTTAATATCATTTCTTCGTTTATTTCGATAACATGTTCGCAAGAATAGCTGTTTATACTCGTACTATCACCGTAGCCCGTAGCTTTCGAGGGTTAGAAGAAAGATTATTTAAAACTAAACAAAAAAATCTTTGCTGTTTAATCACGCAAGCAATTAAGCATTATACCGGGTTCCATGTGGGTCTCCTTTCATACAGTTATACACGTTTTTACTCTTATTATATATAGCGATGGCAATGTTCCAGTAGCTGTGCATGAATGAAATTGAAATTGGGGAAAATGCTATAGCTTGTTCTAAATATTTAATACCTTTCGAAAAAATGGTTACACAAACCAGATGATCGAGATAACTGGACATTGTTGAAAATGAGACGTATATTTTTCTGGCGTTTAAAGAATGCGTGACATTTTTTGCCTGGAAAATTGTTGTTTAGTATTAACCCACTTTTGTTGTTTTTTTTTTTTTTTTTGGACCCAAAAAACTCTTGGTAATATGGCGATTTTCAAGGGTTAACAATGCAAATCCCCAGTCACTTGTCGTTACCAACATCTTAATAAGATTTGAATGATTCAATCTTGTAAAAAGGGTGGAGGGTCAGAACTTGGCACTGCGATTTAGTGGGCTTCAATTTGTAATTACTTGATTCGTAACTCTACAACAGTCCTTAACTACACGAACGTGTTTATGATTGAATCGACTTTGTGAATGGCATGCTAATGATTTAGATACTTATTAAGATACTTATTGTATTCCTTCTTTAATTGTAATAGTTTGGTGGTGTGGTCAGGGATACTGTTGCTGCTAGAATCTTTGCAGAATTTCTAAATTGACCAGACGACAATACAAAAAAAAATTATTATGTTTGCAATTTCTTTCCAAGGTATTAAGCTGAATTTTCGTTTCATATTCTTCTGGGACGGTCCATTAAAATGTCAAGTTTTTCAAACACAGATTAAGGATCAGTCGAAGGGATATCTACCAACTTTAATGCATAATTATTTGGGCTGAAAATAATACCATGGCACTAATTTTAATTAATCACGTTTTTTGGAAATGTGCCTCCCAGCATTAGGGCCGCACGGGGAAAGTTGTCAAGATCATAATCTTAAGAAATAACCTTGATTTTATTTTATACAATTTTTCAACACATCGTCTTTTTTTCGAAAATTTTTGTTTGTATAATTTGTATTAATTTTTTAACTCCAAATATTGTCATGACAGAAAAAAGTGGAAGGAAAGCACCTTTATCCAATTTTGGACGGCGAAAAATAGATCCTAGTTAGGTCACAGTGTGTGTGACTCATTAGAGTCGGATAACAAAGGTATAAAGATCCAAGGGTTAATAACAAGGGACAAACTAAAATGGGCAATTAACAGCTTCGATCCATACAAATCGGCAGGACCAGACGGCATAATACCAGCCGAACTGCAAGTTGCTTTAGACATTATCTTACCCACGTTAGAGATAATAATGAACAGTTGTCTAAACCTGGTTCATATTCCCCTTATATGGAGAGAAGTCAAAGTAGTCTTTATACCCAAAGCTGGTAAATGCTCCCACGTTACGCCCAAGGACCTAAGACCTATCAGTCTATCGTCATTTCTTCTTAAGACACTGGAACGATTGATTGACATCCATCTGCGTAGTGTTATAAAACCAAACCTTTTTTTCTACAGCACAACACGCTTACTGTAAGGGAAAATCAGTAGAAACTGCGCTACATACCTTGGTACGCGCAATCGAATACTCCCTAGATCACAAAGAATACACTCTAGTTGCATTCCTAGATATAGAAGGCGCCTTCAACAATGTCGACAGCGCCGCAATAGCGAAGACACTGCAGAATCTCAATGTGGATAGCTCACTTGGTAACCTTATAAAATTCATGCTGAAAAGCAGAATTATAAATGCGGAACTAGGTAGCTTTACTACAAGAAGGTCAGTCAGTAGAGGAACCCCACAAGGTGGAGTCCTATCCCCACTTCTATGGAACATGGTAGTTAATGATCTGCTAATAGACCTAGAAGAAGAGGGATTCAAAGTGATTGCATACGCTGACGATATTGCCATTGCCGTATCAGGAAAGCACCCTCAAGTTTTAACAGAACTTATACAAACCGCTCTCAACAAGCTACTAAAATGGACAGATCGCTGTGGCTTAGGTGTTAACCCCCACAAGACTGAACTAGTCCTCTTCACAAGGAAATACAAAATTCCTCAACTAGACCCTCCATCGATTAAAGGTGTTCCACTCACTTTCTCAGATCAAGCTAAATACCTGGGTCTTATTTTAGACAAAAAGTTAAGTTGGAAACCTAATATACAGGAAAGAGTAAGGAAAGCCACGGTAGCTCTCTTTTCTTGTAAAAAAGCCGTAGGGAACAAGTGGGGCTTGTCTCCACAAATAACTCACTGGCTATACACTGCGGTCATCAGACCGATACTTACTTACGGGGTGACCGTATGGTGGACGGCCTTAGATAAAGCGACTAATCGCGATAAACTAAGCAGAGTTCAACGTTCAGCGTGTATGTGCATCAGCGGAGCTCTCCGCTCGACACCTTCCGCTGCACTAGACATACTACTCAACCTGACACCCCTAGATATTTACAGTAAACAAATGGCCGCGAGCACAGCCATACGTCTCAAAGCCATCTCTCAATGGACCAATAACTCTATTGGCCACACCACCATTCTGAATTTATTCGGAACTCTACCAAGTCACTCTGACTACATCACTCCCTTTTTGGTCTTCGATAAAAACTTTGAAGTCACCATTCCCTCAAGGTCAGCTTGGGAGGAAGGGGCTTTGACAGATAATAAATCAGTAAACTTCTTTACAGATGGATCGAAGACTGAAAACGGAGTGGGTGGTGGAGTGTACTCAGATGAACTAAACCTTAGTCTCTCCTTCCGCCTACCAAACCATTGTAGCGTATTCCAAGCGGAAATTCTGGCGATAAAGGAAGTATTGTCCTGGCTTAAAGAAAACGTGGTATCTAACACGGATATCCGTATCTTCTCAGACAGTCAGGCTGCTTTGAAATCCCTAGCATCAGTCTCTGTAAACTCCATTACAGCCCAAGACTGTCGTTCGTCTCTAATGGAGATGGCCAAACAGTTTAACATTCACCTATTCTGGGTGCCGGGTCACAGGGACATTCCGGGGAATTGCAAAGCCGACGAACTCGCCAGAATTGGAACGGAAATGCCTATCTTGCCCGAAAAGGCAAATATAGGTATGCCCATAGCTACAAGTAAACTTATGCTGAAGCGAATCGCTCTGGAACAATCGAACACAAGATGGCTTAATACTACCACTTGTATGGCGACCAAGCGGATCTGGCCTAAACTGGATCTGAAACGGTCAAAATGTCTATTGTCCCTCAGTAGATCTCAGATCAGCTCCGTCATAGGTGTCATAACTGGACACTGTCTCATAGGTAGACACGCCGCACGTCTCGGTGTGCTATCAAACGATTTCTGCAGGAGTTGCTTGGACGAGGAGGAAGAGGAGACAATCCCACACCTTCTTTGTACATGCCCTGCTCTCTCTTACAGACGCAAACTTCATCTAGGAGAATATTTCTATAATGAACCAAGCGATCTCATAAATAAAGACATTAAAAGTCTCCTTCGCTTCATCAGAAGCTCCAAATGGTTTTAACTAGTAGGTAACCTTTTTGTTCCCTATTAGATCGTGGTATCACAATGGACCTCTAATGGTCTAAGTGTGTCAGACGCTTTAATGACAGCCACTTTAACCTAACCTAACCTAACCTAGGTCACAGTGTAACTGTATTGTAACCCAAAATGTATTTGTTCATTTAACGTAAAATTTTGTTATTTATTGTTCAAAAAATAAAACATTTAATTAATAAAACTTGAAAATTTGTCAACATGTACATACAGCTGCGGTCAAAATAATAGTATTTTATATTTATATTTATTTAATTCGTTCAAACCTAACGTTAACAATATTAAAAATAGTTCTTATAATCTAATATCATAATTTATATTTATTATTCAATATTGTTGAAAAACATAAGTTTAAATTTTTTACATTTTATAATATCATTTACAGATTCTAAACAAAAATGAAATTCGTTATAAATTGTTATTATTAATAAATAGTAGTAAACCTTTTATCACAACAAAAACTAAAATAAATTAATCTACTAATTTAAAGAAATAAATAGTCATCTAATTTTCAAATAAATGTGTTTTAGGCTTTTAATTTCAGAAAAAAATAATTTTCAAATTAAAAAAATAAGTTGGTAACTTAAAATCTACCCAAGTCATATAAAAAAACAGCGTTCAAAAAAATAGTAGTGCATTCAAAATCTACCTTTAAATATTACAAAAAGGAAAGTCCGTAGACAATTTCTACCATAAGTGATAGTCGAGTGTTTGAACATTAAATTAATATTTAGTTGCATATCCATTGTCAGAAACAACGGCAGCACAACGACGCCGACGTTGCATCGAATTAATAAGATTTTCACATCTTTCTACAGGTATGGACCTCCAAGACAGCTGTATAACTTCCCAGAGGGCTGTGTTAGTAGTTGGCTTACAACTAGCAACATAATTCTTGACATCGCACCAAATATTTCCTATAGGGTTGAGGTCTGGGGACTGCGCAGGCCATTCCATGACATTAACCCTCTTAACTTGGAATCACTGCTTCGCAGGTTTACTTATATGCTTTGGGTCATTGTCTTGTTGAAAAACCCATTTCAGTGGCATTTAATCTTCAGCATATGGGAGCATGATTTTCACATAAAGACGCTGATTCATAATGCCTTCAATCACCATATAAAGAAAAACATGCCCAAACCATTATGCTGGATCCTCCATGTTTTACTGTCTTAGCGTGGATTAAATTCTGTGTTCGGAGGCCTTCTTGACGACATCCCTTTCCACCATATAATACAATCTGGGATTCGTCTGGCCACAGAATATTCCTCCACAAAAAAAAAATGAAAATTCAGCAATGATTTTATTTACACTATTATTATTTTGATATTTGATCGCATCTGTAGGTACTACACACATTATTTAGTATTTGATTCTTCAGAACTAAATGATATAAAATTCTAAGAAATTTCCTCAATGGCCTTCAATGAATAACCCATTGGTTTTAAATAAATGTATAAAAGAGTATCGGTTGAAAAGAATTAAAATTGTCTTGTGCCGACAGTGTCGTATGTGATTCCCGGCATGGTCCTTTTGTTAAGATATTAATTTAGCAAAATGCAATATCTCACGCCATTTACAAACACACGCAGAACAACGTTGCTAAAATAATGAAGATAACTCTCAAAGAATGGTTTATGCTACAATTTCATTTATTTCATTTTCATTTCATTTATTTATTTACATCAATTAGAGTTAACAATCTCAAATAGACTAATGAAGTATAAACATAATAATATCCTAGTTAAATAATTAGAATTAACATAAATTTAATTTGTTAAAAAGTACAAATTTAACATATTTTTGAATGAGTCTGTAACGGAATAGCTGATCCCTGTTCACGAAACTGCGAAGTGTTGCTTTTTACCGATCCTTTTAAACCACAGGATTCTCAAAAAGATCAATAAATGTGAATAGGGTTGTCCAGTCGGCTAAGTGCATTTAGGCATGCTTGCTTTCACCAATAGGCTAGCTTGTCGGTGGGGTGGGATCTTGCAAATGCCACTGGACTGCCGTACTTCTCCATGCCTATCAAAATTAAACCACTAAAATAAATTCTTTCTTTTACGTTAAGACAATTTCCTATTTTGGGAACCATTAGGTGTAATTGGTTCTTGAGTGTTTCCCTCTCTCCGTTCACTACCTCGGGTAGAGAACTCCTTGGTTACTGCTACACTCACAATCTATAACCAGTAACCCCTATGCTAAAGACTAACCTTTATCTATGCTTTCCTTACATCTTCACCATCGACACTACCCATGTTAGTTCCACCTTACTGAGCACCAATAAAAAATTAGATCGACATCATTTGAGAACTAACCAAGATCAATAAGAAAAATAAAACTGGATACATTATGATTTTATTAAAGAAAAAGGAAATATAAGGAAAATCCTAATAAGTACAACTAGTAAAAATTGAATTTCAAAATAAGTATTTAAGAAAAAATTCAAAAAGGGAAAAGTTGAGTAACAACTTATAATACAAGAATAAGGTAGGTAACTGACCTATCCCATGCTAAATGAGCAGCTGATTCTGGCTCAGAGTTCAATGACTTATTCTTAAAATAGTCTGACGTCATTAAACTCTCTGCATTAAAACTTTAAGTACATGAAATTTTTATTACGGTACTTTTGAAAACACTCAGGTCATATGCTGTTAAGAGAACCTAATTTTTTTTAAGTGCGAGACTAAAATCCTCACTCTATATATTATTGATCTGCAGGCTGTAAGTCACTGCTATTTTTCAACCATATGACAGCAAAAAAAAAAATATTACAAAAAAAAAACTCACCGATGTAATATCCTCCGAGGAAGTCGTGCGCACCACTTGCTAGGGGGGAAGCCGGTAGAATCCAATTGTTATGATATGAGTATTGAGTATTACTCTTCTTGGCTAGATGTTAAGAGATTAAATGAATATTTCCCTTTTAAAGCTTTCATATGTTATGAATGATCATTGTATTATGTACTTAACTTGAGCGTTTTCTCACATTAAGAGAAGTTGTTTTTCGGTAGATTGAAATTAATGCAGATTTTAAATAAAATTTAGTAACAGCAGATTTGAGTCATTCGCGATTAGACGCTTGCTGAGGATTGACGAGCCGCAGTCGACACCGATTTAGCGACCTTAGTTTGGTCCACGAAGTGGGATGCTGGATACAGTGGATGCTGCAGATGATGGTGATCAGGTGATCACAATTAAAGCGTTCTTAAAGCCGGAAACTTATTTTTCTTTATTGTTGCTTTATTGTGGTTTAGTTAAGGTGACGGGTTTTAAAGAACTTCCGAAACACAAAATTGCATCGTGCGTTGGTGTAGTTCCCGCAATGCAGATTTGGGATTTTCGTCTACTATATATGTATGTACGTACGTCGTAGCTGACTGTGCCGAGCGTGCGTGGACGCTTTTGCACGTGACTTCGCTGGCGGGTGCTTGGACACAGCCAGCCAATTTTTGTAGATTTTACGTAGGTATACACGAATTTTATTCTAGGGAAACCAAAAAAAAACAATGGAATGTTATATCACATTAGAAGCTTGAAGGTTTACCTGGATTCCTTTTGTTTTTGAATACAATTGTAAAGTACGACTTCTAATAGAGTCTCAATACTGAATCGCACCGGGAATTAGTTGGTTTTTAGGGTATATTTGGGTTTCTGGTTGGCGGCTTCTGTTTGAGCACGTGGTTTAGTACCACGAATTTATTCACATATTCCCAACCAATGTTTCTTTTACTTTCCCGCAAGCGAGTGTTTGGAGTGGTACCAATGGGAAGATGTGTAACAAGTTACGTACGAATCCAAGACGGTTCCCACCACGTGGGATTCTATCGACTTGAATCTTGCCACTGAAAACGGAGGTAATCTCTAGAGGAACACAACTAAATTTTCCAAAAATGTTGCTTTACTTTCTTCCAGAGGTGGAAAAAAGGTTTAAGCACTAAATTACCTGAGGTCCCAAATTTGTGATGCTCCAGTAGGCTACGCTGTTGAGGTCACCAGGCGTTTGGGAATACCCCAGTCGCTAGATATCGCAAACTAAATAAGCTTTTAGCTGAATTTGCTAGTTATCTTGCATTCACAAGACCAATTTTTATTTTCTGGATGTGAAAGAATATAAAATCATACGATTTTTTCGAGGTCCAATGCAACGTAAAGTCTTCCAATAAAATTCTGTAAGAGATGCTTACTGATTGACGGGTTCCAAGAAAAAGAAAACCCCAAAGCATCTTAAAGGATTTAGACGCCGACTTCCATTTGCTACGCGATGGTACCCGTTATAATTGGAAATGAAACGATGTTTAGCCCTATGTTATCGAAACGAATGTTATCGCTATCATTGGCTGCGTTCACTGTACAAGTTGTGTAAGATAAACGAAAAGTCATTTAGGTAGGAATTAAGAGTTTTTTAGGGGGCCTATACAAGTCTACTCAAATGAAAATTGAAATCAAAGTTATTTGATATATTATTAATCTCCCTAACACTGCGAGTTATAGGTTCATTGTACGCGTAATTTACTCTATGAATATTTTCTCGGAATAGGGTACGAATTCTTAGCTCTCGAGAAGGAGCATATAAATCTAAAAGAGATAACAGAAAAGCACAATCAATATGATATGATAAAATATCATTGATAAAAACAATAGCAAACATCTTACGCCGGTTTTCTAATGTCTGAATGCCAATAAGCTGACATCTTACATTGTATGAAGGCATTTCAATGTTCCACCCTAATTTCTTTACTACAAATCTTGTAAATTTTTTTTGAACTTTTTCTATTCTTGTAATATGAACATTGTAATGAGGATTCCACACTACGCAGCAATATTCCAGGATCGATCTAACATAGGCAACGTATAGGGCTCTTAAAGTGTAAGGTTCCCTTAAATCAAAAGAATTGCGTGAAATAAAACCCAGCATAGAGTTGGCCTTATTCACCATGAATTTTATATGATGTACAAAGTTAAGCTTGGAATCAAAAATTATTCCAAGATCTTTTTTTAATGAAACTCTTTCAAGAAAATGATTTTGAATGTTATAAACGTAAACAACAGGTACCAAACGACGCGAAAACGAAAAACATTGACATTTAGTTATATTTAGGGCTAATTGATTTGTTTTGCACCAATTGGTAGATTGGTGATATCATTTTGGAGAAGCTTACAGTCAGTTATACTTTTTATACATCTAAAAAATTTGAGATCATCCGCAAACATAAGTCGCATTGAGTTTATAAGGACATCAGGTAGGTCATTTATAAAAATAAGGAATAGAATTGGGCCTAAATGACTTCCTTGCGGAACGCCAGAAGTTACTGAAAACGGATTAGAGACAATTGAATCTATAAAAAACATGGTGACTACGTCCGGTAAAATAGGCCGTCAACCACTTATGCATATTTGAGTGAAATCCTATGTTCTCTAATTTTTGAATAATATTTTGTGATGCACCTTATCAAACGCTTTTGCAAAGTCTGTGTAGATAACCTCCACTTGGTAACCCTTTTCTAATGAATTGAGAATACAATTCGTGAAAATGGTTAGGTTAGTGGAAGTTGATCTACCCGATACAAAACCGTGTTGATAAGGAGATATGGTTTCTTTTAATAAGAATTTCAATTTATCACAACAAATTTTTTCAAATACCTTAGCTATTGCGGACAGCTTACTGATAGGGCGGTAGTTTGATATTTCCTGTTTTGGACCACATTTGTGAATAGGAGTAACGAAGGACGTTTTCCATTCTGGCAGGAATACACCATATGTTAGTGAATTATTGAACACGTAACACAAAACTCTAGAGAGAGCGGTGGAACAATTTTTTAATACAATGGGCGGAATTCCATCCGGACCAGATTTATTATCTTCAGTAAGGCCAGATAGCGCCATTTCCACTTTTAATATGGTTATACTTAAGTGACCTATATTCAAACTATTCATGGACTGACTAAATGAAGTGTTTGTGAGTTGTGACATTGTCAGAATCGATATACAGTAGACTGTCGTTAACTTGAACATTTACGATAACTTGAACATTCCAATAACTTGAACAAATATTTTTTCCCTTTACGCATTCTATACCTTGAACGGACTATTTTTAAGACTCAATACCTTGAATTTTTCCCCTAAGTACTCTATAAGTTGAACAAGTAAAATTTATGCGAGCTCTGTAACTTGAACAAAGTTTAATATTGAATTTCTTAAATTTTTTAATTTATGCAAGGTACCTGGGATGTTGGTACAGCATCCAAACGGTTTTTGGAAAGGGGAATCCCAGGAAATTTCTTTAGTATTTCCGTATAAGGTTTTATTCTTCATAATCGGTGAATTTCTGAATTTATTTGAACACGTGCGTATTAAGGAATCGAAAAACGTTTCAATTAAAATTATTTACTAATAATATAATTATTTATAATTTAAAATCATTAAAATGAATCATTATTAAATAAAAACGACAATTTTTTAACTTGATCCAGTAACTTGCACAATCCTATAGCTTGAACACACCTGGTTTCGTTCGTGTTCAAGTTAACGAGCGTCCACTGTAATTAGATTTAAAAAAATTAGCAAAAGCCTCACAAATAGTTGGTAAGCTAGTTAAAGTCGAACCTAAATATTGCATACTTTTAGGAAATCCATTAGATTTTTTTTTTTTATTTTTAATGAAGCTCCAAAAACATTTACTGTTTCTCGTATCTCTTAACTTGGATTCCATATAGTAAATATAGTTTTTATATAGAAATTTATTTAGAACATTGAAGTTCCTTTCCAATTCTTTGTAAGTACTGCGCAAACTGGCATCAGAAGAAGACTTACGTAAAGATTTATAAGCTTTGTTTTTTTTTTATTACTTAAATTAATTAGCCGTACGTTATACCAAGGGGGCTTTGAGGCATTTTTAATTTTAGTTTTGGGAACAAAAAGATCGATAGCTTCCTTAAGAGAACTAAGAAAATTGTTGTAAAAATTTGAAAGTTCACAAGATTGAATCAAAGGCGAAGGCAATAATACATTATTATTTATATGACTCGCAATGTTATTGAAATTAGCTTTACAGAAATTATATTTATAATGAAGGGGCATTTTGGATTTGAAAAAGTTAAATATTTTAAATGCAAATATCAAAGCAATGTGATGTGTAGTGTTAGAAAATATAGGAAAAATAGAACTATTTACGGATAAATTTAAGTCTTTATCAACAAATAATAAATCGAGTGTTCTATCTAAACTATTTTTACACTTGTTCATTTGAACCAAATTAACTGTTGATAGCGAATCAATAAATAAAGAATCACACTCATTAATTACATTAAATGGAACAAGAAGACCTTCTTCTGAGTCAAATACCCAATTTATATTCGGTAAGTTAAAATCACCTACTAAAATGACATGTTGATTACTATTAAGCTTAGAAATATAATAAATACAGTTATTTATGTGTTCTTTATATAAATCTATGTGGCTCTTAGGCGGAATATAACTCACTATTAGAAAAATATCTTTGTTATAATTTAATGATACCTTGATAATAATTTGATCAATGTCAAAGGATGAATTATTTGATGTTGGCAATGACAATTCAGCACAAGCATATAAAAAGTGCACTGCAAGTAGCACCCCTCCACCTCTTTCAAGTCCAGTAGATATTGAACATCTGTCTTTACGAAACACAGAGTATTGATGACAATTAAACATTTCTTCATTGTTGTGATTTTCAGTTAGCCATGTCTCAGTAAATGCTAAGAAATCATATTGCTCGGAAGATGACGACAGCAGCAATTGTTGCATTTTTGTGCGCATTCCACCAATGTTTTGATAATAACCAAGGAAATTATATGAATGAATCGGAACGAGAAGGCAAATGAGAAGCATTAGTTAAGAGTAATGCATTGGTGCATTGGGATGTTAATGTTGATAGTGAAGGTGGTGGTGGTGGCTGCGGTGATGGCAGTGGCGACGGCGACGGTGATGATAGCGGTAATGTTGAAGGTGATGGTGTGCATGGCGAAGCAGAGTGAGTCGATCTTATTAAGAATGGTGTGATGGTAGAAAGCGATGATGACGAAGATGGTGAAGGTGATGATGATGACGATGATGGTGAAGGTGGTGATTCGGATATTAGGTCTGAGCTATGACACACGGAGGCGCGGGAGGTATAATTTGCATTCTCTCTTTTTTGTCCAGAGTTAAAAAATATTTAACTTGAACATGAAGGGGCCAGATCGAAGAATCCATCACTGTTGATATATGTTCATGTGCCACACTCAGTTTAAATGTAACGAATTTTAGTTCTGAAACATTAGCATCCTTTTTTATCAGCATAAAACATTTAAAAGAATCAGTGGGAATGTTTGTTTTTTCAGATATGAATTTAACAATGTCTTCAGGAGTAGTTGTGTTAGCGAAACGAGATAAATGAAGCCATTTGATTTTGGGTAAAGCACTAAGGTTTGTTGACGTATCGGTGCCGATTATTTTCGCTTCTCTTTTTTGTTTGGGTTTCTTTTTTCTCTCAACAACAACAAACTCGGAATTGTTAGAATTATTTTTAATTGAAGGTCCAGGAACATAATCATTTAATGAAGGGCATTGACTAGTAACAGGGTCATTGTTAAGACTAGATTCAACTTCTAAATTATCAGTTAAATTGATATTTTCACCAGGCGGGTCATTAAATTTGCGGTTTAAATCATTCTTATTAATGTTTTGACTTGGTAAAGAGTTTGATTTGATTTTTTTTGCTAATTTGCGGGATGGAGGATATAACTGAGACACTTTAAATGAAGAGAATTCTTTTCTGAGATCATTTACACTCGAGGCTAGCTCATTGAAACTGTTCATAAATTGAGAAAGATTAATACCCAGACAAGAGTTGCATTTCCAGAATAATCTTTTATTAGAAATTATATCAAAATCATTATCACTAATCTCGACACAATTTTTATGGAAAAAACGACCGCAGAAATATTCGCATTGGACGTATTTAACTTCTTTGGCTCGTTTTATACTTTGATCGCATTTTGCGCAAACTTTAGACATAGTGAAGATTATAATCAACTGACCGTGAGAGTAGTTAGTCGAAGACTGACAATTGGTGATGCTCACATGACAACATTAATTTGGGCTGAGACAATTATTCACTTTATTGGAAATATAAATAATAAGTACTTAGTCAAAACCTTAATGTCAGTCATTGCCAAATATTAATTCCAACAGCAAAAATTTTGAAGGTTGGATTTAAAATTAATATATCATTTGTGTGGGTATTTAACCTCAAATCGACGATATTTCTTTGAATATGACTTCCTCTATATAGCAAAAATCAAAATATAAACATCAATGGGCTAACAAAATAGACTGTGCAGGGGGCGGAAATGTTATCAAAAATCGAGAAAATCTACATACTCGTGTGTACTGTACATATGTATGTACATAGCTCATTTTAAATTTGTTGTTTCGAGATAAAAAACGGGATACAAGATTAACTTAAAAATAAACTAAACGAAAATAGATCTTTTTCGTTGAGGCGATTGAAAAATCGCGGTCGCCACAAATGATTGTCATGCACTCACTTGTGATTATTTTGCCGCGCATTTATTTAATCCCAAGATATAACACACACTACTTTTAATGTGAGTGCACGCATTTGCTACAGATAAATAGAAAGTATTAAATATTTTTTTTTTCCTTTTTTAGCTCAATGTCACAGATAAAATCGTTCCTCAGGTGATATTCAATTTCTCCATTTCGTATTTTTATTCTACAATTCTGGGTCCGACTAGTTTCAGTAGTTCTTTAAAGCATTCAATACTCCTTCTTTAGTTTTGCACATATTTCTGTGGCTGTTCTTTAGGGTTGGCCGTGGCACGATGGTTGTGTGCTCGCCTGTCAACCTCATCATCACAGGTTCGATCCCTGCCGTCGTCTATGTCGTTTTAATTCCATTAAAAACCTTCTAAAATTGTCATCCATGGGTTGTTGGTTTACTCATTACATGTTGTTCAGGCATAACACTAACAACATGTAATTGAGTTAAACTAGTATGCCCAACAAGGACATAGTAATAAGACACGGCATTTCTCCGCTTTAGCAAAGCCGCCATCCCTGGAGATAAAAATATCTGAGACAACCACCAACAGTCTCAGAACATCGTGCCACACATCTTTCCTATCCTTCTTTCTCTTCATTAACTTCACTCCCGCGCTGTGTTGAAACATTTAAAGGGTAAACATAATCCCTTGAGCGCGGGTAGATTATAAAAAAAAAAAAAAACTATCGTGGATCTTATGAAACTGACCGTTAAGTAGCCATTATAACCGTTTTTACGTTTTTTAAAAGACCTTAAACGTAACGAAAGAGCCACTACATAGCACTTCCTAATGAAACCCATTTTAATACAGAAATGAATTTTAAATAAAAAGTCGCAAGTGGGTGTAGGATTATTTAAATCCATTTGATCTATTTAGCTTTGCGACAAAAAAAACGCTTGGAAAAATAGAACTTGTTTCATTTTTATAATTGCTACGATTTTAAAGTCGCATGTGCGTGCATTCACATTTAACGCCATATATTTCCTGTTTCATACGGCTCAAAAATTGTGCGATTGAAAATTACAAGTGCGTGCATGCCCATTTCTCATTGCGACTCCGATTTTAAAGTCGCAGTAACTTAAATCGCAGGTGTGAGCATATCCATTTGAGTACATTTGTTTCATTTAAACGTACGACAATCGCATTGCAAGAAAAATGAAACAAATTGTGACCTATAAATCGTCACGATTTGTTGATATCAAGTGCGTTCATTCTCATTTAAATTCATGTGTTCTATTTTTGCGACTAAAATCGCAAGTGCATTCTTAGCCTAATCTGTACATCAAAACTTGTTTCACCAATATTATTCACTCTTCTATACTGAAAGAATCATCCCTGTTATTCTTTATATTGCTGCTACTAACATACGAATACAGATCTCCTATTATATTGGGTTTTACCGTTATTCTTCATTCAAAAATGGATATTTTTTGGCACAAAAAAATGTAATACAGTCATCCATCCCGCTTGCCAAAGCTATGAGAAAGTTTGAGAATTTTGTATTTTCGGGTAGATGTTCTACTTTCTATACGAATTTTATGTTTAAAGATGTGTGTCTGCTTGTGCGTGTAAACATCAATCCAACCGTCCTTATGAATTCATTGAATTAGATTCATTGAACTAGAAATTTTAAAGCATAGCATATTCGCTGAAATGGAATACAAATTAAATTTTCTAGAGAATATACATTTCATAAGTATACCATAATAACAAAAACAGAAACATAACTAAAGCAAAGGAACAGGAAAGACACACGCAAAATCCATTTAACGACATTTTATTGATGAATGAAACAATTATATGAACACGTAAAAGAATTACATTTAAGGCTCAAAGGAGTTTACATATAAATAATTTTAACAATAATAATATAGTGTTTTTATTGAACTTAAGTCCCGATTGATAGATTCAGAGTTATCCAATCACAAGTACCAGAAAGAACATAGAACTTCATGTTCTAGACTCCGTGCAATCTTTAATGTCTAGCAATACAAGTCTCCAATATTATGTTATGTACATTATATTATTCTATACTGATAGCCTGATAGCCAGCTAATTAAAATTTTGAGAGAAAACTAAATTCAATTAAGCTTTTATTCATTACTAGCGTACCCGTGTGGGCAGAGGCGTATTTAAGGATTTGGCGCCCCGGGCTGATAAATTCTGCCGCCCTTTAGAATAATGAAAATAATGATTAATATTTGATGTTTTCAAATTTTTTTCTGTGTGTATATTGATTACAAAAGTCATTAACAATAGATTCGTTATCTAAATTTTTTGTCAGTTCAGTTCAGCTTCTATATTTAATAAAGCTAAACTATTAAAGCGCTAATGCGGGACCTTAAATAGGTTTTTATTCGTTTCAATACGGAAACGATCTTTCTGCACCGAACCAATTTCAGATAGCCAATGGAACGTTTTTTTATCATTCAGTTTGTCTAGATCTAGAATATAACATACGCTCCAATGGAAAATTACATTAATATCTACATCCTGCGTTTTCAATTAATCGCTTTGTCAACGTATCATCCTTTGTTTCAAAAGCAACCACCCTTAATACTACGTTTTCACCAAGAGTAAATCCGCTAGAGATTTAAAATAAATCTTGAAGTGTTTTCACCAAAGAAACTGAGATTAATTTGACGTTTTCACTCTGTCTTGTCATTCAATTGTCAATTTGGACAAGAGAGAAAAAATTGCAATTGGATAGTAAACAGGAAAAAAACAGATATTTCTATTTTGTGTTGATTGTCAATGAAGAAAATGGGTTTAAATAGGTGCGTTCTACAAAATAAGGTTTGTTTGTTTTGGAAATCTTCTGATTGCGAGAAGATTTCAAGGAGATTTATTTTAAATCTTCATTTGAGGTGATTTATATTTGTATGGTAAATATACGAGATTTAAAGGAGATTTATGGTAAATCCACTTAAATCCCGGATTTACCTTTGGTGAAAACGTAGTATAAGCCGGCCAAGCACCACACATGCGCACGCAGCGGTGACGGTGTATTGAAAATTTGAAATGTCTGCTGTGTGTGTGCACCGATTACTCGTGTGCGTTTCGGTGCGAGCAAAATCAAAATCTTTTGATTTTTGCTGTCGGCCGGTTTGTCGATGTGTGCACATTTACAGTTTGTTTAAATTGCTTCTGAACACTCCTAAAACAATGACAGTTCGCGCAAAAAACTAAGTAAACAAACCTTTTTGACATCTGGAAGTATGCAAGAGGCACATAAAGTAAGCAAGATACTAAATAGATAAAATAGGTATTGGACGATTTTAACTTTAGTAAAATGTTAGAGATAGTAAGATGCTAAATTTGATTAAAATTAGCAAAACCGTCTTTTTAACCTTGTATTATACCTACTAAAATAGTTTTAACATCGTACTAATTCGACTAAAATTTTGCGCCAATAGTTTTTAAAATAATACCTGTCTATCCTTTTATTCATATTGCTTCTTAAGTCGTTCAAAACTATTGACGAAGGGAAGGGTATTTGTATATAGGGACACAAGTCCGCAAAAACTAAAAAAAATTCAGGCATGATTTTCTAGGTTGTAACACTCACTTTTTATCAAAATACGAAATATATTCATCATCATATTTTTGCACAACATTGTAAATTAACTTAAAATCATTTTTTTGCACTATACTGTAAACAATTGTATTATATTTTTTGTAACAGTAAAAGCTTCAGCTCTGCAGTATAAAAGAGCGAAGCAAATTAGAAACTTTAAGCATTTGTTCAAATAAATCGTATGAGTAAACATACAACCTATAGTTGGAGTTGCTTATTATTTTTTTCTTGAATACTTTGCTTTTGCTCGAGAACAGTAGACAGGCTGAACAATATTGGTCGCCTGGCTCTGCAACGTTGTTTTTTTCCTCATCGTCGCACCATCATCGTCGCTGCTGTTAAATCATCCCAGCTCACGCACTCGCTTACGCACCCGCTCATACACCCGCACACGCACACACTCATACTAGCGCAAAACATCTACGCTTCAATTGGCGCCCAGACTTGTGGCCACGTAGCAGATGCTAAGCTGTCGATATTAATACAGTCGTACCCGTTTAATTGCAAATTTTTTTTTTTTTGAAGAAATTTATATGTACATAGGTATATACATATATACATACAAAAGATAACATTAAACAACAGCATTAAGTTGTAAAGTTACAATTGGACCCACTTAAGTGCATACAAATTTTTTTTTGAAACTTTTTTTTATTCTTAAAGAAAAAAAAAATAATAATACCGCTGAAAGAGAGCCTGTAGATATAGGATCTTCGTACAGTACAGGAGCACCCACTTAAGTGCATACAAATTTTTTTTGAAACTTTTTTTTATTCTTAAAGAAAAAAAAATAATAATAATACCGCTGAAAGAGAGCCTGTAGATATAGGATCTTCGTACAGTACAGGAGCACCCACTTAAGTGCATACAAATTTTTTTTTTTGAAACTTTTTTTATTCTTAAAGAAAAAAAAAATAATAATACCGCTGAAAGAGAGCCTGTAGATATACGATCTTCGTACATTACAGTAGCACCCACTTAAGTGCACACACAATTTTTTTTTGCATTTTTTTTTAAATAATAAAAAAAAAAGGAAACAGAAGACGAAAACCGTCGTGTCTTAAAGAGGCATGCGAAAAAGTGCCCGTCTATTGGCAAAACAAGAAGCACATCACTCCGGAAAAAGCTCTTCATCTGGTTCAGATTCTTCTGAATACCAATCCGAGTCTGAATTTTCCTCTGAGGTTGAGTTAGAGTCAACAATTATTGAAGAACAGCCACAAAATTATACAAAATCAACTATGCCGTCCGATCAATCTCCTTCTATTACGCTGTCAGAAGACCAGCTTACACGTTTGGTAAACGCAATAGGCATAAAAGAAAGTCAAGGCACTTTCAGCCGTTGCACCGCTCGCTTTGATGGCGAGAGAAATACGTCGAAATTAGAGGATTTTATAGCCACAATAACGGTTTATAAAAACGCCGAAAACGTTTCCGATGCCAATGCCTTAATAGGATTACCACTTCTTTTAGAAGGATTTGCAGCCAATTGGTGGCAAGGAGTAAGAAGTGAAGCAAAATCATTCGCTGACGCGGTCAAATTATTGCGTTCTTCATTTGCACCACCAAAACCATCATGGAGGATCTACATGGAACTTTTTGAAGACAAACAGAAAGTGACCGAATCAATTGATGAGTTCATTTGCAAGAAGAGAACTCTCTTTTCTTAACTATCCGATGACATTTCGGAGGAGATAATGTTAAATATGATTTATGGTCAAATCTTACTTCATATTAGAGAAAGAGTTCCCAGAAATTCAATCAAGAATTTTCAAGAACTACTAAAAGAAGCTCGAGAAGCAGAGGTCATTAAAAAAGAAGCTAGACCGTTAGAAAAATCTGTGGAAGAATTCAAAAAGAAGAGGTGTACATTTTGTAGGAAGCAAGGACATCTAGCAGAACAGTGTTTTAAAAAGGCTGCTAACAATAACAGCGAATCAAAGAAACCAAGCTTCAACTGTTACGGTTGTGGAGCTGCTGGATACTGCAGATCAAACTGTCCTAAATGTAGCAACAAACATGCCAATAGTCCTGCTATGTTAGATTTCAACTTGATTGAATCTACAATCATAGGAAGGAATGTGCCTACGATTGATATAAACATCAATGGATTAAAAGGTGAAGCCTACATCGATACCGCTGCCAGGACTAGTGTTGCAGGAGCAACACTTTATCAACAATTGATGAAGAAAAAATGCCCCTTCCAAAAAGTAAATGCCGAAGTGACTCTCGCCGATGGCATCACGAAGAAAGAAGTGGTTTATTCAACTATTGTGGATATCATCATTGGAAAAAGGCTAAGGAAAATCCGATTTATTGCTCTGCCTAAGGCCAAGAGTAACCGCACTTTGCTAGGAATCGATTTCTTGGAACAATGTGGGTTAGTTCTCAACATCGCTCAGAGAACCTTCAATTTCATCGATGATCCATTAACTGTCTTCGATTTTAAACTAGCAAAATGTAATGTAATGAATTCAGAAATGAACCAAACAGCGAAACTTAAGCCTCAAGACGTTCTTGCAAATGATGAAAAACTTAAGGAGATATCCGCTTATCTGACTTGGATAGAGAGTCATCAAACAATAAGTCCCATCCCAAGTACTCCAAAACGAAAAAGGCCAAACGATTACTCTCCACATGGGATTCAAGCTATTTTTTCAGGAGCAATACCACAAGAGATGAAGACACCGGAAAGGACGAGTGATCTGTTCGCTGCACCAACACGAGTTGATTCAAATCCCGATGAATGGTTCACACTCAACTCCATCGATATAAAACTTCGACCTGAAGAAGCTTGCGGTATAAGTGGACATGGAAAAAGAGTGCTGGAGGAAGTTCTAGCGACCCATATTGACTTATTCGGAGAAATAAGTACACCCATTAGTGTTATAGAGCATAAAATCAATACCGGTATTCATAAGCCGATTTCCAATGCACCCTACCGAATTTCACCAGCTAGAAGAACTCAACTCAAGGCAGAAATCGATGAAATGTTGGTAAAGGGCATAATCGAGGAATCAGAATCTCCATGGGCTTTTCCCGTAGTAATGGTACCAAAGAGTGATGGAAGCATACGAGTTTGCGTGGACTATAGAAAGTTGAACGCTATTACTATTCCAGATAGGTATCCACTGCCACGAATGGACGATCTTCTTCATGCAGCAAAAAGCACCCCATATATGTCAACTTTAGATTTGCGATCTGGTTATTGGCAAATAAAAGTAGCCGAAGAAGATAAACAAAAAACAGCTTTCGTAACACCGTTTGGGTCCTATGTTTTCAATCGAATGCCTTTCGGATTGAGAAACGCACCAGCTACCTTTCAACGCCTAATCAATAAATTTAAAAACGAGCTCCCACAAATTCTGATACTCGCCTACCTCGACGACATAATCATCTGTTCCGAAAATTTCACTCTGCATCTAAAAGATCTTAAGAACGTGTTTGCCCGCCTCAAACAATTTGGTTTTCGCCTCAATCGTGAAAAATGTAAGTTTTGTTGCTCCGAAGTAAAATACTTGGGTCATATCCTGACCCCGGATGGATTTAAAGTTGATCCTGAGAAAACGAACGCCATCCTTCTACGCCCTAGACCCAAGAATCAAAAACAAGTGCTATCTTTCTTGCAAACCTGTTCGTGGTACAGAAGATTCATCCCAAATTTTGCGGACATTTCCAAACCTTTATCAAACCTTACTAAAAAGAGTGCCGTGTGGAAGTGGGAAGTAGAGGAACAATACGCCTTTGATAGACTCAAAAACCTCTTGATTTCTTCTCCAATATTGCAACAAGTCAAAGAAGGAATTCCGTTTATTCTCAAAACCGATGCCAGCAGTTATGCTCTCGGTGCTGTTTTGCTCCAGGGGGAGAATGAAATGGAACACCCTGTCGAGTTTGCAAGCAGACTACTATCATCAGCCGAACGAAACTACTCAACCACCGAACGAGAAGCACTTGCCGTGGTATGGGCAGTCGAAAAATTTCGAGGTTATATCGAAGGATCAGAAGTGAAGATTCTCACTGATCATCAACCCCTAAGATGGCTGATGACCCTAAAATCTCCAACTGGCAGACTTGCTCGATGGGCACTTCAGCTACAACCATATAATATTGAGATTGGTTACAATCCAGGTAAGAGGAATGTCGTCGCTGATACTCTGTCCCGACCACCATGTGCTGACGAAAACCATGAACCAGAAGAATGTATCATTTGTTCAGTTGATGTGGACATACCTCGAAGAGGAGCAAAAGCGATAAGGGAGGAACAACTCGCCGACATAGACCTAAAGCCAATCATCGAATCCTTTGAACAAAATGATGACTCAACGTCTGGACATTACGGCGTTGAAAAGACTTTGACTCGTATTTCTGCTCGTTATTATTGGCCTGGAATGAGAGCCGATGTAGCAAACCACGTCAAAATTTGCATTGACTGTCAACGTTACAAAGCTTCAAACTTAAAACCTGCTGGCTTATTGCAAACAACCCCTAGCAGTCAAAGATTTGAAGTAATTGCAGTTGATCTTTTTGGCCCGCTACCTACAAGCCAAAGTGGACATCAGTGGATTCTAGTGGTTGAAGACCTTTGTAGTCATTGGGTAGAATTGTTTCCATTGAAAGAAGGTACAGCTGAGAATTGCGCTCTTACCCTATTGAATGAAGTCTTTCTGCGTTACGGTGTTCCAAGGCGTCTTCATAGTGACAATGGAACACAATTCATATCAGCTCTTATGCAAAAGCTTACGTTTTGCCTTGGAATACAACAATCCTTCACGCCTGTATACCATCCCGAAGCAAATCCAGTTGAACGAAAGAATCGAGACCTCAAAACCCAATTATCTATTTTAGTGGGAAATCAACACACAGCCTGGAATTTTAAGCTTCCAGCAATTAGATTCGCAATGAATACAGCAAAGTGTGATAGCACAGGATTTTCACCTGCTTATCTAACCTTTGGAAGAGAATTGCGAACCCTTGACGATGTGAATCATGACCTAAGAACAATAGTTCAATCCGAAAACTTTGTGCCACAAATTACACCACACCTTCTTAAACTAGCGGACACCCTTAAAGAAGCAAAGGAATTAAGTGAAAAGTCTCAAGATAAAAACAAAAGCTATGCAGACAAAAAGCGTAGAATCCATGTTAATTTTCAAATTGGCGAAAAAGTGCTTGTAAAAACCCATCCAATCAGTAAAGCATCAGCGGGTTTCACAGCTAAACTTGCACCAAAAAGAGATGGACCTTATATTATTATAGGGAAGAAGGGTTCAAGTACATACACTATTGGTAAAGATGATGATCCAACTGTACCCTTGGGTACCTACCACGTTTCCATGCTTTATAAATTTTCAGGTGGTTCGAAAGAACTTCCTACTCCTAACCCAATTATACCTTTCAGAAAAAGAGGAAGACCAGCAAATATCAAGCCTATAAGTAAAAAGATGACTGTTCCTGACTCTCAGAGAAAGATGAATTCACCAGAAGCTCATTCATCTAGTGCTGCCCCATTTCCGAGACGTTCTATGAGGCAGAGGGGGAGATTGTAACACTCACTTTTTATCAAAATACGAAATATATTCATCATCATATTTTTGCACAACATTGTAAATTAACTTAAAATCATTTTTTTTCACTATACTGTAAACAATTGTATTATATTTTTTGTAACAGTAAAAGCTTCAGCTCTGCAGTATAAAAGAGCGAAGCAAATTAGAAACTTTAAGCATTTGTTCAAATAAATCGTATGAGTAAACATACAACCTATAGTTGGAGTTGCTTATTATTTTTTTCTTGAATACTTTGCTTTTGCTCGAGAACAGTAGACAGGCTGAACAATATTGGTCGCCTGGCTCTGCAACGTTGTTTTTTTCCTCATCGTCGCACCATCATCGTCGCTGCTGTTAAATCATCCCAGCTCACGCACTCGCTTACGCACCCGCTCATACACCCGCACACGCACACACTCATACTAGCGCAAAACATCTACGCTTCAAGGTATATAAAAAGAATAACATTTTTTGTGTGACCTTATATCTAGAACCCAGCTTGATGGATTTTTATAATTTTTAATTTAAAAAGAGGCTCTTTGTAGATGGTTTAAAAAACAAAATTAAGATCCGTCCAGCCAAAGTTTTTTTAGCCCATTTTTTAGAGCTACGTAGCAACAAGTGTTTTTTTTTTTTTTTTTGATAATGTTTTCGTTTCATTGGAATTTGTTCCAAAGAAAAGGTGCATGTCTGTAAATATTTATATTTAAATAAATGAGAATAGTTAATGGTGAAAAAAGTGACTGACATGTTACAGTGAACTCTCTCACAGCCGGACACTCACGGCACTGAAAAAATTGTCATGCTTGAAAAACTCAAAAAATCGCATTTTTTTAAATCATTGTATTTTTTGTTTATCCTTCAAAAATATTTGTAAATTAGACAATTGTTAGGGGCGGCTTGTCCTCTTTTGCTTGTATGCTTTGAAAGTTCAAACTCTTCAAAAAAATATTATAAATTGGTCAATTGCTTGCTTGCGCCGCCCCTAGCAGCCTTGCCGCCGCGGGCTGTAGCCCTTTTAGCCCTAGGGTAAATACGCCCCCGCGTGTGGGAACTCCCGCAAGCAATTTTTTTTTTCAACTGAAGTTTTTCAAAATAAATCATGTGTCTAAAAGTTTCTGTAGATTCGCTCAGTTTTTCTTGCATTGGAAATCTTGTGTAAATGGAAATCTTGTGTGAAGTACGGAATGTTATTTTTGGGTGTTTATTTTACTTCTGTGTGTCATCGTTGAACAGCTCTATTTGAAAAAGACGACTTACCACTGAAATAATAAACACGTTTAGCTTAGCCAAGAACTGTCACAACTGATCTCCTGTTCAACATGAGAAGTTGAAAGCGTACGAATTATTTTTATTTAACGTATGCATTTACCTTTTCTTAAAGGTAATGGAGCCAAGCGAAGGATATTTTGAAAAAACTAACAAACAATGAGCAAGTCATTGTTTTTATCGTTCCTGCTTAGGTAAATTAATCAAACAATGCCCCTTCTCTGGGCCCGCACCACCAAAGTATGGCATTTCACTGCAACTACTTATGTATATGTACTACATTTCAGTGCAATACGAAGATAGAAGTAGAGATAAATAATTTTGGGGTGTTTCGACCACCCAATGCCCCTTCCCTAATAATAAAAAAAAGTAGCCTATACGGTAATCCAGACTATAACTTTTTTGTGTGTTAAATTTTATCAAGATCCATTCAGTTGTTCAAGCGTTATTGAGTAACAAACATCCATACATTGTTGAAAATTAATATACATACACACAATAAACGCAAATTAATACACACACAATAAACGCAAATTAATACACACACAATAAACGCATATTAATACACACACAATAAAGCACATCCTTCCATACATTTACCCCTAAAAAACTAACCCCAATTTTCATATAGTTTAGTTTCTGTTTTGCATCGCCACGAGTTGGACGCTCTTTTAGCTATTAATAAAAAACATTCATAAAAAGATAAAGTTTGTGTTTTATTTCGAAAGAAAAGAACAAATAATTAACATTTGGTGCCGAAACCCGGGAACGGACAAATTAAAGAACATAATTTAAAGAACAAAGTAAAACAAAAAAAAATGGATCTAGCTACGCGCGGTGCTTTTAGAGCACAAGTTACAAAAATTTCAAAATCCGCGACCGAATATTTGGAGTCTGATAATTCACGCGTACGTGGCGCGAGTATGGAAAGTTTAGAGGGTATAGAAGAAGAACTGTGCTCATTTTTAGATCGATTATCGGCCGCATCGGGTTCTTTAAAAACCGCAGATCAAATAGTGTTAGATGCGGGCCTCATAAAAAACGAAAATTCCGATGAGGAAATGAAAAAAATAAGTGAATACGATGACCTAACTGTATCGACGGTATCCAAACTTAACAACAGGCTACGAAAGGCACGTGAATTTTTGAATCCGATAGTAATATCGCAGCCTCAACAAGATCGTTCTAAAAATACCCATAAAACCGCGGCTAAATTGCCTAAATTAGAACTAAAAAAATTCGGTGGTGATTTACGTGACTGGCTACCATTTTGGAGTCAATTCGAAAGTGCAATTCATACAAATAACGATTTATCCCCTTCAGATAAATTTCATTATCTTGAGAGTGTATTGTATGGCGTCGCAAAAAATACAATTCGTGGTTTTACGGCAACAACGGCTTCCTATGATGCAGCTGTCTCCTTGCTTTTGGAGCAATATAGCAATACCGACAAACTCGTTGATCAATACATTCAAAAACTTATAAATATTCGTCCCGTCTCGCAAAAGTCTGACGTTATCGGTTTGAGAACACTATATAACACGGTTACAACATCTATAAGATCTCTCTCGGCGTTACAAATACCAGCAAACCAATACAATGTTATGTTAAAGTCTATCCTTTTGCGGTGTTTGCCCATCGAACTTCGCGTTGAATACCATCGCAAAATAAAACCTATTGACGAAGATGAACATGACGCGAATGACGGACAAAGTGCAAATGACTCGAAAAGTGAAGCGAATTCATCCCTACGTGGTATTAGTGATAAATACATTCACGATCTTATGCGATTCATTAAGATAGAGGTAGAGGCGTTGGAAAAAAGTAAACTCACACCTTCGCAATCAAATTCTACGCAAAAGTCTCCGCAACTACCACAATCGACCGCCGCGAGTTTGTTAGGGGTGAACAAAGATAGTGTGTGTGTGTTTTGCGACGGTGAGCATGCAACGAAGGAGTGCACAAAAGAAATGACAATGAAACAAAAAAGAGATATTCTCATTAAAGCTAACAGATGCTTCCGTTGTACGAATATAGGTCATTCATCGAGAAAATGCAGAAGTGTTCATTTTTTAAAGTGCAGTAAGTGTGGTGGAAAGCATATAACTTCTATGTGCGACCCACACTTTAAAGAAAGAAAAGAAATCGGCACTAGTTTGTGCGCATATAATGATTTAAATATTTCGAACGTCTTTTTGAAAACTGCACAATGTGTTGCCGTTGGCTTAAATAATAATGTGCGTATTAGAATTATAGTTGATGGTGGAAGTCAACACTCCTACATCAAACAAAGTGTGGTCAAAGAATTAAAGCTTCCCTTAAGCCGCGAGACCATTAATCTATCAATTATTCCCTTTGGTTCAAAAGAACAATTGCTTCCAAAAGTTATGAACAAAGTAAAAATTACATTGAAAAGCCAATATAACAATAAAAGTATTGAAGTAGAAGCGATTGTTGTGCCGGATATTTGCGTAGATGTTCTTAAAGCCCCTGATAATTCATGTCGCGTATTAAAAAAGTTTAATTTAGCTGATTGTGCAGTAGTTGACATTAAAAACATTGAAGGGTTAAGTTTGTTAATCGGGTCTGACTACTATTGGGAAGTGATTACGGGTAAACAACGCAAGCTCACTAGTCGTCTCAGAGCGGTCGATACTATCTTTGGGTGGGCACTTCAAGGAATACATTCCTCTATCGACGATGGTTTTAAAAAAGATAAAGAATATACCTCATTGGTCACTAACGTGTTAAGCCTTCAAATTAGTGATAAAGAACTCTCAAAAATGTGGTCCTTAGAATCGATCGGTATTCGCGGTGAGGAATTAGAGAAGTCGCATCTGACAGAGGAGATGACTATGAGCTGTGTGCAAAAAACCGAGTCAAGATACGTGGCAAGCATGCCATGGAAAGACCCAGAAATAGTTTTTGAAAGTAACAAAAACATAGCGGTAAGTCGATTAAATTCTTTAAAAAATCGTTTATCTCGTGATCCTACTAAATTTGATGAATATGATCTGGCGATACGGCAGATGGTTGAGGATGGTATAGCTGAACCAGTTGTAACACCAGAAGAAGAAAGCCCAAAGCGAATTATTTACCTTCCTCACCGTCCTGTCTATAAAGAAAGCAGTATGACAACAAAGATGCGCATAGTTTTTGATGCGTCAAGTCATTCAGAAAATTCTCCATCATTAAATGACCAGCTTTTTACTGGAACTAATTTATTGCCCGATGTTTTCAAAGTTTTATTAAATTTTCGCCTTGGAGGTATAGCTGTCGTGGCCGACATCGAGAAGGCATTCCTGCAAATTTTATTAAATGAATCGGACAGAGACGCACATCGTTTTTTATGGTATTCTTCACCTGAAAAAAATATAATCAAAGACTTTAGAATGACACGAGTTACATTTGGAGTTTGTTGTAGTCCTTTTATCCTCTCTGCAACCATAAATTATCACTTAGCTCAAGAACAATTAGCATTTCCTGAGACCTGTCAGATATTAAAGAATGGGTTTTATGTTGATGATCTCGTGTCAAGTGTCAGTTCAGAATGCGAGGCAGTTAGATTATATAACGAAGCAGTGGATATTATGGGAAGAGCTTCTATGAATCTAAGAAAGTGGCATTCTAATAGTCAAGCAGTAAGGAATGTAGTAGGGAATGCAGAGTATCAAACAATTCAAAAGGTTCTAGGTTTAGTATGGTCACCTTTCAATGACGAGTTAGCTGTACCATTGGATTCTATTCAAAGCTTTCTTGAATCCAGTCTCTCTAAAGGTTCCAAACGAAACATTTTACAAGCCATTGCAAGAGTTTATGACCCATTAGGAATTGTTAGTCCCGTAATAATAAAGTTAAAAATTGTATTTCAAGAAGCGTGGAAAAGAAAACTTTCATGGGATGAAGATTTGCCATCAGATTTAATGTTGCAGTGGAACGAATGCATCCGAAGTGTCTTACAGCTTAAAGATTTGACAATTCCTCGAGCAATACAGTCAGTTTCATCAGCTAGAGCCATTCACTGTCATATTTTTTCTGACGCAAGTATTAAAGCTTATGGAGCAGTAGCTTTTCTTCAAATTGTAACGGATAAAGAAAAAATAACGTCATTTTTATGTGCTAAAAGTCGAGTAGCTCCACTCAAAGAAGACAAATTAGACGAGCTCACTCTACCCAAATTAGAGCTTACAGCAGCTTTAATTGCAGCTAGGCTGTACGCATATTTGAAAAAGTCACTTCGAATTCCCATAAACAATTCTTTCTTATGGACTGACTCAAAAATAACTCTGAATTGGATTTTCGGTCAAACTCAAAGATGGAAGCCATATGTTCAAAGTCGTGTTTTAGAGATAAGGCGGTCTACTAAAATTTCTTATTGGAATCACTGCTCAGGGAAATGTAATCCCGCAGATCTTCTCACTCGTGGTATTTCTGGAGAGAAATTGAAAGCATCTTTACTTTGGGAGCGAGGACCAGATTGGTTGAACGATCCTGATAATTTCCCGAATCAACAAGAGACTCATTGTTCCAGTACGAGACTACTAGTAGACATTGATGACAGCCTTCAGAAAAATGTGGAATTTCCGATACGTTGCGAAGATTTTAGCAGTTGGATACGACTTTTACGAGTTACATGCTGGATTTTTCGGTACGTGCGAAATTTAAAGAAAAGAGTACAAGAAAGAAAGATAAATGAATTACAAACAGAAAGCGAAGAAAACACAATGGAATTTCTTAAAAAAGAGGAACTTGATAATGCTGAAATTTTCTGGATTAAAATCGTGCAAAGACATCATTATTCAAGTGAAATAGAAAACCTACGAAAAAACAAACAACTAAAGACATCGTCAAAAATTTTGGAACTATCACCATTTTTGGACGAAGATGGCATCATGAGAGTTGGTGGACGTCTACAAATGTTGGACGAAAAATTCGATATCAAACACCCCATTATCTTACCGGCCGATTATATGACTTCATTAATTGTTGATGATCATCATCTCTCTACCTGTCATGGAGGTACAAGTGCTGTATTAACGAAACTCAGACATCGATTTTGGATTATAAGAGGACGTCAACTTGTGAAAAAGAACATACGAAAGTGTATAGTATGCAAAAAGTTATTCGGTCAAGCTGCAAATCAGCCGTTTGCTCCTCTTCCAATCCAGAGAATTACATTGACGAGACCATTTGATTGCGTGGGCATTGATTTCGCAGGGCCGCTTTACTATATTAACCCTGGCGATGAGGATCAACATAAAGCCTATATACTTATATTTACGTGTGCGGCAATTCGAGCTGTGCATTTGGAGGTAACTATAAATATGTCAACAGATAGCTGTCTTATGGCTATACGAAGGTTTATAGCTCGACGAGGTGTTCCATCTACTATAGTATCTGACAACGCGAAAACTTTTAGACGATCGGCATTGGAACTGAGCAGGATTCACGGCGTTCTTAACAACAATGCAGTTCATGATTTTCTGTCCCAAAAGCAGATAAAATGGAGCTTCAGCGTAGAACGAGCACCCTGGTGGGGTGGCTTCTGGGAGAGGCTAATAAGAACCGTGAAAAACACATTAAAAGTTGTCATCGGTAAGGCAAGACTTACTTTCGAAGAGCTACGAACGGTTTTGAGTGAAGCTGAGGCACAAACCAACGATCGACCTTTAACGTATGCATCCAACGATCCCCTTGAATTGGTTCCTCTCACACCTGCTAAGTTTCTGATTGGATGGACAGCACAAAGTCATGATAACGAAAGCCATTCTATCACTGACGCAGCTATTAAAGAGTTGTGGAAGCACCGAATGAAATACACAGCCAAAATTGCAAAAAGATGGCAATCCGAATATCTTCAACTCTTACGATCATTTCATCACAGTAGTTTAAAATCTAAATTTTCTCTTAAAGAAGGCGACGTAGTGCTTCTACATGATCACGCAAAGTCAAGAATTCATTGGAAAATGGTAGTCATCGAGCATATTTACCCTGGACGAGATGGAAAAATACGTTCCTGTGAGGTTCGCTGTGCAGATGGTACCAGATTTCGAAGACCAGTTCAGCTCCTGTATCCACTGGAGTTAAATATTTTGCCCCCGCCCGAGGATGTTGAAAATTAATATACATACACACAATAAACGCAAATTAATACACACACAATAAACGCAAATTAATACACACACAATAAACGCATATTAATACACACACAATAAAGCACATCCTTCCATACATTTACCCCTAAAAAACTAACCCCAATTTTCATATAGTTTAGTTTCTGTTTTGCATCGCCACGAGTTGGACGCTCTTTTAGCTATTAATAAAAAACATTCATAAAAAGATAAAGTTTGTGTTTTATTTCGAAAGAAAAGAACAAATAATTAACATACATCGTAACATTCACATTTATAATATTAGTAGGATAGGAAGTAGGATTATTGTTTTGTTATAAATAAATAAAGTTCAATGTTTTTTCTTAACTCATTTCTATTTTTTCGAGTTTCATTCGTGGACATGGTATTATATTGTGAAGAGAATATATTACTGACGTCATCGTCTTAAAATTAATATTTTTTAGTGAAATTGAAAATGTATTGCAACACATTCCAACAAGAGCATAAGATGTTTCGTTCCCAATGTATCCTTAAAAAAAATTAAATAAAATTCGATCTCCACGAGTATCTACGAAAGTACCTATCTATTTCTATAAAGATGAAAATAATTTATTCTTTTTTATCATTTCAACTTCCTTAACAAGTGCAATATATCTTTTCTTTCGTCCCCGTATCGCTTTGCAGAATAGAATCCAATAAGGACTTTCTCTCCAACATCTTTCCAAGGATATCTTTGGTATTTTGTGTTTATGTATGTATGTATGTAAGATGGACAAAGTCAGCTTTGAATTATTGTTTTTGGATTGTATTCAAGTAGAAGATGGCCCAGATGCCAAAAGGAATGAGTTAAGTGGGTGTTATTTACGGAAGTTTCTTTTCGGGATTTAAAAAATACAAAAAAAATATAGAAAATATATTGCATCAGAATGAAAAGTGTAGTAACTGGTGGTATTTCAGTTCGTAGTTATGTAGATTTTATAGCACAATGGACGTGATTGCATATTTATGAATGTTTGTTTGTATTGTACATAATATACATACCTACACAAATTTATATTCTTAGTGGTAAACCGAGGATATTATTTCGAAAAATTGGCAGATGTATTTAGTTCTTGAATGAAGAGCATTTTAAAGGTGATTGTTAAAATTTGTTTTATACGTAACTTAAAAAAAAAGAATTATATTGGATTTTACAAAGAGCAAATGCGGCTTTGTACTTCATTTGCAGCTTCATCTGGCTTGAATGCAGGCAATTTATTAAGCAATATTTTTAAACATTTTGTGTTTATGTATATTTTTGGAAACTCTCTTTAGAACTGACATCATAAAGAGGCGTTTTCATTATCATGTATAAGCATCTTGTTTTGATATGTTGTATATGAATTCACATCTGGAGTTACATAACTTTTCTAGAATTATTAACTATACGTCCTGACATTTATGTACCACATTTGCCACCGAACGAAGAGGAGTTAAAATTAAGATCAGAATCCTAAGATAAACGGACATAAGGAATCGCATTGATATTATAAAATGTAAATGAATTTTGCTTACATGTTTTCCGAACGTATTCAAATAGAATTTTGGCACCACTCTGCTATGGTTAAAAATATTTATTTGTTCTGATTTTCATACGTTTTTAAGTTTCGAAGTACGCCATAAGGTTTCTTTATAGTTAAACAATTTGAGTAGGAGAAATTTTAAAGAATGGCTATAGGTCTCAATGAGTATATCCTACAAAGTTTTGTGATTCTTAAAAAAAAGTTTTAATTTTTTTGACCGCATGTTAGCATATTCAACGATTAGGCCATATAGATTAAAACCCCAGTTATTAGAAAAAACTATTTATAAGTATAACATTCATTGAAAAACTGATTCTTTTTCATTATAAAAACAATCCTTAACTTGGACTTTATATTTTGTTACTTTGAATATTGAACGTAGATACTTTGTGTGCATAAACTAAAATGCGTAGAAGTTGATTGTAATCTCTGGTTTACATTCAACATCGTGACTGTCATTCCACAAGCAAAAACGAAAGGACTCTGATAAAGTCAACAAAATGTACACAGTCTTATAGATTTATACGTAGGTCAACTAGGCTATCGCATAAGGGGCCCTTACTTAAAACTAACAACTGGATTGTACGTATTTACTTGCACTTATGTGTATAAGTTTAAAAAAATGAATATACATATATGTACTCGTAATTTTAAGACAAGGAAATTCTTCTTCTTGTTTTCTTGTTCAAACTTCAAACATTACGATTAGAAAGAAGTTTAAAAAGTTATTATACCTACCGTCCGTCAGTCAGTGCGTCTTCGGTTAAACTAATTTGCCTCAAATCTGAAACAGAGAATTTTTATAAATTACCTAAAGAAGAAATTCGATTTGTTGATTTAGCTCATTAGTTGTAGATACTTAGTGATTTTAATAAAAATTTATGGTTTTGATTTTAAGATTTTTAGATTTTTTGACAAAATCAAATATTGTAGCATCAAAGTCATTCAAACTAGTTGTATTCTTGTATTTGGTAAGTGTTGGATTACATTTGTTTTTAGTTCAAACTATGAAGGGAGTTCTTTTAGTAGTTCAAAAAATTTCATGCCTTAAAACATTTTTCTATACAGATTTTTTTTTTTAATTTTACGGTAAGTCTCTTGTAAAGTAAGTAAGCAAGTAAGCTAAAATGACCCTGTCATGCATTTTTTTTTAATTTGTTGCACATTTCATTTAACAAATTGCCAGTGCAAATGAATTTGAAAGGTGAAATATATATTAAAATGTATAAGCTATTCGATTTCCTTGGTGTAACCAACAAGCCTGTATTCAGCGCTTGTTATTAATATACTGTACCACAGGCTCAAATGAATAACGTGAAGATCAACTTCAGCATTTTCACTTTTAAAAGTCATACATAGTACTCGTATATAGTATAAAATATAATAGTATAGTATAAAGAATTAGAAGGCAAACATTTTATCATTGCGTTAGGTAGCACTTTCATTATAGTCGCCATAAAAAATTAAGGATTCATAATACATATACGAGTAAAATAAAATGCACGATTGGATCGTACGATCTTGTAATGGATTAAGAATTTAAAAAATTACTGGCGCAAAATCTCAAAAAGTGTATTATTAAGATATAAGTGTGATACTACTTAACAATTTTCTAATTTTAAAGTAGTTTGCTAAGTCATTCTTAATTTCAAACATTTTCTAACTACTATCGTACCTAAGCAATTTTCTTAATAAATTGCTTCTGAACACACCCAAGTTAATGTCAGTTCGTGCAATTAAGTAAACAGACCTTTTTTGACGTTTGTAAATGTCAACGAGTCGTATGAAGTTGATATGATACTAAACAAATAAAAGAGGCTGGGTGCGACCCACACTGATAACTTCCCATGTGTGGTCTTGAAAACTTTATATTTAGTTTTTTTTCAAATAACCAAATTTTCAGGGAAACAAACTTTAGCTGTAAAATTCAAATAAAACATTATTTTAAGATTGAAAAGCATTTTAATTATTTAAAGAGATTTGATTGTCTATTGCATTGATCTCATTGTCGTGAGCAACAAAAAATTTTGTTAGATGTCACTTAGTTTAACCAAAATTGTCTCCTAGCACACTATGATTCAACTATAACTTTCTTCGTTTTTTCGTTTCCTGAACAATTTTAGAAATGTCGCTTAGTATACATTCTTACGGGAAGGTATCGATGTATAAAACAACATACTTTAGAAGGCACTATCGGTGTTCATTCCCAAGAAATTCGACTTGAAATACAATTTTAACTAGTTTTCACTAGAATTTTAATAGTTTTTTTATTTAAAAAAAAAAAATTATTAATTCAATATTTGTCAACATTTTACCAGTTGTACAAAATTATACTATGTATAAAATAAACTTAATAAGAAGTCAATATCACAACTAGTTCTCGAGAAATTTCAGTCGAAAAACAATTTTTACCAATTTTCAATAGAATTTTATATAGTTTTTTATTTTTTTTGTAAAAAAACTGGAAACTGATTTTTTTTTGAAATTTTCACCAGTTGTCAAACACATTATTTTTCGTAAAATAAAATTATTTTGAGTTTCAAATTGTTTTCCGTTCTTAGAATATCTGGGTTATGAAATTTTTTTTCAGTTTTTTTTTTATTTAAAAAAATAACGGTATGTTCATTTTTTTCCAAATTCATACCAAATCTGTATGACCTTATAATGAGTACATTAAATTTTATTTGAAATCAACAACATTATTTTTTCGTGAGATATTTGAAACTAACCAAAATTTTTTCTTTTTTTTAAACCGTTATAGTGAAAAAACTACTCACTGAATTTTAATAAACGCCCTTTCAGCCTCTTTCGAAGTTATTATGTGTGTCGCTCAATTTAATAGTGAACTATCTTCATACAAATGAATTTCGGGATAATAAGGTTTTTGCGAAATGGTGCATATAAAAAAAAATCAAAATCAATGCGCTTTAGGTTAATATTTTTTATTATTCGTAAAAAGTCCAAGATTATAATAACCTTTACAGATTTTATTAATTATTTTACTAAACGGATTTGTGACTTACTTAATTTTTATAGTTAAATAATAAAATCATTTTAAGAACAAAAAACATTACCTATCGGAAATATAATTCGTATTTGGAGTAGATTCTCTTTTATATTAAAAGATATTAACAAATATAATACAATTAAGCAAAGAAATCCATATTAAAATAAAATGCACGACTGGATCGCACGAACTTGCTCTTATGTAAAAGTACTTTGGAATTTAAGATACATTTTATAAATATAAAACATGAATTTAAAACTAAATTGCCGTCTGATTTCTTGAAAAGTATGAATTTATGCAAACAAACTTTAAAAATCGTTTTATTATTAAATAAATAAGTTTTTTATATAAAAATTTCTTTAAAATTTTTCAAGAAAAAAATGTGGGATGCGAATTTTAAGTATTTAATAATATTGATTTTTGGAAATAATTTCAAAAAATAATCGTTCATAGGTTTTGAAGATATTGATTTTTCAAAAAAAAAATTTTTTCAAAAAAACCCAACAACTAATTTTTCGAATATTTTTATATACAATATTATTTTAAACTTAGGGGGTCTCCTGCTGAAAATTTTTGGTTAAAATCGTTAGAGCCGTTAATGAGAAAGTCGAAAATCAAAAAAACGGTTCTATGACAGGTACCGTTAATAACATTTTGCCCCAAATTTTTTTTTTACCAAAACGTAGTCCATGTCCATAATATCACACCTAATTTTTTTTATCAAAATCGTTAGAGCCGTTTTCGAGATAAATAAGATTTTGCATTACGGGTGTATGGGGGGTACCGTTAATTTTAGAGCTAAAAAAAAAATTTCAATTTCCCCTCTAGGGAATCACCAAAGACCCATAACTACCGAGTTTGAAGAAAATAGGTCCAGTGGCTTAGGCTCTAGATCGAGGTACAGACATACAGACAGACAGACAGACAGACAGACAGACAGACAGACAGACGGAATTGTCGGACCCACTTTATTCGTCTTCGCTATCATCGTAATGTCAACTTTGATCAAAATCTCGAGTTCGATTTTTTTTCCAAATGCAGAACTTGCCCTATAGTACCTATATCGCAAGTAAAAATGCACGACTGGATCGCACGAACTTGCTCTTATGTAAAAGTACTTTGGAATTTAAGATACATTTTATAAATATAAAACATGAATTTAAAACTAAATTGCCGTCTGATTTCTTGAAAAGTATGAATTTATGCAAACAAACTTTAAAAATCGTTTTATTATTAAATAAATAAGTTTTTTATATAAAAATTTCTTTAAAATTTTTCAAGAAAAAAATGTGGGATGCGAATTTTAAGTATTTAATAATATTGATTTTTGGAAATAATTTCAAAAAATAATCGTTCATAGGTTTTGAAGATATTGATTTTTCAAAAAAAAAAATTTTTTCAAAAAAACCCAACAACTAATTTTTCGAATATTTTTATATACAATATTATTTTAAACTTAGGGGGTCTCCTGCTGAAAATTTTTGGTTAAAATCGTTAGAGCCGTTAATGAGAAAGTCGAAAATCAAAAAAACGGTTCTATGACAGGTACCGTTAATAACATTTTGCCCCAAATTTTTTTTTTACCAAAACGTAGTCCATGTCCATAATATCACACCTAATTTTTTTTATCAAAATCGTTAGAGCCGTTTTCGAGATAAATAAGATTTTGCATTACGGGTGTATGGGGGGTACCGTTAATTTTAGAGCTAAAAAAAAAATTTCAATTTCCCCTCTAGGGAATCACCAAAGACCAATAACTACCGAGTTTGAAGAAAATAGGTCCAGTGGCTTAGGCTCTAGATCGAGGTACAGACATACAGACAGACAGACAGACAGACAGACAGACAGACGGAATTGTCGGACCCACTTTATTCGTCTTCGCTATCATCGTAATGTCAACTTTGATCAAAATCTCGAGTTCGATTTTTTTTCCAAATGCAGAACTTGCCCTATAGTACCTATATCGCAAGTAAAAAATGGATTTACACCACTTTTATAATGAGCGACACATGTATTAAACAAAATTTATTTGAAGTCGATATCTTTACTCGTTCTTGAGAAATCGACGACAAAAAATGGTACCAGAACGTACGGACGTAGGAACGTACGTACACACACACACAGACATCTCTCTAAAAATGATTGATATAGCCTCTAGGGACCTTGAAACGTCGAGAAATGTCAAAAATTCCAATTTGACAAATCGGACCGATTACAATAACTCCCTATGGGAAGTTAAAAATATGAATTTGATAATTTTAACTTTAGTGAAAGGGTAGAGAGTATGATGCCAAATTCGATTAAAATTGGAAAATCGATGTATTAACTTAGTTTCATACTAAAACACCTTTAATATCGTACTTAGTCAACTAAAATTTTGCGAAAATGTTATCAGAGAAAACTTTTAATAAGCTAAAGTTCATTTTTTGAAGATAAGAGCTAAAAACACAATGTCATGTGATTTCTTAAGCAAATATAAATTTATCCTAGACCAAAAATTATGAGTCTTTGTATAGCGATTTCTTACAAAAAAAAAATAAGATTTTATAAATACAATTTTAAAAACATTTTAAAGAAAAATGTTGGTACACCAACTATCTATAAGTTTTAATTTTTGTGCGAATAAAAATTAAAAAAATAATAAAAAATTAAAAATAATAATAAAAGGATTTTTAAACTTTTTTTTTGCATAAAATCATACTTTTTTAGAAATCAGTTGGCAAATATTATGTAAGTACGTGAGATCCAGACGTCTATATTTTATTTTAGAGGAAGAAAAAACGGAAAATATAAAACATGTCTGTTGTTTTTGTTTTTGGGGACTCTATTGATTAAATGAATTGAAATTTGAAAGTCCTTGCGACCTTTGGTGCAAACGCGTTTTGCCTATGCACGACAGTTAGACGTATCAGTTAGATGCCGTATATTAGGTTAGCAATATTAGTCGATGCTTATCAACAAAAATTAAATGTACAGTATTAATGCAATTTTTATTTTTTCAAACTCGAAACTTTGTATAAACAATCTTCTTTCAGCAAACTAAACGTTGGGATATGAATGCGGTAACGTCAAATTAAGAAAGCTTGTATTAAACATAAGTAATTTGTTTACACACATTTCCAAAGAAGGAAAATTTTAAAATTCAAATTAAATTAAAATTAACCAGAGAATGATTCGCTCTTATACGAGTATATATATAATTTTTTTTTCGGATTCTCAGGCCCATTAGATCCTGTTTTGAATGAAGGTGCTTTTAAACATAATATTTCCCTTAATCTGAGAAAGTCAAAGACATAGGAGCAAATTCAATGTAAATCTCTTAACTTAAGACTCCCCGTAAAAGTGGAATAAATCCAAGTGTAGCAGATTCCAGTGGTATTTTTATAAAAATACTATTATATATTAGATCGGGTCAAGCTTGATAGGGATAAGATAAAGATAAATTAATAATTTAACTGGTGACAAGACAACCCCAAGTACAACTCAAGATTAAATCTTAAGAAATGGCTGGGAATTTGAGATAAGACAAGCGCGCTCCAAACTAATTACAACAGTACACATAAACAAAATTAAAAAGTCGAAGGATCCGCTTTCGAGAAGAAATTCAAATCATATTTTCCCGAAACAATGATCCAATTTTCAAAAAAAAAAATATTAGCTATACAGTAAAAATTTTGATAATGCAATATTTAAATTTCCTATCGAAATCAGTTAACACGAGGTTAAGGGAGAAGTCAAACAAAAAATATTTGCTCAGGAACTCTAGTTAAACCATTAAAACTTTTAAAGATTTGCAACTTCACTTCTACACATAATAAATTAATTTTTCATTTCGAGAGACTCTTGAAAACGGTGTTTTCTTGCTTGTTAAAATCAACCCCTTTTTCTCAAGCTGGCGTTCAAAAGGAAGGTCTTAAAAGTGGTGTTTCTTTGATCTCATCAAAGTTAGAGAGAGCATTTATAATGGAAAAAAATACGAAGAAAGATTTTTTCCATTCCTTGAAATAACATTTGGTTTCTCGAAGAAAAGTTTTCAAAAGAAATTCCCTCCCGATCATCATATTTCCAGGCACATCTGTCGGAAACTCGTACGTCACCGTCTTTCACAAGTGCCTACATCAACACTTCACACAGCTACTGCTTCTCCCACACCATCCCCATCTCGTCACTTTAACTTCCCTCATCACATTTATTTCTCGCTCTACCCATTCTGTCTAAGGAGTAAAAGACTTACTTATTTAAGGCCCAATGCTTTTGAAGTGAAAAAGACGTGGATCTACACATGTGTGCCTATTTAAAAAGCCCAACTGTAATCATCATCGTAACGTAACAATTCACATCAACCACGCCGCGCCGTGTTTCTGAAGGGAGCAAAACGAAAATATACATAGGAACATTAAGCCCCAATCCTTGGGGCAGGCGTTTAAAGTAAATTTCTGTCAGGCCTCATATCAGCCCAAGAGCTAGAGGCGTTTTTCTCATGCTTTATGGGGCGCGATGCTGCTGTTTCATGCCTTCAAAAAGAGAGCGAACCGCTAAATTTCGTGTTGACACGCTAGGCAATTTGGAAAGTGTAAACATTATGTTAACCGCGTTAGTAGTCAGACTTCCTACCCTTACGATGCATATATGGTTCGATGGTAAAAGAGGGTGTGAAATGTGAAATCAAAGTTTTTCCATTTGTAGATTTTGTGGTTAGTGCTTTTTTAAACGAAATGGGCATGTTCTTTAAAGTTCACGACGAATTAATCTTGAGGAAAAAAAATACAATCTTTTAAAGACATTTTCTGTTTCATACAAGCAGAGGATAAAATATAGGGACTGATTGTTATTTTTATCCCAGTTTTGTAACCAAAGTAAAAACAATATTTATACTAAGCGATTTGCATCTTGATATGTGGCTGTTAATAAAGTGAATATGATTTGTACTCTCGTTTGTGTACTCAGTGGAATGATTTCGTAAAAATGACAGTTTTGGATTTCGTTTTTGATACGGCATTTATGGTAGAAATATCTTATTACATTTGTAATTATACGACTTTTAAGTCAAAAATTCAACCGAATATAGTTGTTTTCTGACCACGGACTGAAGCTTTGGATTAGAAAGTCTACATACTATACACGGATTATTAAAGCAACTGAAAGAGAAATCATAATAGACAATGTAATGGCATCGTCGGTCGTTTAAATTGTAATATGGTTAGGTTCGAATGTGAACGACTCTTTCGAATATTATAGGATTTTCAGGAATAATATGTTTGTTATATTTTTCTAGCTTAACATCTTTCTATTCATTGTGTAAGACTTTAAACATGGTTTATTTTCTGCATTTCCCTTTTTCAACAAAGAAATATCTTGAAAAAGTCTAGCTTCCCCGAAATGGGTATTTTGGGAAAAAATTTTAGTTTCACATAAAATTTGTTTCAATACTTGAAAAAAAAATGCTGCAAAGTTCATTTTAAAAAAGTAATAATGTTCGCCATTTAACAGTTGTAATTTTAAAAAGCAGTTTAGATTAGGTTAGGTCGAAGTGATGCCAGCGTCGCAGCTAACACAGTTAGACCAGAGCAGGCGCGGATCCAGGATTTCGTTCAGGGGGGGGGGCAATTTTCGTGATATTTTGCTTAACATAAAAAAAATTGTCCATTTCTCTGCATTTCTGTTTTAAAATATTAAAAAGGTATAAACATAATCGAATATATAAAAATAACAAATTATTAAATTGAATTAAGGAAAGCAAGTGTAGGTACATAATATATGTAGGTCGTATGTAAATAACTATTAAATAGTAAATCAAACATCTTCGTTTACATTACTTTAGCCTCTTTCAATAATGCTCTGTATGCATGTCTTAAAGTATTAAATAGGAACTCGTACGTATTAAAAAAATTTATTAATTAATTTAAATGAAGGAATTATAATGCTGTACATGATATACATAGTTCTTAAATACTTAATTCTAATATTTTTGTGTGGCCAGTTTTTGAAAACGGTTTTTTAACAGTTTTGAAAAAAAAATTGAAATTTTTTTAAAAATCCAAATTTTTTTTTTTAAAATTTGAATACACAATTCTATTTAAGTTTTTTGGGAGCTTACGCAAACAAAAAATTATCAAAATTGGTTGTACCGTTTTTGAGAAAATCAGAAGCAAAAAAATGGTTCCAAGGGGGGTACAAAAAATAATAATTTTTTTGATTTTTTTTTCATTCATTACCTAGGTTTAACTAAATGAAATCTTATGAATTTTTTTTTTTAAATCTGTAGGACAGTTTTTGATAAAAAAAATATTTATAAAACTTCGAAAAAAAAATCGTATGGCAGGTACCGTTATTTTTGGTCTTAAAAAATCAAATCAAGAAACATCTATATGAGTATACACCCCCACCAAGCCCATCATCAGTCATCCATCCGTTGGTGTGAAAATGGATAGAATCATCTTCCCAGAAACTCGTATCCTCTCAAGAAGACCTTGAAGAAATGGTGACTTGGAAGTTTTTGTAAAACTCAATTAAAAAGCTCAAGTGACCTCAACTCCAAGGAGCGTTTCGCCCAGGTACGACAGTGCTTGAGCTTTTTAATTGAATTTAATTCAATCACTCCACTTAAACAGAAATGATTTTCATTTCTCTATTGTTTTTGTAAAACTATAAGAATGTTTTTATAATACAAATTCTATATACTACTGAAATAAATCAGCCAAGTAGAAAACTTAGCAGACTTAGACTTTTTGAAAAAACTGTAGTTTTGGTATAGCGTAATCGATGTGATTTGGATATGTTAAGAATGATAAAATTTATTTATCAATAGAGAAGAATCTTTTAGCTGTTTGATGAAAATATCGTGTGGTGGTAGATGGAACTGAACGCCCAGTGCGGCAGAGGGTTGTTCGTAGTCCTCCGCTTATACACAGGCAAGATGATCGGTCTAATTACCGGCGTATAATATAAGGCCAGTGAGTTATGTGGGGTTGAACGTGCCATTTGTCCCGAATAAATTTTTTACAAGAGAAGATTGCCTTTTTGAGTCTTTCTTGTAATTATATTATGTTTGCAGCTTATTTTTTTAATTTAAAATATGACTCAAGTATTTTCTTCGCCTAAAAAAACTAGGGGAACACCCTTAACTGAAGGGGGACCAACATGATAGGGCTGTGTCAATCAGGAACGATTATATTTTTTTGATCCGATCATCGAAAAGTATTGATAATCGAAATCACAAATTTTCATTTCAATCGATCCCAATCTCAATCATTTCTATGATTCTCGATTTTCTATTCTATTCCAATCTTATATCCATCTCGATTTTCGACATCAGTTAACTCGATTAACAATGACAAACGATTCAATCAATGTTGATTATAAACTGCACACGGACGTATGGACTGGAATTTCTGGTTTGAACTCGGCATGATGATTGATTGAGTTGGTTGTGGATGTTGTGAGCAGCAAGAACAATTGTGGGGTTAAACTGGTGTTATTTTAGTTATCAAGATCAACCAACCTGAAGTGTCGTTGAAGGTTACATGTTGCTCCTCCGCTCAAAACTAAATATTTTTTGGTAGGAGCTGCTCTGACATCTTACAAACAAAAATTAGTTAAATTTATTATAAATTAAATTTATATAAATTTTATCTGAAAAATGACTGTTGTCCATACTATTGATTTTTACTTGCGACTATAGGCCAGGGTTGCGAATTTTTGAATTAAAAAATCCCTAAGTCATAAATCTATAGATGACTTGTGAATTAAAAAAATTTAATTCATAAGATATTTGGTGACTTATGAATTAAAAAAAATTTAATTCACAACCCCCAAAGTGACTTATGAATTAAAAAAAATTAAATCCTAAGCTACTAAGTGACTTATGAATTAAAAAAAATTTAATTCACCACCTACCAAGTGACTTATGAATTAAAAAAAATTAAGTCATCAGGGAGTAAGTGACTTATGAATTAAAAAAATTTAAGTCATGAGCAACAAAGTGACTTATGAATTAAAAAAAATTTAATTCACCACCTACTAAGTGACTTGTGAATTAAAAAAAATCAAGTCATCAGGGAGTAAGTGACTTATGAATTAAAAAAAATTTAATTCACAAGTCAGTTGGTGACTTGTGAATTAAAAAAAATTTAATTCATAAGTTAGTTGGTAAATTGGAAATTTTTAAGCTTGTTTTGACTACATAATTATTTAATTATTAACGAAAGCTTTCAAATCTAGTTTTTAAATCATAAGATTATCACGCTAGCTTATAAATTATCCATTTCATAATTTTTCTAATCAGCATTTATCCATTAACTTATGAATTAAATTTTTTTTAATTCACAAGTCACTAAGTTGGTTTTGAATTAAATTTTTTTAATTCATAAGTCACTTACTTGCTGATGATTTGATTTTTTTTAATTCATAAGTCACTTACTTGCTCATGACTTGAATTTTTTTAATTCCTAAGTCACTAAGTAGGTTGGGAATTAAATTTTTTTAATTCATAAGTCACTTACTTGCCCATGACTTAAATTTTTTTAATTCATAAGTCACTTAGTAGCTTCTGAATTATTTTTTTTTAATTCATAAGTCACTAAGAAGCTTATGATTTAAATTTTTTTAATTCACAAGTCACCAACTGACTTGTGAATTAAATTTTTTTTAATTCATAAGTCAGTTCCTAGCTGCTGAATTATATTTATTTTAATTCATAAGTCACTCACTAGCTTGTGAATTAAAGCCAAGCTTAAGCTAACAAGTGACTTAAGCTTTTGCAACCCTGCTATAGGCAAGTTAAGGCAAGTTATCCCTTCGTAAAAAAAATCGAACTCGAGATTTTGATCAAAGTTGACATTACGATGATAGCGAAGACCAAAAAAGTGGGTCTCGCAATACTGTCTGTCTGTCTGTCTGTCTGTCGGTTCGACTACAGCCTAAACGGCTCGGCCGATTTTCTTCAAAATTGGTAGATATGGGTTTTAATTTTTGGAAATTTTATAATAATTTTTTTTCTCAAAAACTGTCCCACAAATTTTTTAAAAAAAAATTGGAAAAATTTCATTTGGTTAAAACTAGCTAATGGTTGAAAAAAAATTTACAAAAAAATGGTATTTTTGGTAGCCCTCCTGGGTCCTTTTTTTTTGTTTTTGATTTTCTCGAAAACGGTACAGCCGCTTTAAGTATTTTTTTTATGCCAAAGCTCCTCTAAAGTTTAAATATTATTACATATTCAAATTTTCAATTTTTAATTTTTTGGATTTAAAAAAAAAAATCAAAATTTTATTTTGGAAACTCAATATTTCGAAAACCCCATGCTCGATTTTTTTTCAAACTTGGTAAATAAAAGTTTTTTAACATAATCTACAAGATTTAAGAAAAAAAATTTTGTTTTATCTAAAACTAACGGTACCTTCCATACAAATTTAAAAAAATGGTTTTCGAAAATTTTTCTCGAAAACGGTTACGAGAATTTTGCTAAAATTTTTTTTCTTTTGATTAATCTTTACGATCTTTAATTTAATAAAAAAAATTTAAATCTAGATATTACTGACTGTACCTACCATAGAACGATTTTTTCGAATTTTGAATTTCTCATTAACGACATAACGGATTTTAATGAATTTTTTTTTATAAAAAAGCTCCTAAAAAGTTTAAAAAACATTGCATTTAAAAACTTAAGAAAAAATATTTTTTTCAATTTTTAGAAAGAAAAGTCATTTTTTTTTTAAAAACTCGATATCTCAAGAACGGTTCAGTATTGTTTTTGGAAATTAGACTTTTATCCGTTCAATAATAAAAATTTAAGGTTGGCGTACCAAAATTTTTTCTTAAAAATGTTTTAAAAATTTTGTACATAAAAGCTTATTTTTTTAAGGAACCACTACAACGACTTATAATTTTTGTTCCTGCATAAATTTATATTTGCATAGCATTCTGTTTTTATCTCTTACTACTTAAAGAATTTAAAAAATTCATTTTATCCTTATGAACAGTTTTCTCTAATAACATTCGTTTTTAAAATTCCTAGTCTATTACATAGGAGCAAGTTCGTGCGACCCAGTCGTGCATTTTATTTTAAACAACTTTGTCGTGGCTATTTATTTATTAATACTTTTCGTAATACAAAGTGGTCGGTCTTTTGTTTCTTATTCGTATTTTTGTCAGTTAAAGAATTTTTTTTCATTTCGCTTTGATTTAATAACGAAACGAAATTTAATTTTTGAACTTTGGATCAAATTGTATTCGATCAAATTCGGTACATTATTGAACTGGAATTGGGAATTGGTTGAAATTCGGAGATTTAATTTCATCGAAATGGAAACAAAAACGGAATCGGAACACTACTGAATCATTTAGGTGAAATGAAAATAATCGAATCATCGATTGATTGAAATAATCGAATGATTTTTGTAATGGATTGTTGAACGATTCGATCATTTGAAATGAACGATTTACACACCTCTACAACATGAATAATGTATATTTCCTACAGACCAAGTTACCCTTTGTGAAGAGGCCACATCGCTCTGTCCAGTTTGTTAGCTTGCAAAGAGCGTTTTGTAGAGGTTCTTTTAATATGTAAGGATACTTTCCTGAAACGGCAATAGCAACATCATCCGCATAAGCAATCCCACTGCAGCTCTCTGCATTCGGGCATGTCAGCAGCTCATTTACTACCAAGTTCCAGAGAAGGGGAGAAAAAGCCCTGCCTTGCGACATACCTTTATTGATAGATCTTCTTGCAAGAAATTGCACAGTTTTGAATTGATTACCTTCTAGTCCACATTTGGTTAATCAATTCACGAAGCGACCCAAGACCCAACCCATCTACCTTCAGATATGACTGTGTCGATGAGATTGTAGATGTGTCTACATTGTTAAAAGCTATAAAAGCTTTATAAAAGATATAGAGGACATATCTAGAAATGCAACCATAGTGTACTCTTTATGGTGGAGGCAAAATTTAATAGTTCGTGCTACCGAGTGTTAAGCAGTATCTATCGATCTTTTCTTGCAATTAATATGTTGAGCCGTAGACAGAAGTCTCGTATCGATGCTTGCACGTTAATGAATATTAATTAATCTGTTCTAATGCATTTAGTTTGATAAAAGGGTTTTCGGCAAATCTATTCAAAGATTTCTGGCCCCAAAGCGCACCAGTCAGGCTTCCTCTTCCCTCATAGCTGGGTGAATGAAAAGGAAGTTTCCAAAGATTTATAACGATCTTTGACTTTACAGTCAAGTTCATTTATGTTCAAAGGAGGATATAAAAGTTTTGATTTAAGCAGACTTTCAAGTGTTATCCTATATTTGAACCAGTAAGTTTTTCAGTACATAATTTCGAAATTCTAAGCGGCTAGGAGTCTCATCATTAAGATTGAATTGAATGTGTATAGGATCATATTGCCTACAGGCTAAGTATTCGAAAATCGCAATAAATAATTGAAAAGTATTTATTTTTATTTTTTTTCATACTCTTGTGGTTGTTATTTCAACATCCTTAATCCTTAGAGTTAGTTATCTAACTTAGTTTTTCGACATTCTCATCGCATTAGTTTTATATTCCACTTATTATTTTGTTAACACGATTCAGTACGAGATTTGAATTTAAAAAAAAAAAATATGTGCAAAAAGTTATATATTTTTGTTTTAATCTGATTGTTAGAATTATTCCCTTGTTCAAACTAACCATTCAACAGAGGGTCAGGGGTCATCTATAACTTTCATAAATGAAAGTAAATGCACAACATAAACTTCCCAGGCAGTTTTCCATTGGATAGTAACTTGGAAGAGAGGTAACAAACAGAGAGGACTGGGAAATAGCTACGACCATTTGGTCAAGCAAAAGGAAAAATTGGGTAATTAAATACCTTTCAACAACACGCATATAGGGCGGTCAGATCAAGTTTGAACTAACAAATAAGATACAAAAAGCATTCCATGTAAAGGAAACAGCTGCGTTCCTAGACATAGAGGGAGCCTTCAGCAACACATCTCACGAGGCTGTTGGCAACGCTCTTATTAGGAAATGCGTACCCATCACCATAACCAGATAGATAAAATAAATGTTAGGCACTAGAAATGCAGAGGCACAAGCTGGACAAAATTTAAAAAAAAATATTCACAATAAGAGGCTCTTCTAAGGGTGGTGTATAATCACTTGTTGTGGAGTCTTGTAGTGTATGCTGCATTAGTTATTGCTGTAGGTAAGTTTGAAGAAACTTATAGTTATATTATCCAAAGAGGAGTAACAATTACAAGGAAATGGTGTCTATCTATAGGACTATCAATAAACCCCTCCAAGACGACAATGATATCATTTATCAGGAAAAGACTTCTGCCACACATGAAACCCACCCAGATAGCTGGTGACGTAATTGAAACGGAGAGGGGAGTTGAATATCTAGGAATTATACTAGATTGTTAACTCCTCTAAGACAAAAAGAATTGGGTCAGACAAAATTATTGGTCTCAGGAAAAGAGACTTAATCAGCAGGTCCACCTTCTTGACATCCCATGAGATGGTATGATCAAAAAATATAATTTCGAGAAAAATCTTTTTTACAAAGCTAAGCAACAAAAAAGATTGGGTAGGAGAAGAAAGAACCTACACCCTCGAAACAAATACCATCAAGTGGGAATGGTGCAGGAATCTTTGGGTCTAGAAACAAACTTTCCATACCGTAGGGGCAGTCTACCAGCATCTTCCAAGCGGAGGCAAACGCCTTCGAGAAATGCTTGGATCGAAATCTCGAAAAAAACTATAGTTACAAGATCATGTCAGATAATAATCAAACAGTACTCAAGGCACTAAACTCATATTCCTTCAGCTCCAAATTGATGTGGGAGTGCATAAGCAGGCTAAATGAACTTGGTAGACAGAACAGGGTCGCACTTATGGGTAATTGACCACGTGGGTATTCATGGAAACGAAAAGGCAGACTACTTAGCAAAAATAGGCGCGTTAACACCTTTAACAGGGCCCTATTGCGAAATAGGAAAAAATGTCATCAAAAACAAAACAAAACAAGAAGAGGAGGTTAGCAGATCTAATCATTGGAAAGAACTCCCAAAGCTGAGGCACCCGAACTGGGCAATTACAACCAGCAACGTTTGGAAAACAGCATTAACTTTAGTAGAAATATCCTAAGAATAATAACAGAAATCCTAACTGGACTCTGCAAACTAACTGGCTGAACACAATAGAATGCTGCAACTGGAGCTGCAGCTGCAACTGGAAGAGCTGTCAAAAAGTGTCGTACGTACTTTTTTTATGCGCCCACAATGAGGCTGTACAGCTTTCATGTTTTGTTGTCATTTGTTGGGTCAGGTGTTGAATCTTTGGCAAATTTTAAATATTTTAAGTAATTGAAACTATAAAATGGACACTGAAATTGAAGATTTTCGTCCATTATTTTAATTAAAATTTAACCACGAAATCACAATACAACAAAACAACACTTAAAATCACAGAGATATATAAAATTTGAAATGTCAAAAATGCTGCACGAAAAAGTTAAAAGTTCGCCAACTCTTGCAGCACCGACTGCAGCACCGACTGCAGTTGCGTTGTGTTGTGTTCGTAACATTGAATTTACGTGTATTGAATATTTTGACAGCTATTCCAGTTGCAGCTCCAGTTGCAGCTCCGTCTCCATTGTGTTCAGCCAGTAAGAAGATACCTAGGCTTATTTGGTATGGTAAGCAGTGCCACATGTAAACTCTGAAACATGCATTAGGAAACAGCGGATTACATACTAGGAAAATGTTGTCCACTTATGCACCAAAGGAAGAGAGCGACCAATCCTCTCTGAAGGTACTCCAAATACTTAGATTCCCAAGAGCAATAGAATTGGTGGACGAACTATAAGATGAGCATGCTCATCGATTTTTAAGTGGGGTGCAATAGCTCTCCAGGTCGCAGTGCAATACCCCCAATACATAATTCATTCATTCAATATGCACCTCAAATGACTTCGTCTAATTAATGGTGAAATTTAAGCAAGACATAAAAATTCCCTTTTAAACCTCCTAGAAGCAATCCACAGGAAAATAGATCTATTAAAAGCAATAAAGGAATAGACGAAAAAACACATAAAACGGTATTCGTTTAATAAAAAAAAACTGCAGTCAAGTTTTCATCTCTACATTATAAAAGCGATGAATCTTAATCAAGTGGAATGACCTGTATTTCGTGGCCTGATGATTTCATTTCCTTCTTTTATTTAGTTTTCACCCCTAAAAAATTGAACCGGCAAAAATATAATGTCCTTGATGCCACTGAAAATAATAACAAATCGTACCTGGGTTGCATGTACTTGATCAATATTAAAAACAGTATTTAATTAAAATGGAAGAATAATACAAATGTAACAGACACCAGAAAAAGATTTTGACAAAAATCTACTTTTTGCATTCTTTTTTTTTTTAAAGTAGATTTATGTAACCTTTTATGTTCAAAATGCAGCGTAGAAATACCTTCCATTTTTATTTTGCTTCATGACACCAATAATTGCCCTTGGCAAGAAAAAGGAATCCAAAGAAATACAGAGCCATTTTGTTGGCGGAAAAATCTTGGGCTATTCCATTTACACAGTGGGTGGATGGATAAAAAATCGATAGTAATGTTGAACATATACCAAGATACATTTGTGTTATATATATTGTAGAATGTAGATACATATTCAACTAAGGAAAACAAAGATTTTTCTATGGTTGAAGGTAATCGATTACATGACAGATACGAGTAAGACGGTTTCTAAAAAAACAATTATTTGGCTTTTCACTTGATGCCAATTTCATTTAGTATATGACAAATAATATTAAATGAACTGGTAGAATGTTTATTTTCGAAGAGTCGAAAAAATAGAATTATTTTTTATTGAATCTATTTAAAACTCTGTAATTTCAAATTGTTTTAATATAATATTATTATGTGTATAGTTAGCACCGCTGCCAATCAGGCAAATGAGGTTTGCACGGTAGAATCTGGTCTTTAGAATTTGCCAACCAAATCAAAAACAAAATATGTATAACATACATATCTTAAATAGTATTGATCAAATTAATTTTCAATTTATCAGTGAGACAATAGTACACCGTGAATTGTACATACATACAGTGGGGAGCAAAAATGAGTACATGTTTTAAGAAAATGAAACAAAAGGATAGAATTTTATGTTTTTTTATAAACAAATGAAACAAATTATTTTTACTATAAAAGTTAAGTATATAATCTACAACTTAGGAAAAAAAACAAAGATTGCTTAAAAAATAACAGTTAATAAAACTTCCATGTACTCAAATTTGCACGTTTCAGAATTTTTTGTTTGAATCGCTTTTTTTAGTATGTAGTATACAGCCTTTTATTTTGTATGACACTTCTAACTCTCCTGCGCATACCCTCGACTAAATTTTCGATATGAGCATGTGAAATATGTTGCCACTGCTCCTTAACTTGCTCCCCATAAGTTATTCAAGTTTCTTGAAGGACTATCGTAAGATGCCAAGCGTCTTTTGAGAATTGCCCACAAGTCTCGACTAAGTGTCTGGATCTGGACTAAGTGCTGGCCACTTAATGGTTGGAAATAACTCCATTCCAAGCCAGCTCTGGTCAATTCGTGCAGTATGCTTGGGATCACAGTCTCGTTAGAAAATGATCTCCTCAGTGGAATAAGCGCATTCGTCTCCAAATTCTGGAAAGTTATTATGCAGAATAGACAAATATTGTTCCTTCTTCATTATTCCTTCGATTTTAATCAGCGGACCGACATTCCACGACGTAAAGCATCTCCACACCATCATGTTGCCACCTGCTTCATGGTTTTTTTCACCTGTTCCTTTTGAAGAGTTCCATTCTGCCGATGCCAAAAATACTCTTTACCGTCTAATGGAAATCGATATATTTTAGTATAGTCCGACCAAACCATCCGTTTCCGATCTTCAGCACTCCAGTTTTTGTATTTTTTGCTGAATTTAGGAGCTTTAACATTTTTGGTAGGCAGTTCCGTTTTTTTCTTTTTAACAGCTGCTCCATAACCAATCTTTTGTAGGGTGCTCTTAGCTGTCCATTCACTCACGTTCTTATTAATTAATTTCGTCGCTGATTTCGGCATCTTGCAGTCTCTTATATGCATTGATCGCTCCATTAATCATGAGTCACCACCAGTAAAGCTAAGTGTACACGATTGGTAGATCTTACAATATTGTAAGATCTTACAATGTCTGACAATTATCTACCAATGAGCTGACAAATAAGTTGTGTGTGTACACGGTTGGTACAAAATCTACCAATCTCTTACAATTAATTGTCAGAAGTTGGCTGACAATTCATTTTCAGATAGCCGGCTTAATACCTACCAATTAATTGTAAGAGATTGGTAGATTTTCTACCAACCGTGTACACACACAATTAATTGTCAGTTTTTGTTGGTTATGGAAACTGACAATTAAACCTTGGCTGCAAATTTTCTGACAATGAAAAAATTGTATGATGCTAAAAAACGAACATCTTACAATTTCTTCATTGTCAGAAACGTCAGACAACGATAAAAATTGGCAGGCCTGACAATAAATTGTGTGTGTACACGATTATCAAATACCTTACAATTTACCGTCTTACAATTAATTGTCAGATACATTTTCTGACAATTAATTGGAAGATTACACGATTGTCAGCTAGCGTACACATGATTGTCAGGTTTCTTACAATTAATTGTCAGACAATGATCTAACAATTAATTGTCAGACAAATTTTCTGACAATTAATTGTAAGACTACACGGTTAAGACATTGTAAGCATGTTTTTCACTGACAGATCTGACAATATTGTAAGATCTACCAATCGTGTACACTTAGCTTAAGCATTTTCTGTATGCCTGGGCGGTTGCTGGTGCAAAGCACATTTAACTTTTTTTTTATCAAAAGGACACTACGTTGGCAGATTTTCATTCTCTCAACACTTTTTCTTGAAGATAGTCTTACTTCAAGCTGAGAAACTATGCCTTTTTCCGCTTCAAGTACATTTTTTTTTCATTTTTATTTATCTTTTCTGTAAAACAGTGAATATTTATTTTTTAAGCACTAATTAAATGGCGTAGAACTTTGAAAACAGTACATTTCCCTGCCACAATACGTTTTTTTTAATTAAACGCAAAATGAACAAAGTAATTTAACTAAATAAGAGATAACAAAATTTGAGTACATGAGGGTTTCCAGTAATAAACATTTTATTAACTGTTATTTTTTAAGCAATGTTTGTTTTTTTTCCTAAGTTGTAGATTATATACTTTAACTTTCATAGTAAAAATAATTTGTTTCATTTGTTTATAAAAAAACATAAAATTCTATCCTTTTGTTTCATTTTCTTAAAACATATACTCATTTTTGCTCCCCACTGTACATATCGTCGGTTTTCCGACAGAGTGGCATGAGTCGAAATTTGTCGTTTTTTAGTTTAGAACACAGAACTGAGCTGAAAAAAAAAAACAAAATTTTTCTGTGTAATCGGCGTTAACCTATACTTCTTCTAGTTTCCGAGTTATGAACAACCCCCGCTCTCAATTTTCAAAAACATCCCTGTCATTTTCTACGTCTTATTTTTTCACGTAGTCAACATTCGAGTTTTGTTTTTTATGAACAATGAAATTTTTTTTTCAGTGTGAAAAAAAAAAACTTTAAAAGGCTCTCCTGAAAATTTGCAAATTTCGACTTATGCCACTCTGCCGGAAAAGCAACGATATGTATGTCAATGTTTTTTTAACATTTTCTCTTGGCTAGTTATTAATGAACCCAGAAGTGTGCATCGGTTACCACTGATTTTTTTCTTTTATTAAAGCTGATGGTTCTTAGTGTTAATGATTTAATCCTTGTACAGTACAGTAAAATATATTTATATAAATCGATGTTTGGATGTTCACTTTCCGAATAGTTGGGCTCTCATTTTGGCCAGAGCAGGACATTTACAGAGGAAATAAATGTTGTTTGCTGCTGATCCCCACAACAACGACAGTGTGTATTGCAAGTAATGCACACTTCGCTGCTTGTTTCCCTATTGGTCAGTGTCCAGTGCAACTATGTCTTGCCATTTGTTGGGGTTTTTGCAGTTGGTTAAACTACTCCACCTGATCCTTTCCTAAGCAGCTTGTCAGCCCGTCAATTTCCTTCTATTTTACTATTACGCAAAACTTAGTTAAGAGTGACATTCAGCTTAAGGTTCAGGCTAGGAAGCTCATCTCGGCTGTATTAATTTAGAGGTTGAAAAAATCAGAGAATATTCCCAAACCGATACTACACTCCATATTCGAGCCATCAGTAAAGACAGTTGTGACGAAGTCTCTTACAACATCGTTATCTTTCTGGAAGGAAATATAACTTTAAGATCCTTACTGATGCTGTGTAGAACTGCAAGCTCGGCATTCGGTCTTCGGTTATTGAAAGTTATACATAAGCTTGTATGAAAGAAATAAATAATAAAAAACAGTGGTTTTTATATATTTTTCCACTTTAAAAGTTGGTATTTATATTTTTACTCGAAGTTTGTTTTCGTTCGAGTGTTGAGCTAGAAAACAGATGCCCACAGTAAGTGCTGTAGTCAATTTTTGTCGAAAAATATCCGCTGGGATCAGGTGGGAGTGGTAAAAGATGAAGAAAAACGCTTAAGGCATCCGTTGGGCAGGATCGTAGAGCCCCCCTCGTATAACGTTGGTGAGTGCCACGTCTACCAACGAGTACGTTCACAAAATTATTTTCAATTGCAAGCCTCACCGAATGTTTTACTACAGGCATAGAAACCCAAATAACATCGTTGGAGCTACATGATATTTAAGTGTTCTTAAATAGCTCTGAGTAAACAGATTTAAAAATCTAGCTTTATAATGGAGTTTCTTAACAATTTTTAGCTGTGTTACATTTAAAAGCTTTCTGCTCGATAAATATGCTCCATAAAAATGTTTTTATCAGCTGTCGAAAAGCACATACGCATTTCACTTAAGTCTTTAAAATAGCTCTTTAAGAGCAAAAGAATTTTTTGAAGTGTTATTTATGAGCTGCAAGCTATATCTTCATGCATGTTTAAGAAAATGGCGAATATTTAAGAATTTTTATAAAACAGATAAAGAAAACTATTTACAGTGATGTGATAACTGAATTTTGAAAAGAATCATGAAAAACAGAAGAAGAACAGAAGCTTTATCCAAAAAAGTGCACGAGCCAGATAAATATTTTTCCTCAAGTTCAAAATTAAAATAAAAAAATTATTTTAGAAGGGCGTTGTAATATTTCGAAGCATAATAACAACATTTCTGATATAAATGAAATCGCACTTAGAAATCACCCCACATCGAACGTATTGTTCTATGTCAATGAATCTTGATGTTAAGATGATTTACCAATAGAAAGAAAACACGAAAGGTATCATAGTATCACTTACTCTGGGGGGAGTGTAGCGGCAACCAGTGGAATCAATGGTTTGTTGAGTAAGCTTGCCTGAGGTTAACATAAGGGGATAGATGAATGATGGCAGCGTAATATGATTTGGGATTCATGAAGAACTGGGTTCAATATAAAATGAGGGATTTGAGGCAGATAAAGGTGGAACTGTTGAAGGAGAAATTGGGTTGAATGTATTATTAAAAACAGAGGTTGGTGTAGGTTTAAGGATATGAGAGCTTGAGTTTGTATTAACTAATGTGGCTTGAATCCTTCTATCGCTAAGCATCAAAATTACCTATCCTTTGATATACAGTTAAGTTAAAGAGTGATTTTTAAATGAATTCGGTTTGGACTTTGCTAAAAGTGCTAAGTCGAAGAAGGAAGCAAAAGTGTATTTTTTGAAGTCGATTTTCTGAGTTGTACGTATTACCTCACGAAGTACCATTAACTTTTCTTTAAGCGCATTATTTATACGTTCTTTACGTATCGCAGTCCAAGTTTGGATAGTAACTCTATACTTCTAACGAACTCGACTCTATCCAAAGAATCGTTTCGCAATATCCGCACAGTGAAATCGTTGTTACAATTTTTTAATTACTCATTTTTTCATGGCTGCGGTTTTCTGGTTACACAACATCCTAAGGAAAATATGTCAAGATTTTTACTAGGTTAAATCAACATGACTCAGCTCGTGGATGAGCTTAATCGGATTTCTGGATTTTGAGGTTGATTCGCCAACACACTAAACTTGTTTCTTACCACTGACCCTGATAATAAACATTAAAAAGTGAAACTCTCCAATTCTCCATCATTGAATTAAATTGGTTGTTATATCAGGTAATCCTTTACAATTTTCTGATCTCTAAAGAGCGAAAAACTAGCGGTTTATCTTGCCCATGATGGATGATCCTAAATGAACCATAACTTGATGTCATTCGATAACCCCACCATAGATTCTTAGAATTTGCTATGAATCCCGTTCGTAATCATCCAACACATTTAGTCGCTCATTAATTATAATAATGTTTCGATGCCAAACGTACTCAAAAGCCAATAAACAACCAATCGTAGAATTGTACTGCGAATAAAAAAAAATAAATTAATTAAAGTGGATATATAGCTTCAAAAAAAAGAACTTTTCCTGTAACTCACTTCCAAATCATCGAACATAATCTCATAGAATTGGAAGAAAACTCAGAAGATTATAAATAATAACCATCGGAAAGCTGACATGTAACCAGCTTCAGCTGACATAAAAGGTGATGAAATAAATTCCTATAACCTTCTTCCTACTCAAGGAATCTTCTTCCTAGTCAAACTGTTCATTTCATTAAATAAAAATTAACAGGCAGCGCTGTTTCTAGCTTGCCCTCACTTATTTGCCACGTTAGGTCTGCTATAGGTTCTCGATTACATAGCTCGTCGTATAGGGTGTGGTTATTGTAGCTTAAGTGCGATGGTGTTTTTTTTTCGAGACCTAAATGTTCCGTTGTCATAAACTTCAAATTTTAAAATATGTAGTTGTTTGACCCGAATCTGCAAAGGTAATACTATGTTTGTTTTAACTTGTGTTCAGTTTTCCTCTGTTCTCTCTTATATTTTTTTGCATCTTGAAAGAGCGGCACGAGCGATCGAAAACGGGGACCTGGGTGATGGTAATGTCCCACGGGCATAACTTGAATCTAGCTATCAGTCCGACAAAAACTGGGACTGATTCTTCGATTCTCCTTTATTTGCCCTAATGTTGAAAAACCCCATATGGGGGACGCATGTGTTATTGTCTTCCTTCGCATTACCCACCCTTAAGATATAACGAATCTGTTTCATTATATCCCTACTACTTTATCCCTAAAATGACGATGATCTTTGAATCGATGAAGTTTTAGCTGTAACATATCAAAAAAAAAAAATATTAAAAACAATAATTCACTTTACAGATTACATTCACGAGATTTTGACTTAAATAATTTTTAATTATCAAATTGCTTCGAAAAGAAGAGGAAGGATTTATATACTGTTTGCTTAAACTCGTTCTTTTAAATTTAGCTATTATCCGACAGTGTATTTTCCTTTTCATGTTTCTTCTACTTTTTTATATTTTCCGACACGGTGCTTATTTTATTTTTATTTTGAACCGCTTCGATCGTTTTTTACTTACGACTTATAAATACTATTAAGGAAGTTATGTATTCGTAAAAAAAACTCGAACTGGAGATTTTGTTCAAAGTTGACATTACGATGAAAGCGAAGACGAAAAAAGTGAGTCTCGCAATTCCGTCTGGCTGTCTGTCTGTTCTTTAAGCTCGTTAGATCTCAATTTTAATCTCCCCACGCGTTTTTTTTTCTTTTTTCTTTTTTTGAACCAAAAATAACGGTACCTGTCGTTTTTTTATAAAATATTTAATATTTTTTTTTAATATTTTTTCTGGAAAAATAGTTAGATATTATAAGCGACTGTTATATGTAATTTAAATAAAAGCAAAACTAGCAAGCAAACAAAAATATAATCGTGCAAAAAGAAAAGTTACAAGTAAGAATAAAAAGACACGTCTTATCTAATTGAGAGCTTTATTACAATTGATCTTTTTCTTATCTTAATATGTGACAGTTTTTTCAAGGAAAGTACATAGCATATATACATACAATAGGTACATAAATCACTCTATTTTACAGTAGGTATAAGTAATCATGCAATTAATTTATACATACTGAATCAACGGCCTTGGCTTTGATGAAAGCATCGCGAAATCAAGCATCATTGCGCATGGTTAGTACTTGGATCTTTGTATATAAACCGCAAAATAACGGTACCCTCCATACAAATGTTAAAAAATGGTTTTCGAAAATCGTATTTTTCTCGAAAACGGTTCCGAGAATTTTGCTTATATTTTTTTTCTTTCGATTAATTTTAAGGATCTATAATTTTATAAAAAAAAATTTTGAGAACAAGATATTACTGACTGTACCTACCATAGAACGATTTTTTAAATTTTGAATTTCTCATTATCAGCATAACGGATTTTAATTAATTTTTTCAGAAAGAAGCTTCTAAAAAGTTTTAAAAACATTGCATTTCAAAACTTTAAGAAAAATATTCTTTTTTGAATTTAGAAAAAAAAAACTATTTTTTTTTTGGAAAATTCAATATCTCGAAAACAGCTCAATATTTTTTTTGGAAATTTAATTTTTATTCGAACAATAATAAAACCTTTAAATTGGCGTACCAAAATTTTTTCTTAAAAATGTTTTAAAAATTTCTTACATAAAAGCTTATTTTTTTAAGAAACCACTACAAAGACTTATAATTTTTGTTCTTGCATAAAACTATGTTTGCTTGAATCAAATGGCATTCTATTTTTACCTCAAACCACTAAAGAAGTTGTTTAAGTAATTTAAAAAATTATTTTTATGCTTATGAACAGCTTTTCTCTAATAACATTCATTTTTGAAATTCTTAGACTATTACATAGGAGCAAGTTCGTGCGACCCAGTCGTGCATTGTATTTTCTTTGCAGTTATGGTACTTTTACCCAAAAAATTTGTTTTGAATATATTTTTGTGTGTAGTGTATATTTCTGATCCTTTTTCAATAGTTAATTATTTCGGTAATAATTTTTTAGTGCAGGAATCTATATACGAGTAATATACATGCATAATAACTGAATAATGTTATAGGTAATTTAATATACCTATACTTTGTAAGGTTTTGAAAATTTAAACATTTTTAAATCTCAGTAAACTAAAAAATTAAACATAATACAAAATAATGCATTCTATTACTTTTCTTAGATTTACTTAGAAATAATTGAATTTTTATTGAATGATCGATTTAGAAAAATTAGCACTATACTCTGTCCAACAAAAATTGTCAGTACATGCCTTATGGGAGAGCTTTTTCTAAAGCAGTGGCGCCTGATGCACCCTCACTACAATGCGTTAGGAAAAATGACACTAAAAAAAGAGCAAGCCACTGAAGTAGTAGGAATAAGGATACTTGAGACTGGGAACTTTTTTTACGACTTTTTTCATGGTTTTATGGTTTTTAATGGCTTTTTGGGTTTTAATGGCTTTTTAAACGTTTTGTTTTTCTTTGTCGGCATGAGCGGCGCACAATTCGGTTCAGTTTTTCTTTTTTGTATGACCCTTTTTATATTGGTTTTTGTTGGCTGTGTTTTTTATTGCTTTTAAATGTTTGGTTTTTGTGTTGGAAAAAAAAAGAAAGTATTTTGACATTGTCATTGAGGATCGGTATTGGAAAATATCAGTCAAGTGCATTTTTTAAAATGTACTGTTGCCCGTTGATGTTTTTTCAAGTATCTCGTTGCAGATAGGGATAAATATACATCTGTTTGTCATCAGATATACGGACTTTTTACATGAGGACTTTGACCTAGTGCGATAGGATTTGGTGGTGGTTGTTTTTAACACGTCGTACTGTTGCTGTCCGGTTGTGTGTTTCAAGTGTCGTTGTAGCTAGGAACATATTATTTGTATAGATATTTTTGTTTGTCATCAGGTATGCTGACTGTGTTTAGATGAGGGCATCGGTCCAGTCGGATATTTTTAATAGATTTTTTATTGTTTTGTTTTTTCTCTGCGGTACGAGGCTGCTGGTTTTTGGTTGATTTGTTTCGGGGGGTGGGTGAATTATGGATTGGTTAAAGAAGATGTGGTGCATGATGAAAGAAAGAGATCTTTTGTATATTATTTGTATAGATATTTTTGTTTGTCATCAGGTATGCTGACTGGACTGTGTTTAGATGAGGGCATCGGTCCAGTCGTTTTTATTGTTTTTGTTTTTTCTCTGCGGTACGAGGCTGGCTGGTTTTCTTTTGTTGATTTGTTTCAGGGGTGGGTGAATTATGGCTTGGTTAAAGAAGATGTGGTGCATTATGAAAGAAAGAGATCTTTTGTGGAGTTTTAATTGGTTTTTGTATATTGAGGATCGGTATTAGGTAATATATGTCAAGTGAATTTTATGCACTGTTGAAGCTAGAAACATATGTGTTTTATTTTATGACTTTTTAGATGAGGGCATCGATCGAGTGCGTTAGAATTTGGTGGTGGTTGAGGGTTAAAATTGATATCAATTTTGTGGTGTGTACTAGCGAGAAGTGTGTGTGTTGGAGTTTGAATTTAAATGAGTAACGATGAGAAGGGATATGTTTTTGTTTCTATTTTTGTTTTAATGGTGTGCCTTGGGGATGATGTATTGTTTGATGTTTGAATTAAAAGATTGGTGGTTGCTTGTGCGCAGATGGGCGCACGGTGGTGTGTTGGGGTCTACGGTTGCTATTTTTAAATGAAATGAGTATGAATATATATATATAAAAATGTCGCCGTAGGATGTGGTGCAGTTTTAAGAAGTAATATTCATGATGGAAGAAAAAGATCTTTTGTGGAGTTCTAATTGGTTTTTGTATATTGAGGATCGGTATTAGGTAATATAATATGTCAAGTGAATTTTATGCACTGTTGCCCCCGTTGATGTTTTTCAGTTGTAGTTGAAGCATGAAATATATGTGTTTTATCTTATGACTTTTTTAGATGAGGGCATTGCCTTAGAATTTGATGGCGGTTGAGGGTTGAAATTATTATCAATTGTGTGGTAAGTATATTTATTTGGTCACTTCTCGAAATACAACTACAATCAATAACTCAACTTATAAAACTCCAATAATAATAATTTGAAATTACTTGAAGTCAAATCAACCAATAAATTGAAAATGTAATCTGATTTTCTCAATTCTAAAGATGAATAAGAAAAATTCCGTTTCATTAATTTTATCACCATGAAGTAACATGCAAGTAAGCTGACGAGAAACAGATTCGAACGCATTAGTTGGGGAATTCGACACTTGACACAAAATAATTTGTAGAAAAGGCACGTTCCTCTTAACAAAGAGGAGGTTCAATACTTTAGGAATAGGAATTTATAATCATAAAAAAAACCAAGCTCATCATAAAAAAAATCCCGCCCCCAATGACCATCATGAAATACATATTTGTAGAAAAACGCACTCAAGAGTATAAAACTAGGTCTTTCTTTAGTTTTTAATTCAGTTGTATTCCAACACAAAAAGTGAACGTCAGTTTAAAAATAATTATACGTAAATTTCAAAAAAAAAAAAAAAAAAATGTCTTCCTTATTAAATAAAATACGCGCTAATGCTAATGTTTTTGCTGACAAGCAAATTAATAAACCATTGACCAGCCTTAAAAATTTAACGCTAAAAAAGCGGTATAATATTGTAAAAGCAAAACGATGCACAACGCGCTACGGTCAGCAAATTTTGCTGGAGTTAGAAAACTCATCGGTCTTCTTGCCAAAAAGATGTGCTGGGCAATTTGACGACGATGACATCGCGGAGCTCCCCAATTTGGCGTTAGAGGTCGTCGAGCCCTGGGACCAATCATTCAAGTTGGATTTTCACGAGAAAATCCAGCAACAACAACAACAACAACAACAACAACATCAGCAACAGCAGCATCAACCACAGCTTCAACAACAACAACAACAGCAGCAGCAGCAGCAGCAACAACAACAACCGAAAGAAAAAGTGGAGGTAAATCTTCCTACCGGCAGCAAAATAAAAAATAAAGAGGAATTTTCAATTCCTCTCAGTCAAAAGCATATTTTTTATAACTCCTTATATTAAATAAAATTTTACTTGATTCTAACTTCAAAACATTTTCTTTTTATTGTTCTTATTGTCGTTCATTTTCCTGTTGGTTTTGCTATATGCTAAATGCATATGATATGCGTTTCTCTATCTATTAGTTTTCTCATTGAAACGTATAGAATAGAAAAAATATGTTTTTAATACCTTAAAATAAATAAAAAAAAATTGAATTGAATTGTTTTTTATTATTTCTTTGTTTGGTTTTGGTTTTTCTCAAGATTATGTTGTTTTTCTGTTTGTTACTTTTCTAGCGAATCCAGATAATCAGCGAGTTGGAGACAAAAATTAAGCGGTTCGACCTAATGGGTAGAAAAATTCAATTCAGGATTAAACCCATTCCCGAGAGGGAAGAACCAACGTCATGGATCAGGGAAGCAGTCAACGACATGTTTAAACATGCGCTAAAGGACGTCAGCCCTGCAGATAAAGTAGGAATTACTTTTTGCGGGAAGAGTTTCAGTGCTGAACGAGGAAATGGGTGGATCAACTTTAAAGATTGTGCAAATGTGAAATTTAGCGACGTATGGGAGATGATTGCTAAGATCTTTCAGAGCAATTCGGAAGGTTTGAGCACGGATGATTTTTCTTTGACCATAACGTCGGTTAAGCTCCCTTCAGGAACAGGAAAAGTCCAAAGTGGGAAATATAATACATTCACTGAGGAATGCATTAATCGCCGAGGCATAATCAGCATAAAAAACAATGACAATTTATGCTTGCCTCGCGCTTTAGTTGTGGGTAAAGTGTATGCAGATAAGGAAAACAACCTAAAGGCAAAAATCAGACGAGACATTGGGAAAATTCAATCCCAAAGAGCCCTTCAACTCATAAATGATGCACACATAAGTGTACCGACTGAAGGTTGTGGAATTCCGGAGCTGAAAATATTCCAAAATCATTTAAAGGAATATAAGGTGACTGTGTACGAGTATGGGTCAAAGGGACAAAAGGTGATATTTGAAGGATTTCCCGCTCAAGATGCTGAAGAAAAGAAGAGTATTAATTTGCTTTATTATAACAATCATTTTAATGTTATAACATCGTTAACTGCTGCATTTTGTTGTGGATATTATTGTGAAGATTGCCATGTCCCATACAATTCAAAAAGTCAGCATAGATGTAAACGATCCTGCCCACAATGTCAAAACACACCAAGCTGCCTCAGAAATGAAAAAGAAATCATGTGTGAAGATTGCAATCGAAATTTTAGAGGAAAAAACTGTTTCGACAATCACAAAGCGAGCAATTCAACAGGTAAAAATTCAATTTGTGAAAAAATGCAAAAATGTCTTTTATGCCTCAAAACATACGGAGGAAGTCGCCAACATATCTGCGATGAATATTTCTGCAAGATATGTAGTAAACATGTAGCAAAAGATCACATGTGCTTCATTCAGCCAGATAACAGAACACCCGCATGTAAAGGCATCCTGTACATCTTTTATGATTTGGAGAGTCGCCAAGAGAGAGTAATAGGCGAAAAAATGATAACGATTGCAAGCGAAGCATTAGCTACTCCGATAAAATTGCATGAACCCAATTTATGTGTTTTTCAACAAAAGTGTGATCACTGTTTACATGTTCCAAATTTGTACTTCTGTCAAAAGTGTAATCTATCGCTAAACATAATTAAGGAAAAAGAAGACGAAAGTGTTGTAGCTCAATTTCTGAAACACATACTTCATGTTCGGCAAAAGTTTAAAAAAGTAGTTGTGATAGCACATAATGGGCAATCCTACGATCACCAATTTGTGTTAAATTACATATTGGAACATACAAAATTGACCCCAATATTAATCATGCGAGGAAGTAAAATTATATTAATGGAAATTGCAAATATAAAGTTCTTAGATTCATTAAACTACTTTCCGATGGCACTTTCAAAACTCCCCAAAGCATTCCAACTTTCACCTGTTTTAAAAAAAGGTTATTTTCCGCATTTTTTCAATATAAAGGAAAATGCTAAATACATCGGGAAGCTACCTGCAATAGAATACTACAGTCCGGATTCCATGAAAGCTGAAGATCGTGACGACTTTTTAAAATGGTATGCGGAACATCAAAACGATAGCTTTGACATGGAGCGTGAACTAGTAGAATATTGCATTAGCGATGTTAAAATTTTGGCTGAGACTTGTTTAAAGTTTAGACAACTGTTCCTCGATCAAAGCAATGTTGAACCATTTTTGGAAGGAACAACAATAGCATCAGCTTGTAACCTCGTGTTCAGACGGAACTTTCTGCAACCAAATACAATTGGGCTTATACCTAAAAACGGGTATAGGTGCACAGATAATCAATCAAAAGTTGCAATCAAATGGTTGATTTGGGAGCAAAAGAAGCGAAAAATTGACATAAAGCATGCCGCTAAAGGGAGAGAACCGGTAGTAAATGGGATTAAAGTCGATGGATTTTGTGAAGAAACGAAACAGATTTTCGAGTTCCATGGTTGTTTTTATCACGGTCATCCTACTTGTTTAAAACATAAACGAGACGAGCCTTTATCAGAAGACAAATACGACACCCTGAATCAAAGATATGAGAGAACGTTAGCCAAAACAACACGATTAAGGTCATTTGATTACGAAGTAATTGAAATGTGGCACTGTGAATTTCAGACTCAACAAAAATTCCTAAATAATGAAGAACTCAATTTCTTGGATGATCATCCATTAATACAGAACACACCTTTGAATCCTCGAGATGCTTTTTATGGTGGACGGACAGGAAATACATTTAATTACTATAAATGTAAGGAGGGGGAAAAAATAAAATACATAGACGTATGTTCCCTTTACCCCTGGGTTTGCAAAAATGGAAAATTCCCTGTTGGTCACCCAAAAATTCACACTGCTAACGATGATATTTGCTCTGCTTTGGAACTCGAGGGTATAAATGGACTCGTAAAATGCAAAATTCTTCCGCCAGAAAATTTATTTCATCCGGTCTTACCTATGAAGCAGAATAATAAGCTGATGTTTTCCTTATGTAGAACTTGCAGTAGTAAAAAAACTCAAGAACAAATCTGCACTCATTCTGATGACGAAAGAGCATTACTTGGAACCTGGGTAATCGAAGAAGTTGTGAAAGCAGTTGAAATGGGGTATAAGCTACTTGCTGTTTTTGAAATTTGGGAATATGATGTTACTCAGTATAATCCAGATACGAGTTCCGATGGTCTATTTACTCGTATGATGAATACATACCTAAAAATAAAACAAGAAGCATCAGGATGGCCGAGTACATGCACATCTGAAGAAGATAAAAACAAATATGTTGCTGATTTTCTAGAAAAGGAAAATATAGAGCTAGAGTTTTCTGAAATAGAAAACAATCCTGGGAAAAGATCACTAGCCAAACTTATTTTGAATTCTTTTTGGGGTAAATTCGGACAACGGGAAAATCATACTAAAACTTGTATCTTGAACAAACCTTCAGATCTGTATCTTCTGCTAACTCATCCTTCTATTGAAGTCTTGCATATTTTACCAATCAATGAAGACAATATTGTGGTTAATTTTGAGTTAAAAGAAGAAGCTGCTGACTCCCTCCCCACGGTAAATGTTTGTATTGCCGCATATACAACAACACAAGCCCGTCTTAAATTGTACACTTACTTGGAAAAACTTAAAGAAAAAGTTCTCTACTATGATACTGATTCCGTTATCTATGTAAGCTGTCAAGGAGAACCGGATCCTCCTACTGGAGAATTTATAGGTGATATGACTGACGAATTAGAGAGCTATGGTCAAGGGAGTTACATCACTGAATTTGTTAGTGGCGGTCCAAAAAATTACGCCTATAAAGTCTACAGCACTAAGGATAATAGTGAACACATTGTGTGTAAGGTAAAGGGCATCTTCCTGAACTATGAATCATCCCAAAAAATTAATTTTGATTCAATAAAAGAAGCGGTATTAAACTTTTCTGCAGAATATGATGACAGCATAGTTATTAAGTCTAATAACATAAGACGAACCAGAGAACATCAAGTGATTACTGTGGAAGAGGTTAAGACATATAAACCCAAAGCAGAAAAACGTCGTTTTCTCGAAGATCATAGTTCCGTACCGTACGGTTTTAAAAGACATTATTCTAGTTGATGAAATAAAAAATATATACATACATATACACAAGATTTGTTGTTTTATTTATTAATTGTATTTATTTTACAACAGGTTTGCTTGTCTTATGAACTTGCTTAAAAGATAAACATTTTGAAGGGCGCAACATTTTCCATGGCTTAGGCATTTTATTTGATTAGGAAAAATTCTTCGGAGTTCCTTTAAACTTGGACAGCTGTAGATATCTTCTAGGTTAATGACTTCTATGTTTTCGCTATTGAGTAATTCTCTAAGCCATTGCGATTTTTCAGTTCCTTTAACGTAAACAACTCCACTTTGGATTTGTTCTCGAAGAAATATCTTTACTCGAGAAAAATTTGTAAACCCACTATTCCAGGTTAATCCATGATAATTTTGATATAACCAACTTGCCTGCCTTCTAAGTGGTGTGGACAGAAGATTTAAATTAAATGGAGAATTAACAATGAAATGATGATGGTGGTCATTATGAAATACAGCGATTTCTTTCAAAATGAAGCCATTGTTAAATACTCCAAATCCTTGAAAGTCTACAATATAGGTATTCATATTTAAGATACGTTCTTGATAAACTCACTTTTTCTACTGACAAGCTTACAATAATGATGACAATAAAATTAAGTGAGTTTGTTAACTTCTCCTGTTAAGGGATTATACTTAATTATACGATCATGAAGTATAAGGCAATACATAGTTGTTGAAGCTGGAACTGGAATTGTTGTCTTAAGCTCAATTCTTACATCTACTGGTCCTGTTTTAATTGATTCATTTTGACGGGAACAATCAATCACCATTATTGGGGCGATATCCTTAAAGTCTTGTCGAGATAAAAGTGGTTGTGATTGTTTCTGATAATATGAGTGTTGAAATTTACTGTACATTTCATAGAGAATGGCATACCGGTCTAGTTCATATTTAAGATTTAAATCTTCACGAGGGTAAGATTCAGAGTTTAAATGTACCTTTATATTGCTAACTTCGCAATGGTCGAATTTGCTGGCATCCTTGGTTCGCTGGTTTTTTTTATCGGTTTGTAGAGCAATAATAACATATCTTGGCTTCTCAAGTTGACTTGAAGTTTTAACTGTCCATACATGATCAGTGTTAGTTGGTAGTGTTGGGTATTCGTACATTTCCCAATTTCGAAAATGAATTTGAATTGGATTTAACTGAATTTGTTTCAATAATGTAAGTTTATTTGAATCGGATAATGTTATATGAGGAACTCTCCATTGCAACTTAAAAATTGAAAGTTTTAATTCTTCGTCAGAATAGTAGGCATTCTCATTACTTCGAGTACGAATTAGAATCAATTCATGTCTTGCATTTACTATAATCTTTTTATAGTCTTCAGCAAATCCCAAAAGATTTTTTAGTGGTATGCAAAAATTAAAAGTACCTGATACAGGTGTAACGGTGGAGTTTCCAGTCCATGAAGCATTTTCTAAGCTTTTACTTTCATTCTCATTCAATGATATATAATTTTTCAATGATGTTGTAATGCCAACGTTTTTGTTGCTCTCAATGTCCACTCCATTTAGCTCATAATGTATTTCTTCAAAAAGAAATGCCATAGCATTATTTGCTAATTTCCCAGTAGAAGAAGGCTTTCCATCTGATTTTGTTAGACTTCCTTCTATATAAATGTAGCTTTCACAGGGTAAAATGCACAAGTCCTGTTGTTGTATAGGGATACGAATTTCATCACTTGGATTGAAGGACTGGAGGAATGGCGAGTAACTATGGTACTCAAACTTAGATATGCTGTTATCATAGCTCGGTCCATGAGTAATATTTAATATTTCGTTCATATTGCTCATTATTTTAGTTTAAATCCTAATGCAAGAAGATAGGTTTTGTTTTCAGATGAAAGTTCTGGTCTTGATAGTGTTGCTGTTGTATTAGGACTAAATGAATGATAACCTTTGGTATCTATTTTATAATAACTATTATAGATCAACATTATTGTGATTTTGGGGTTAAATGCAATCGCACAGTTATTCTTTCTCCCCTGAAGTTTATCAAGTCGCCGTCTTGGTCCACGAGTTTTAATGTTAGACTGCTTATTCGATTGACGTTCACAGGTAAATAGATGACATTTCTGGGAACTTCTATAATTTTATACCCTGCCCCAGTTTCTGGAGAAAATTCATGTATAGTATGTACAGGACTATTGTTAAAATAGGAGCCAGTAATGATATTACACTCAACTCGTATTATATTCACCTTATTTATATCAACAGGTAAATCCGACAAATGTAACACATCGGAGTCAAGAATACATTTACTGAAACCCAGTAATTTTCCAATAGTTCTATCCTTATTGAAATATATTTTCTCGTTGCTTTCGATTTCAGACATCATTGTGTTATTATTTGCTTCTATTCTAACTACAGCCGTAGAATTTCGCAATAATAATTCTTCGGAAATAAATTTTGCAATGTCATCAATTTCATAAGTCCCAGTTGGTATTTCAATTTCATATTCCCCTATATGGAACAAATTGTTACGCTCATCTACATTCGGTATAGAGTTGTAGGTTTGAAAATCAATCAATCCACAAACGTAATACTGATCCAGGTTCAAAGGTGGAAAGTATTCAGCAGATAGATGGGAACTTCTTCCGCTTAGCGTAAGTGTCAACGCCATGGTGATAAGAAAAACAATGAAACCATTTTTAAATAAAACTGTTTATTTATTTAAAATAACAATCATATAAAAATCTTAAACATAAATGACCACAATTAAAAGAGTCATAACTTTGATAATTAGAATAATTATAATTAAGTTTTTCACCCAAATAATTTATTATTTCAATAGGAGGTTGAAGATTTCCAAAGCTATCAAAATATTCAGTTTGGCTACCTCTTTTATTATACGCTACCCAGTGTGTCCCAGGACCTGTTGAGCAATCAAGATTGACAATCCCACACTCATTTTTTAAAGGTCCAGTCGTTGGTAAATTATCACGCATGAAAACTCCTCGAAAATTTGGAATTAAATTGGTTGCAAAATTTTTCAAGTCTATTTCATTTAATGCACGATTGGGTAGCGAACCTAGAAGTTTTTTTCCTGTGGATTTAAATAAAGCCCCAGTCCTTTTTTATAAGGTTTAAGGTGTAAGCCATGTCCAACTGCAATCGATTCCATTTTTTCATTATGACGTTTTTTCTCCTCCAGATCTTTTTTAGCAATACTAATATTATTGACAGCTTTGGCTACTCCTGCAGCGCCTCCTGTTAAAGCTCCAAGAGCCGAAAGTCCAGCAAATAAAGGAACGAGGAAAGGAAGTACTCCACCAAGTTTTGGTACTGAAATAACTCGCGGTGTCTTAATGTTATTACTGTTTTTTCTAACAGTTTTCTTAGCCGATGATAATGCTATTTTAATTGCATTTTCTATGTTGAATGGTTTTTTACGTTTGAGATTATTTCCAATAATCTTAATTACTTTCCTCAATGAGACTTGTTTAGTCTTGCTATCTTTTTTAGACTTCTTAACACCGTTTTTATGCTCTGAACAACTCGTTTTTAGCTGATTTCTAGCCTTTTTGTCTGTATTCTTAGAGCACCCCATGCCTAATTTTACTTTTGCCTTCATAAGATTGGTAACCAATAGTGCATTTGCACGTTCAGCTATACTAGCGTTCTTGGATTTTACTCGTTGCCAAGCTTTTTCAGATAAAATCTTATCAGCTATATGCCGATCACTTGTATTTGTATATTTAGAATAAGATATATCATGCTGTTTGCACGCTTGATCAAGCAAATTAATCCCTGGATCCCTTCGAGCTAAACGTTCTTGAAGTTTTGTTCCAGGTCCACAGTATTGATAACCAGGTAGATGTAGTTCGAGTGGTAGTTTGTTTATTACAGTGTTTAATAAACCTTCCCCTTTCACAATGTTTCGCTGACTGTTGCAATTTTTTAAATAATCAATCATTTTATATGATCATCTTTACGTTGCGAGAGATGAAAACGATATGACGGGTTTCGAATATAAACTTCGCATATAAAAGTTATTATTTAGTTTTTATCAATATGCGATTCGTTAAACAACAATACCAATTACCAGTAAAAAATATGGAATTGGCTAGCAATATTGAAACAAAAAAACATGGTAAACTGTTTCCGTATAGTATAAGGGGGTTAATTACTGGTCCCTCAAACTGTGGAAAAACAAATGTTATGATGAGTTTACTCCTACACCCAAACGGCTTGAAATTTGAAAATATCTATATATATTCTAAATCTCTACATCAACCGAAGTATGAGTTTTTGCGAAAAGCCATAAAACCAGTGAAAAATATGGGTTTTTTTACATTTTCCAATAACAGTGATGTTATTCAACCCGAAGACGCTAAGCCAAATTCTATATTCATCTTTGACGATATTGCCTGTGAAAAACAAGACACAATTCGAGTGTATTTTAGTATGGGACGACATCATCACATCGATAGTTTTTATTTGTGCCAAACATATACAAGAATACCGAAACACTTAATTCGAGACAATGCGAATTTTCTAATCATCTTCAAACAGGACGATATGAATTTAAAACACATTTATAATGATCATGTCAATTCGGATATGACATTCAAAATGTTTCAAAAGGTATGTGCAGAATGCTGGAACACAAATTATGGTTTTTTGGTAATTGATAAGGACAGCCCTTTGAATGAAGGTCGTTATAGAAAAGGCTTTGACTGCTTCCTCAAGTTATAAAATAGACAAAATTTTTGATTTTTGCATCATATGAACAGTTATGTTCTATAAGAGCAGTACAGAGCAGTTCAGTGAGCAGATTATAGCAGTAAAAAGCGGTTCAAACCAGTTTGAGACGCAGTATTTAACAGTTAAGACCAGTAACTACAATATAAAATTCAGTTTGAAAACCATCGAAAGGCTTTTCCAACAACTTCGAGTCTTATTTTTCAACTGCATTTGTATGAAGAAATAAATCTTAGAATATGATTAACATAGACGAAAAACTAACAAAGGAGCTTATTAAAACCACCGATGCTCTGCGAAAGAAATACAAAGCTCTAAGGACTGGTAGAGAAGCTTACGAAACCGAAATTGAGGAAACTCTAAGACCCATTACCAGACCCCTAAATGAGTTAGTGAAAAACTCAAACACAAAACAAGAAGAACAAAATCAAAATTACTTTATTGAAAGTCCTATTAACAAAACAAAACGCAAATTTAAACAACAACAAGTACAAGAAAATGAATTTGAAAGCCCAGCAAAGGAAAAATATTTAAGAGATGAATTCATCACACCAAACACTTTTATTAACAGTTCACCTGAATTAACTGATAGCATCACCCCAAAACGACCAAAGAAAAGCCTTAACCACCGTAACTTTTCAGAGCTCATATTACAAGAAGAATTCCATGATACACCTAAAAAATACGTAGATTTGTTTATAAATAATTCAAACACGCTTGATAAAACGTATGGGGTATATTCAAAAGATGAGAAGTGGTACATTGGAAATGGTGAATTAATCATTCTTGGAAAAGATATACAAATAAAAAATAAAACCTTTGAAGGAACAAATGGTTTGTATGAGCTTATATTTAAGAAAATACCAGATAAAAGCATCTACACTGATGAAGATTTAAAAAATTACAAGACCATATTATATGAAACAAATACACATAGGGTTGGACATGATTCACACGGACAAATACGTGGCAATCGGGGTCATAAGTATACGAAAATAATTAAGAAATTATTAGGATTCAATACAAATACTTCTAATAATCCAACACATTCACTATCAACACCACAATCGGGAAATGGATTGATGCAATTATCAAAACTGAAAAAGGACTATATATTTTGGGATAACCCTAATGAGCTTGTAGATCGAATGAGACTTCTCATTGCTTCACAACAAGCTGGAAATAACAATCATTCTAACGAAATTGTTTCAATTATTGAAGAACTTAAAGAAGCCGATATTATCGAATAAAAAAATGAGTGTTGATAAATTTGGTCGTTATTCATATAGGACCCCACCTAGGGGTCCAAAAGGCAAACAAGGAGAGCCGGGACCGCAGGGCGAGTCAGGATTGCCTGGACCACCTGGCGAGGGATTTCTCAAAACAGAAAACGGTGATTACAACATAAATGGAAAACGATTAAAAAACATTCAGGAACCTGAAGAACAAGGAGACGCTGCTTCCAAAAGCTATGTTGATCAGCAAACTGGTCAATTAAGACAAAGCTTTCAAATCGAAATTGAAAAATACTTTAACAAGGGAAAACATATCATGTCTAATGTCTACTTAAAATCAATTTAGTCTTTACTTAAATACCTAGGTGAACAGTCATTAAATCGCGATGCCCAAAATAAACCCCACATTGATTTTTGATCAAATCTTAAAATTCGTTATTAAAAATAAGAACATCTTACTAGACGAACATCATACGGAACTTTTGAACTGCATGGTCTTCTTGAAACGATTTATCAATGTATCTTCGACAACATCTGATTATGGTTGCCATTTTCCTACCTGCCCTTGGTCTTCAAATTTATGCAAAGAAGGACCAGATACATGTGCATGCTATATGGTTGAAAATAGGTTGATAAGAATTAAAAAAATAATGTCGTTGTATGAAAGATTAAAATAAATATTTTTAAAAATAATGTTTCTTATTTACTTTGTTTTGAATTCAGTTTCCATTCATAATTCAAACGAAAAACATGTCTTCTTTTAAAATTAAATTAGTCATTGATGATCTTCTAGCCTTTTTAAAATCCAACCAACATATCATACATGAGGCACACTTTTCAGAAGCTATGAATTGTATTTTGTTTGTAAAGAGATTCGAAAAGGATGATTATATTATGTCACCAAATAAATTTCATTTCCTGAACTGTACTTCAAACTGGTCACCAAACTTGTGCTATGAAGGACCAGATACTTGTGCATGTTTTCAAATTAAAATAAAAATTAATAAAATTAAGAGAATTGTAAATTTTTATAAACAAATCTTAAATGAATAAACTAATAAAAAGGTAAAATGTTTTGTTGTTTTTATCATTCTGTGAAAAGATGAGTAAAAGAGACGTTGTCGAAGAACTGCATAAGTCAGCAAGAAGAAATTTCCAAAAAAGGCGAGTCATTATCAAGGGGCTTGATGATTTATGGCAAGCTGATCTAGTAGAAATGGGGGCATATTCAGCAGATAATGAAAATAATCGATATCTTCTTACGGTAATTGATACATTTTCTAAATTTGCTTGGACAGCTCCTATTAAAAATAAAACCGGATCGAGTGTCACTGAAGCTATGGAAAATATATTAAATAAAGGCCGCATTCCCAACAATTTACAAACAGATGACGGGAAAGAATTTTTCAACACTACTTTTCAAAGTCTTATGAAAAAACTTCACATCAATCATTATTCAACATTTTCACCTCTTAAAGCTTCGATTGTCGAACGATTTAATCGCACTTTGAAAAACCTTATGTGGAAAGAGTTCAGTGCTAATGGTTCATACTGTTGGATAAATATGATAGATACACTAACTAAAAAGTACAACAATTCAAAACATCGCACTATTAAAATGAAGCCGTCCAAAGTCAATGCTACAAATGAAAAGCAAATACTTTCAACTATATATGATCACATCAAAATTCATATTACTCCAAAGTTTAAGGTGGGAGATTTTGTAAGAATTAGTAAATACAAGCATGTATTTGATAAAGGATACACACTGAATTGGACAACAGAAATTTTTAAAATAACCAAAGTTCAACATACAAATCCAGTTACATATCTGTTAGAAGACTATCAGGGAAACCCCATAAAAGGCGGGTTCTATGAGCTTGAACTACAAAAATCTAAGTTTCCCGATACTTATCTAATCGAAAAAGTGCTGCGAAGGAAAAAAGATCAATTATTTGTAAAATGGCTTGGTTTTGCATCCGATCACAATTCATGGATACCTATTTCAAAAGAAAATAAATAAAAACCATCTTTTATGTATATTATTAAAATAAAAAGCTTTATTTTATTACAATGATTTCAATTTACTTTTATTTAAGATATATTCATACTCATTTCATTTAAAAATAGCAACCGTAGACCCCAACACACCACCGTGCGCCCATCTGCGCACAAGCAACCACCAATCTTTTAATTCAAACATCAAACAATACATCATCCCCAAGGCACACCATTAAAACAAAAATAGAAACAAAAACATATCCCTTCTCATCGTTACTCATTTAAATTCAAACTCCAACACACACACTTCTCGCTAGTACACACCACAAAATTGATATCAATTTTAACCCTCAACCACCACCAAATTCTAACGCACTCGATCGATGCCCTCATCTAAAAAGTCATAAAATAAAACACATATGTTTCTAGCTTCAACAGTGCATAAAATTCACTTGACATATATTACCTAATACCGATCCTCAATATACAAAAACCAATTAAAACTCCACAAAAGATCTCTTTCTTTCATAATGCACCACATCTTCTTTAACCAAGCCATAATTCACCCACCCCTGAAACAAATCAACAAAAGAAAACCAGCCAGCCTCGTACCGCAGAGAAAAAACAAAAACAATAAAAACGACTGGACCGATGCCCTCATCTAAACACAGTCCAGTCAGCATACCTGATGACAAACAAAAATATCTATACAAATAATATACAAAAGATCTCTTTCTTTCATCATGCACCACATCTTCTTTAACCAATCCATAATTCACCCACCCCCCGAAACAAATCAACCAAAAACCAGCAGCCTCGTACCGCAGAGAAAAAACAAAACAATAAAAAATCTATTAAAAATATCCGACTGGACCGATGCCCTCATCTAAACACAGTCAGCATACCTGATGACAAACAAAAATATCTATACAAATAATATGTTCCTAGCTACAACGACACTTGAAACACACAACCGGACAGCAACAGTACGACGTGTTAAAAACAACCACCACCAAATCCTATCGCACTAGGTCAAAGTCCTCATGTAAAAAGTCCGTATATCTGATGACAAACAGATGTATATTTATCCCTATCTGCAACGAGATACTTGAAAAAACATCAACGGGCAACAGTACATTTTAAAAAATGCACTTGACTGATATTTTCCAATACCGATCCTCAATGACAATGTCAAAATACTTTCTTTTTTTTTCCAACACAAAAACCAAACATTTAAAAGCAATAAAAAACACAGCCAACAAAAACCAATATAAAAAGGGTCATACAAAAAAGAAAAACTGAACCGAATTGTGCGCCGCTCATGCCGACAAAGAAAAACAAAACGTTTAAAAAGCCATTAAAACCCAAAAAGCCATTAAAAACCATAAAACCATGAAAAAAGTCGTAAAAAAAGTTCCCAGTCTCAAGTATCCTTATTCCTACTACTCACTGAGTTTTCTTAAGGAATTGTTGTTGTAATTCTTTGCAAAAAGTTGTACGCCCCAACACGACCGTCGTATCCCACTGCTGATGAGATATTGAGATACTGTCAAGAGTGTTAAGTGTCACTCAATACGATCGTGCGCTCTTTATCTACATAAAAACAGAGTTACCAGTATCCTTCTCAATTGCAAGCAAGGAGCTTTTTCAGTGGTTTTTATTAAGGAGCTTTTGGGATTTGAAGCTTTTGAGAGCACATTTTAAGAAGATGAGTATGTTGAGTGTTGTCATATTGCTTTTCAACTTAAAAAAAAACGCGCATATTATCTTACCGCTTGGTGTTGTGGAAAAAGGTAAATTGAATATTGTTTTCAGTCGTTTTGAATCGGCAGACGGTAGCCCTACGCGTTTTTTACTATCATTTGCGGCGATTTATAATGTAAGCTACGGAATCCCTGTGAGAGCTTTACAAGGCGACACACTTATACATGGCAATGCAACCAGAATGAGAGACAAACCTCCTATCTTCCCTGTACTGACAATTTTTGTTGGACAGAGTATAATGGAAAACATATGAAATCGAAACAAAATGATCTTTGTATATAAACTCTATAGTACTCTCATGGAACAGAATTAAATGTTTGTTGTCGCTGCCTTGTGAGGCGCTGATATCACTATATCTATTAGAGTAGTAATAATTTGGAAGAGGAAAATATGAGCAAAAAAAGAGATGCGGTAGTGATATATTTGTTCTGACAACAATAAAGAGAATAAGAGAGAAAACGTAATCTGGTTTTGTTTTTGCTGTCAGAATCAATTGCAGGTGGGGATCTACATAGGTATATAAAGAATTATATGCAAGGCGCGAGAGGAATACAAGCAAAAAGTATTGAGAGTGTATGAGAGCTTTGTGAATTTTGTTTCATTACTCAGGCAATCTGGTTTATTTCTATTTTGATACGAACGAAATTCGAAATTCGGTTTTATTTCGTTTTTGAAAACAAAATAATTTCAAATTTGCTTTATTTCGCCTTTTAGGCTGTAGTCGAGCAGACAGGCAGGCAGACAGAATTGCGAATCACACCTTTTTAGTCTTTGCTATCATCGTAATATCAACTTTGATCAAAATCTCGAGTTCGATTTTTTTTACGAATGCATTATTTCTTTCCCTATATACGAAGTACATGTTCAGTCGACGGTACCTATAACGACGTGGCTTATAACGACCAGCCGCTTTTAACGACCACTTTTTCTTGAGTAAGTTGGTTTTCATACAATTTGTACTATTTTGACGACGGATATAACGTCGCCGGCTATAACGACTCGTTGGATATAACGACGAATTTATAACAGAAAATACTTTTCTACCGCCGCTAATAACGACAACAATAATTTCGCTTTCGAAATTGATTACATTCGTCAATGGGACAAATAGTTGTTAAATAAAACCAAATAAAACAATTCTTTTGACGATAGATAATTGTTCTTGCCACCCGCATATTACCAATTTAACTTCAATTAAAATTGTATTTTACTCGCAAATACAAAATCTGTACTCCAACCCTTAGATCAAAGAATCATTAAAAATTTAAAAGTTTGCTTCCGAAATTTTTTCGTACTAAAAATGATTGGGCAGCACTTATGGTTGCAAAATCTTGGGATAGGTTACTCCTAATAAAATTTCTGATTGCTTTAGACGTGCTGGGTTATGTTCTGCAGTACATCTGATTAGATACACTTCAGATGACGAGTTCAGCGAGGAGGATGATATTCCTTTAAATGCATTATTGCATACAATAATCCATAGGGTTACACGTTAAATTGGCAGCCTAGCGAATGTTTATTTTCCAACTTCTTGAAAGAAAAGATAATAGTTTAAATTGATAAGGATTAAACAAAGTTTTATTGAAACATCCTTAAAACTAAAGGAAAACATGTTATCCACAGAAGGTGGTGACTATATATTATAAGCCTATTTGGTAACCATAAAATATTTATATACATATATATGTATTTAAGAAAGTTAGTTTGAAATTAATTATTTTTCCACGGAAGTTGACAATGGCTTTTTATTTAGCGGTAGTTAAGTTGGCAACCATAGATTACATTAAGAGAAAAAACCCAAATGTCATGAATCTGATCCAGCGAATTTAGACTCTGAAGATCAGAGGTCAGCATTTGGTTGTCTAAGGTTGTCCTTACGATCTAGTAGTACCTACATACCAACATAAAACTTCAAAACTTAAACCGGACATAATTTTTTTAAAATAGTAAATATAGCTGCGGTAAATTTATCTACTAACTTTAAAGAAATAAATAGTCATCTGATTTTCAAATAAACTAATGTAGTTTAGGTTTTTAATTTCAGACAAAAATCATTTTCAAATTCAATAAAATAATTTGTAATTTCAAATCATATAGGAAAACAGCGGTATACTGCTGAGACTATGCGGGCCATTTCCATGACATCAACCCTCTTTTCTTGGAACCACTGCTTCGCAAGTTTACTTTTGTGCTTTGGGTCGTTGTCTTGTTGAAAGACCTATTTCAGTCAGTGGCATTTCATCTTCAGCATATTGGGAACATAACTTCCTTCATGATCTTCACATAAAGATGCTGATCCATAATGCCTTCAATCGGGTATATGGGACCAACACCATAGAAGGAAAAGCATGCCCAAACCATTATGCTGGATCTTCCATGTCTTACGGTCTTGGCTGTGAAGCGTGTATGCAGGCCTTCTTACATATTGACGAGATACCTTTCCACTATACATATAACACAATCTTGGACTCGTCTGACCACAGAATATTCCTCCACAAAAATATGAAAATTCAGAGATTTTATTTACACTACTATTATTTTGACCGCAACTGTATATATTTAAAGAAAATATAACAGATCAAGAAACTTCTAAGAATGCTTGTGACGAAATTGATATTGATATAATAAAGTAGTTATTTTTCAACAAATTCTTGTATTTGATTTTGTGCTGGTCTAGTACAGGATATTAAAAAGAGTTTATAAGTCAGCAAAGACCAGGATCTGCTTTTTCCTCAATAAATTGACTATAAAAACGGGTCACAGGTCACAGCCCCAACATACCATTTATTTTATCTATCCCTTTCGTAAGTATGTATGTATGAATAGGAACCAGAGCATAAAGTTTGATTTGATGTACATTGTACATGCAAACATTCTCTTTTCCCTCTTTTTCTATAAAATTTCTTTCATTTCGTAAGCTTATAATTTTTTTTCTGCAAAAATTTTAAAATCTAATATTGAGTTTATCTCGATTTCATATACGTACATACTTACAAAGATACACTTGGTATCATATGAGTGCTACCCATGGGCTGTGCAAGTGAGAGCAAAGGCAATTTATTAGCTTGAATATGTTAAGACTTTCAAAATTCCATTAATATATTGAATTAGGTTGGTTCATCCATCGCTGAGTAATGGAAGAAGAAATCATTTTAAATTACATCCATTTTGTTTAAGCAATATTTTTTTTATTTTTTCCCCACTAATTTAAAATATAAATTCCTTTTTCTCTTTTTCAGCGGAATACACAGCAAAGGAAAAAGAAAAAGCCTTTAGCTTCATTTTTTTGCGATCATCATTTTGACTCTAACTAGCAAAAGGATTTTTTGTTACTCCGCCATTTCTAAGAATAGAAGTTAAAAAAATCCGAGAAAGTGAATTTTATGAATTTTGTTTACATTTAATTTTTTTTTGTTTTTATTACAAAAGAACAATATAATATATTCGGCATGCCGCGAGCTTTCTGTTCTTCAATAAGTCGGTCCTGATGAAAATTAAAGAAAGAAATTATATTATTTTCGTTTTTTTTTAAGCGTGATTCTGATGAAGTGATTATTAGTTCAAAATCCATTAAAGTCAAAATTTAATTTACCAAGGAATTGAGACAAACATCAAACCATTAAGATGGAAAGGATGTTGCTGAGAATGGAAACACTGGGATGTATATTGGCATTCATGTATTTAACTGGAAATGGTAAGTTTATCAATCAATATTATATTAAACTTTCTGTAAAAATAAAATGTGCTTATGAAAATTTACTAAAATTAAAATAAGTCTAGCTGTAATAGTTGCTAAAAAGGTTTTTCAATAACATACCTGTATATGCTATTGTTTGTTCGGAGTGTAGTTAAGGTCTCTTGCTTGGAAATTTGAAAAAAGATGACTGAAAATGGTCCAACAATTCAGAAATTCTTTCTTTTCAAATAAAATATGAAAACTATACTAAAGCAAAAGTATTAGAAGATTGCTCGTTACAAAAATCTTTTAAGAAAAAGTGTTAAATTTTTGTATTAAATAGGAACTCTTGCGATTTTGATCAAAAACCATGCCTACAATAGTATCTAAAGGGTGGTTAAATTTTAAGGGCCGATGTTGATTTTGAATAAAACACATATTATTTAGGAAATTATTGTCATTTTTTTATTATTATTTTATTATATGGAATATCGGCCAAATGGCCGATTTTGGAAAAAATACGGCCCGATGATGCCGCCAGCCCATAAGCCGCACCAAACAGTCACTCTTTGTGGGTGCATTTGTTTTTCGACAATCACTCTTGGATTATCATTCTCCCAAATGCGGCAATTCTGCTTATTGACGAATCCACTGAGGTGAAAATGTGCCTCATCACTGAAGATGATTTTCTTCGAAAATTGATCATCCACTGTTGCCATTTCTTGCCACCATTCTGACCATTGACGACGCTTGAAATGGTCAAGAGGCTTTAGCTCTTGATTCAATTGCACCTTGTAAGCGTGTAAGTGCAAGTCGTTATGCATAATGTTCATCAACGACGAGCGTGAGGTGCAATTGTTGGGCACGACGACGAGTTGAGGTAGGCGGCTCTTCAGCCACACTATCGCGAACAGCAGCAATATTTTCTGCAGTACGAGCTGTACGAGCATGCACTGGTGTTTTCATATCTCCTACAGACCCGGTTTGCTCAAATTCTTGCACGATTTTTCCGATTGTACGCACATTTGGACGATTAAATTGACCAAAAAAAATCACGAAGTGCACGGTATGCATTTTGATTTGAACGCCTATTTTCATAATAAGTCTGAATAACTTTAACGCTTTGCTCGATGTGTATCTTTCCATGGTTCAAATTGAGTTAGTGGTAAGTCTGAAATTGCGAAATGTCAAATTAAATGCAGAAAAAAACTTGACGTTTAGGTGTGGTTCACTTCGGCCCTTAAAATTTAACCACCCTTTACTTGTAATTTTTGTTTTTCAAAATTGCTTAAGCGGCTTCCGAGATAGATAACATAGATTTTCATATATTCTCTATCATCGTATTGTCAAGTTTGATAAGGATCTCGAGTTCGTGTTTTCGAAATGCAAAATTTGCCGTATAGGTAGTTGCTGTATGGCATGTATCATTGTTTTCGATATTTTTGATAATTTAATAAAGAAAAAAAAAACTTTCCAAAGCCTAACACCTTTATCAGTTATTTAATGAAAACAACAATCTAAATATATTTGATACAATTTGATAATGTTATCATGTGGGATGTGTCTTGGATAACGATCGAATTCAAAAAGATCGATGCGCAAGTAAATATGTTTATAGGTACGCTATTAGAAAATTACTACTTAATGCCCGTGACACACACATCTTATGCGAATAGTAGTCCAGTCATTTTAGGCATTCTAAACCCCAATCTGCGGAAAAATTCCTAGTGAGCTGAATTTTTGTATACACCTTTATTACGGCATTGTAATGAAGATGTGAAAAATCGACATTGATATCGTGCCGGCTAAAAAAGTTATAAGGGTCAAAAGGTCACGAAAATCAGTTTTTCGCAAATATCTCGCGATCAGAGGTCAATAAAGGTCATTATAAAAATTGTTTGTCGTGAAATTGTGTACAAAAAATGTCTCTTGCATTTTTCTGTAAAATTAACCGTTTTTGAAGTAGAGAAAACGACTAGAATGCACTCACATACGGTATTGTATACCGTACGGCGTTTATCAAGGCGTAAACACTATTGCTTTTTACTCATGTTTGTAAGTGTGTTGTTAATAAAATCTACTACATACACAGACATATAACACTAGTAATACTAGTATAGACAGGACACAACAAAATAATTAAATATGGTAAAAGTCCTAAAAATAGCATTTTATCATAAAACCTAAAATGCTAACTTGGTAGATAGAATACCTCTCATACCAAAAATAGAGGACAGGTAAATAGGTAGGAACATGTGTTCAAGTAAAAGGATAATACTTTTCAACTCTAAAAGTCACCAGATGTAGATCGTATCTTCCCAGCTTTCTTGTAGAAGGGAAAAGAAAACCTTATGCCCTATCTCACTAATATTCTTCGTAGTAGCATTGCGTTTGGGTATATACCAAGTATATGGAGAACAGCAAATCTAATATTTATTCCCAAAATATAGAAAAAAAGAAACAATATTAGATGCGTTCTTAGACATAGAGGGAGCCTTCGACAACACATCCCACGAGGCTGTAGGCACAGCTTTTGTTAGGAAATGCGTACCCATCACCATAACTAGATGGAAATGTTAGGGACTAAAAATACTGTCACAAAAAGGACAAAATGTAAAAAAAAGTAATCACAACGAGAGGCTCTCCTCAGGGTGGTGTATTATCACCCTTGTTGAAGAGTCTTGTAGTGGATGAATTGTTAGAAAATCTTACCTCCCAAGGTATATTCTCCATTGGATTTGCTTATTATGTTGCTATCATAGACGTAGGTAATCCAAAGAGGACTAACAATTTTTTTTTTTTTTTTTTTTTTTTTATAATCTACCCGCGCTCAAGGGATTATGATTACCCTTTAAATGTTTCAACACAGCGCGGTCGTGAAGTTAAGGAAGAGAAAGAAGGATAGGAGAGATGTGTGGCACGATATTCTGAGAATGAAGGTTGTTGTCTCAGATATTTTTATCTCCAGGGATGGCGGCTGAGCTAAAGCGGAGAAATGCAGTGTCTTATTTCTATGTCGCTTATAATTCACATTATTTTATTCGTGTTCATCCTTGTTGGGCATACTAGTTCAACTCAATTACATGTTGTTAGTGTTATGCCTGAACAACATGTAATGAGTAAACCAGCAACCCATTGATGACAATTTTTAGAAGGTTTTTAATGGAATTAAAGCGACATAGACGACGGCAGGGATCGAACCTGTCATCATGAGGTTGACAGGCGAGCACACATCCATCGCGCAACGGCCACGGAAATGGTGTCTATCTGTAGGATTATCAATAAACCCCTCCAAGACGACAATCATACCATTTACAAGGAATAACTACTGCCACATATGAAACCTATCCATCTAGCTGGTGAAGTGATTGAAACGCAGGGAGGAGTGAAATATCTAGGAATTCTACCAGATAGTAGACTCCTTTTGAACAAACACTTAAAAGCTATAGTCGGGAAAGCCACAAAAGCCCTAATGATTTGCAAGAGACTTGCAGACAAGTCAGGCAGATGCAAACCGAACATCCTTAGCTGGATATACACTATGATGGTAAGGCCAATCATTACATATGGGGCGGTTGCATGGCACACGAGAACCGAATTATCAAGAACAAGGAAAGCTCTATAAAAAGTCTAAGGGCTCGCGTGTATTTGTATTACAGGAGCAATGAGAACCTGCCCTGCCGCAGCTATAGAGGTTCTCCTCTATCTATCCCCTCTACACGAGGCCATCAGAAGTGCGGCAATGGGAGTTATCTTGAGATCCTCGAAACAAATATCATCAAGTGGCACACTGATGTATAGAGTCCTAAGCAGAATAGTTTCAGATTTCTGAAACTGATTTCCATATCATCGTAATATCATTGAATCTTGTTGAAGTCAGTGCAAAAGAATTCTGATGACCTCGACTTTGGGAGCTGTTCTGTACACTATTAGGTCGACGGCATACGAAATTGCCTGAGTTAGACTACCTAGTAGATCGCTGGTGTAAATGCTGTATAGAATCAGCGAGTTAACCGCTCACAGCTGAAGACCTTTTTTAATATTGAAGATTGCGGTATGCAATTGTTAATGAAACAGAAACTGAAGATATCGACAATGAATGATAAAAAAAATTATATACTAAAGTTAATTTTTCTGTATTTTTCTGTATTCAAATAAAAAATTATTCACTCGTAAATAAAAAAAACCTCTGATTACATATCATGGATTATGCCTACGGGGTAAACCATGTAAAACAAAAAACGCACCCTGCATTGTACCTCGAAGGTGGTGAGGAAACGAGTGCATCGTCATAATATATTCGCTTTCTCAGCGCTCTACTCTGAAAACGGTTAATTTTACAGAAAAATGCTAGACATTTTTTGTAGACAATTTCACGACAAACAATTTTTATAATCAGCAACAATTGCTTTCAAACAGCATAGACATTGTCAACGTACCGACCATCAATTCGGACATGTCATACACTGATGCTGCACTGAAGATTCTTCGTGATGGTTTGAAGTTGAATGTAGAAGAGAGAGACATAAACAAATGTTACATGAAGAAAATAAAACTAACAAAACCAACAACAAATGAAAGCCCTGCTACAACAAATATTCTTCATGTGCAATTGGTTTCTAACCTATGTAAGGAAAGGGTAATGAAAGCGAAGAGAGAAAAAAGAGAGACATTATCTACCAACCTGCTCAAACCAAATGCAACTGCCGAGAAGATGTACGTAAATGAGTGCTTGACGTATGAAGCCAGACGTTTATTAAAAATCGTAACAACAATGAAGACACAAAAGAAATACAAATATGTATGGACGAGAAATGGTACTAGTTATTTACATGCGGAAGAATGAGGGTGACAATCATGTAAGAATTAATTGTAATGCAGATTTTTCTAAATTATGAGTATAAATAAATCGTGTTCACCTTCCAAATTTTCTGTATGTGAATACCCAGTCAATCTTGTTCGTTCTGTAGATTATTGCTTTTGCTTACATCAAAACATACGCAGTATGAGAAAAAATTTTTCGAATTTCTTAGCGCATTTAAATTCAATAAATAATTTACCTGTTGTTATTGTCTTAACTGAAATATGGATATATAAAAATGAGTTGGAATTTTATAATATACAGGGTTATACTCTTTTTGGTAATTGCAACGAGTCATATCCTGCTGGAGGTGTAGTCGTTTATGTGAAGAATGGTTATATGTGTGAATTTTCTTGTCCTAATTTATCTAGCGCTGATGTAGTAAAGTTATCTTTTGTTTATGAGAATATTGATTATACTTTGTTGTGCATTTACAGACTTCACGATTTTCCGAAAAATATGTTCATTGACGAATTTAGCAATATTCTAAATGCTAACTTAGCTAAAAATTTAATTGTATTAGGTGATATTAATATAGATATTGTTAACAAAATTGACAAAGATTCCGAAAATTATCTATTTACTATGGCTTCATATGGTCTTAAGAGTTTGATTAACGAACCTACCCGCGTGGCGTGCTCTCTAAGTTGTATAGATCACATTTTTTTGAGATATCATAAGAATAACAAAAATGTATTTAATGGACAAGTTTATGATTTTAAAATAACTGACCATAAAATGATTACATTAAACATCTTTTCTGATAACCATTCTCAAAATATGAAACCCGTAAGTCCAGTGAAACATTGCGTTGACTGTAAATTATTAAAAGAATTTTTAACTTTTGAATGCTGGGACCAAGTTTATTCTGAAAACAATCCCTCTCAGGCATTTGATTTGTTTATAAGTATTTTAAAAAATCATATCAGTTCAAGTACTTTCCAAAAAAAGCATTCAAGTAAAACGAAACATCTTAAACCTTGGATGAACAATAATCTTCTTCATTAAATAAGAAGAAAGAAGAAAATGAGTTTGAAATGCAAAAAACATCAAAACAATAAAAAACTTAAAAAACACTATGATAGTATATGCATAACAGTTAATAAAGAAATTGTACTAGTGATGGTGTATCTAGCCATTTGTTGAAAAATGTTGCTTGGTATGTTATGGACGTACTAACGTTTGTATTTAACAAATGTGTTGAAACTGGTTGTTTTCCGGATCATCTTAAATGTGCTGAAGTTATACCGCTCTTTAAAAAAGGAAATAGAAAACTTATATCAAATTATAGACCAATTTCACTACTTTCAACTTTTTCAAAAATCTTTGAGAAGTTAATCAAAGTCCGAATTATGTCCTTCTTGGAAAAGACTAAATTCTTCTGTAATAATCAATTTGGTTTCAGAGCTGGTTTGTCAACAGAAGATGCTATTTTAAGGGTATGTAGTCAACTTTATGGAAGTTTGAATAGTAATAAAATAACTATGGGCCTGTTCATAGATATGACTAAAGCCTTTGATCTAGTCAATCACGATCTGTTGCTTAACAAACTTTATAATGCAGGTTTTCGCGGTAATTTTTTCAATTTGCTCAATTCTTATTTAAAAATTAGAAAACAAAGAGTCAACAACAATGGAATCTTTAGTGAACCAAGACTGCTTAAAAATGGCGTTCCTCAGGGATCAGTGCTTGGCCCCTTGTTTTTCTTAATTTATATAAACTCCATTTTCAAACTTAAACTAAATGGTATTTCGACTGCTTTTGCTGACGATATAGTATTCACATACTCTTCAAATACTGCCTTTGATAGTATTGCAAACATTGGAAACGATCTTGAAATCTTAAGGCAGTGGTTTACTTATCACAAATTAATTATAAGTGAAAAAACTAAATTGATGTGTTTTGAGGTGTCTGCTAATAGCGTTTATGACTTTACGAGTATCTTACTGTTCCATGCTCACGATTGTAATCAGTATTCTTTACCTATTCACAAGTGTGGAATAAGTAATTTTAAATCTGAATATCAATGCTCAAAAAATTGTTTTAAAGTTGAAGTAGTTCATCAATTTAAATACTTAGGAGTTATAATTGATAACAACCTGAATTGGAAAGCTCATATTCAAATGATCAAAAATTATTTGTTAACGGTCACACGAAAAATGTATTTGATAAAACCCTTTTGCTCTCAAAAAGTTTTGAAAATGATCTATTTTGGTCTTGCAAACTCGAAGTTACAATACGGTATTACTAGTTGGGGTGGATCTTATGCTAATAGCTTTATAGCTTTATTAACAGCACAAAAACATTTAGTTAGAATTATTTTAAATAAAAATAGGATGGCCGAAAGTTTGTTTTTATTTAGAGAATTGCAAATTCTTCCAATGAGACATTTATATGTTTTCAAAGTCTTAAGAGAATTTTTTAAACAAAGCGGAAACATCCCTAGTAGGAATTATCAAATGTATAAATAAATATAAATAACAATATGACTTTAGTCAATGTACCTTTTGCTTACAAGACACATTTCAATCATTTTTTTCACATACACAGCTCCAAATATTTTTAATAAGTTGCCCTTATCAATAAGAGAAACGCTTCGATTTTCAACTTTTATTAAAAAGATTAAAGACTGGTTATTCACTTTGAATTTTGATAACATTGAATCATTAATTTAGTTCTTAATTAAATAATCGAAAAATAATAAAATTTTGTAAACATACCCATTGTTATTAAATGTATGAATGTTCAAGAATTATAAGTTCTATCTATACTATATTTTTTCTATATTGTTGCTAGCAAGCTTTTCCTTCTATTATTATCATTATTTTTTTTCTTGTTTACTTAAATTACTGATTGTCACCCCACATCAGTTATTATTAAATATTTCAATTAGATGTGTCATTCGTCGCTCACTGCCCAGTTAAAGAATGTACACTATTATTCAAATTTTATTAATGAATTGTATATCTCTAGTTTTAAGTTATTGAATGAATAAAAAATCAAATACAATACAAAAAAAATGACCTTTATTGACCTCTGAGCAATGGATCGCGAGATATTTCCGAAAAACTGATTTTCGTGACCTTTTGACCCTTATAACTTTTTTAGCCGGCACGATATCAATGTCGATTTTTCACATCCTCATTACAATGCCGTAATAAAGGTGTATACAAAAATTCAGCTCACTAGGAATTTTTCCGCAGATAAAACCTAAAATGACTGGACTGCGAATGAACCACATATCTGTCAGCGTCAGGCTATATACGGTAATACCAGCCGAGCAAAATGACATGAGCGAAGTATCTATACTATGGTGTTTTGCGTAGTATAGTCTTCTCCTTAGCGAAAACAGATCCATTTTTCTAAAGTGGATACAAGTCTTACTAAAACTAAGTGTCATATTGATGTTTTTTTTTTGATTTTTTAATATTTTTAGTCAACGGCCTAGGCTTTGATGAAAGCATCGCTTCCTATCGATCAGTGAAATCAAGCATCACTGTGCGTCGCTATAGTACAAAATGGCAACGAATTTAGAGAACAGAAAGTTCTTGACAGCGGCCAAATTGTTAAGTTTTTGAATATTTGGAGGGAAAATATCGACAGTTTATTTGATGTGATTAAGCTGAAAAGTTCCGTCACAAATCTTAAATATCTTAATTTGAAATATTGAGAATTTTTGATTGCCAGTATATGACTGGCTGTCAAACTATACTACGTTCTGTAGTGTGTCACGATTCACGAAGCATGGTATTGAGAATACCTTCTACGGTATTTATACCAGGGTGTCTATGTCTATGCTAGATGTGTGTCACAGGCATAACTTAAACCAAATCTATTAACTGTTTGAGTTTGAGTAGGTTTCAATTTCAAATAGGGTAAATAAGAAATGTTTGAGAAGGTTAACAAATAATATTTCATGAAACATAAATTGAGTTTCGAAGTAATCACATTTGAACGTTGATCCGCATGAACATTCCGTTTTTGTAAAATATTCCATATGTTACGACTACTGCAGCAAGTTTGTTTAACATTAGAAGCAAGCAGCAGCACAGAAGCCGAGGAGGCACTATCTCAGACTACTACTTTTTGCACAGAATACATACCTACGAAAGGGATAGATAAAAGAAACGTTATGTTAGGGTGACCTATAAGATCGACATTTTGAGTCCGTTATTATATTATTGTCAGAAAAAAAAAAAACTGATTCTGGTCTTTGCTAACTTATAAACTTTTTTTTTAATGTACAATATACAACAATTTGTTGAAAAATAGCTATTTCATTATATATTATCAATTTCATCACAAACATTCTCAGAAGTTTCTTGATCTGTTATCTTTGTTGTAAATAATATTCTGTTTCAATTAACTACGAGTAGGTACGGTTTAAGTTATGCACTTTTATGTTTATATGTAGATAATAAATAAAATGCCCAACAGATCGAAAGGACAACCTCAGACAACCAAAAGCTCGCATTTTGTTTATCATCAAAGAATGTAGCATTATTGATATATGACAGCCTTGCCATCAAATCCGTGAGCTCTTTTAAATTGAATGTACAGCACGCTTGACCTTTTTCATTATTGGCGGTACTCATGAATTAATTTCTATATTGATTCATCTTTAGAATAATACAAAAAAGAAAAACAAATTGATCTTTCTATTCTATATGTAAGTACAAACTATTTTGCTATTATCACTTTTCACACATAAATCAAATTGGTAACACGAAATGATGATGTGCGATAATAGGTGCGTTTTATTATTCACAAATCTATCTGGATCCGGATCTGGATTAAGTTTTAATATGTATTACAAAAACAATTTGGGATCCTGTTTTCTATCGAGATCTATTTCAAAGATCCAAAAATTAGTTATTACACTGGCGAGTAGATGGCTTTTTATGGTAAGGTAGTGTACGCTATAGTGTAAAGAAAAAAGATAAGACATAATTTAAAATTTACAAACCAAAGGATAAAAAGAGACGGGCTTATAACATCGTTTTATTTTCAAGGAATGATCCAGATCCGGATCCAGATAGATTTGTGGATAATAAAACGCACCTAATATGGTTGTTCTTTAGACACATTAGTGTAGTAGGGTACATACTGCTTCATCTTCGATTGTTGAAATTATGTCCTTGTTAATGAAGGTTTCCATAGTGCTGAGATACTTTTGCTCAAAAAGTTTTGCCTCTGCCAGGTGATCTTCAATTATAAGTCTGTCAATATCTTCAAAAGTTGAATACAAAACGAATGCTCATTTCACGATGATAACAAATATACATACTCGTACACATGTATATACAATGTGACTACATACAATACAATGCAATATTTCATTCATCGAATAAATCAAAGCTATGAAGTAAATTTAATCAATCATGTTATCATGCCTTCTCTGGATTGCAATATTGCATACCTACTTGAATATCAAAATGCACATTATTTGATTACTGTGAAATCAGTTTATTATTTAACTTTGAACATGTTTTAAGTATACCTTTTAATAGTTTCGTAAGATTTGAAGTAATTTTCTCCAAGGATGCATTTTGCTTTTCTGTTCTAAGAGGGTATCTTCCCTCCATATGCTGAAGAAGTAGTTAGGTACGAGTATACTTTAAATGCTTTAAGTTCTTGTTATTTCAATGGAACCCTCATATTTTAGCTAATATTATCAGATGCAGTCTCGCATTCAACTAACAGATAACTTTGTATTCTGTAGAATAATATTTACTGAAAGGAACTTAAAATAAGGGGAGGCAACTTCAATTTACATACATAGATAAATGTAAATCTTCGGCAATGGACCTTCAAAGTTAAAAAAAAAACTATTGAGTTACCAAAATCCATTATGAAATTTACATTGATTATTTTAAATAAAATTTTAACTCAAACAATCTGACTAGTTGCGGTTTTCCAGACTTGTTCATATACATGTGCCAGTTTTTAAAGCAAAAGCTTTTGTTAACTTAACTTTTAAATTTCCTTGCCACTTGAAAAAAAAAAAAAACAATTTTGTCCAAAGTTGAATATAAAAATGAGCAAATGTGGCTAAAAATGACCAAAATAAAAAAACCTTTGTATGTAAAACTTATAGTGCTATCAAGAAAACGAACGATTTTGGCGACAGAACCTTATCATGATACTAGTTAGAAAATGTTTAAAATAAAGAAAGAGTTAGTAATCTACAAATTGGTAAGTAGTATCTAATAATCTAATAATCTAATACTACTTTAATAATAAGCTGTTTAAATTTTTGCGCCATATGTTTATACCCGTATGTGAAGATCAATTACTTTTTCGAGTATTTTATTATTTTCTCCACTGCTCCTATAAGATTAATTGGTGTGTTCCATTAGGAAGTAAACTTATACCAACATCAGCCTCATGGATAATTCTCCATCGTCCAGCTATTCAATAGGATTTGCCCGGGACTTAAAATATCGCACTTTACTGCACAGATCTGAGTCTTCAAGCATATACATATCGATATCAAAATGCGTTTTCCGGAAACATTTTATATTATTTTATATATACTTTTAAAAACAAATAGCTCACGAAACATAAAAAAAACACTATTTAACCCCCAGTTTCACAGTGAGAGTTTAAACTCAAGTTCTGCTGAACCTGAACTGGAGTTTAAATTTGAAGTTCAACTCGTCCGGCTTCACAGTCTAATTTGAACTTCAGTTGATTGAACGTAGTTTAAGTAAATTGTTTTCTCTTTCTATCTGAATCAAAGTAAAAACAATCAACGAAAGTTTGCTTTGTTTTAGTTGTGACCTGTGACAGGAAAACAAATTAAAATATGAAAATAAATTTTATTTTCAAATGTTCGAAGGGATTGTTGATCTGAGTTTTAAACGGCAGAATAGTATCGTTTAACTTAAACTACAGAATGAACTCTGCTTAAGGATTAAACGAAACTGTGAAACCAAATTTGTTGTTGAACTGAAGTTTAAACCATAAATGGGGTTTAAACTCCCACTGTGAAACTGGGGGTAACTCTTTCAAATAAAATTGCTAAGAGATTTAAAAAAAAAAACAGATTTCATATGGATTTAGCAAGTTACTAAGAGTTGAAGTAGCCAGTTTTTTTACTTTAGTAAAATGTTAAGAGATAGTAAGAAGCTAAAATCGTTGAAAAATAGCAAAATCTTCATTTTATGTAACTTACTAAAATCGCTTTAACATATTATTAAATCTTAAGTTTTTAAGTTTTTTAGTTTTTATTAAACTTAGTTTGTAAAATTTTCGCTCAGCGCAAAATACCCAACGAAAACTTCAATATCAAAAGTCTTGTGAAATAGATTACAACGTGAACAGCGGTTTTGACAGCATTATAATCAAACTAGTTTCAAATGCGAAATGAGTTTGCCGTACATAATATGATAATCCCGCTTTTTTAAAATCTCACTTTTGAAAATCCCGTTTCTTATAATCCCGTTTCTTATCACGACGTATAAACAGTGAGGTATGCAACCCCCCTGCTTGGGCACAATTTAGGATTTGGGGTAGGTGCGAGGTTGGGTGTATGCAAAGTTTCTTTAGTATTTTAAGAATCTGGAAAATAACCAACCAACCAAGTTTTAGATACGTATTCTTAAGAACGGGATAACCGGTATAAGACGGGATTTTAAAAAGCGGGATTATAATAGAACGGAAATTTGAATAAACGTGTTTTTAGAAACCGGTATTTTGAAAAAAAACGGTATTATAGAGGACGGTATTTTAAAACTTTTTTGCGGGATTTTTGAAAAAACGGGATTATAAAATGCGGGATTCCGTTAAAATTAACATGAATTGCGTCAATGTATACGACTTGCGCAATTTATCGTACTAAAATTAAAAATTAATTTGTTTTTAGTAATTCTTCCATTGTCAAAACCAAAAAAAAAAGACGAAACAAAAAAGTGGTTGTCACATTTTCATTTGAGTGTTGATAATACTGACAAATTTGGCCCTAAAAGTTGGTAGCATTTGCACAGCGAAATTTAGGGTTTAGGTCTAACGTTGATGTCGATTTTGAAGTTGGTGTGTTAATGTAATCAAAGCTTTTTAAAACCAGTGGCTCTAAAAAGAGTGACGTGGTTTTAAAAGTTGCTATTAAAGTTGCTGTGCCAATCTGTTTCTCGCATTACTTTTTAATTTGGCTTGAAGGCCATTGAACAAGCCCCGTCAGTTGAAAGACCAATTAAATTTTCAAATGGTATATTTTGTTTTTACGCAGCGAAGTAGCAACAGCGCGCAAAATTAACGCCCAATTTTAAGTTTTCCAGCCATCTGTAATTAAATTCGCAAGTGATGTAAATGGACGTATTCAGTGATCTTGTTGGGGTATTGTAGTTCGTTCAATTGAACAAATAAATGCACTGTTAACATCATACGCTAGTAAAACTGATTTGGTAGACGTTTTATTTTTTAGAACATAAAAAGTAAAAAAAAGATTTTATTTTTTCATTTCGTAGAAAAAATTACCAAATGGAATAAAAAATGACCATGTGACCAAGTGAAAAAAAAATTGACCAGATTTGGTCATAAATGACCAAACTGGCAACAGTGCTTGTTGCGGTCAAGACATGAAAACTAAATTTTTAATATTAAAACGTCAGTTTTATTTATTGAATTGAAAGCATTTCGGACTCATTTGAGGGACCATCATCAGTTTACGCAAATGCAATTAAAAGGAATAGAGCAACATAAAAGAGAGAAATAGAAAGCAAAGACAAATTTTATAAAAAATTAAATTTGATGTAAAGAAAATGAAGTAAACAAAAACAAATAATTTCACAAAAAGATTCAATTGGGCTATTGTATATGTTCATTAAACTAAGAAAGGTTCATAAATCATTATCATCTAATTTATAAGGGTACAGTAAAACCCGCTTAAGAGAAACGGCAAAATGTCAGAGTCTTTCTTTCACTTAAGCGGGTTTTTCACTTAAACGAACCCCGCTTAAGTGAAAAATAATTTCACTTAATCGGAGTTCGGATAAGTGAAAAAAAAAATTTCACTTAAGCGGATTTAAAAATTCCATTAAGCGGAGATTTAATGCTAGAAACAGTATTTTTTTAATCTTTTGAACTTGTCGTGAAAGAAGTTAAATAAAACAACGATTAAATAACACAGAAATAATTTATTGAAAAACGAAAATTAGCAAATTTTTGTTCTGTTCCATTCAATTTTTTTTTCACTAAAGAGAGTTTTTTTCAATGAAGTACATATATTAAAAATTAACTGAAAATATGTTTCAGTTATCCGGGTTTTTCACTTAAGCGAGTTTCACTTAAGCGGAGTGTTTTAAGGGAAATTGGTCGGAAAATACTTGGGGATGAAGAAAGTGTTTCAGGTAAGCGGGTTTTTCTCTTAAGCGGGTTTTACTGCATTGGACTGTTTTAAGTTGTTGATATCCTTCTCTTCAATATTACGCGGAGTATTTATATTGGCAATCTGGACATGTGATTTGATTAATGCCGCTCTTCCCGTGGTAAGTCTTCTTATTTTTCGTTGAACCTAATAATGCTCGTAACTTTTTTTTTATAATCCACACGCGCTCAAGGGTTTATTATATAAGAGACCCTTATAACCTTGAACACAACACGGGCGATGCGGAATTTACGGGAGAGAGAAAGGAGGCGTTGTCGATGAACATCGGTCTTAAATCTTTTTGCTCATATGAACGATGGTCATTTTAGCTTGTTCAAATTCGTGCTTGAGTCGATTAGTAATAGTTGGTACACAGGTCATAGAAACTCGTGGTATTTTAGAACTCTGCTTCGTAAGTTAATTTGATGCTTCAGCTACTAATGGTGAAGACTATTGCCCATACTACAACAAAAATCATTGGAATTGCAAACAATTAAACTTAATACATTTTTAAAAAGCGAAAATGTTTGCGTCTACCTGTTCGGTTGGTAAATTGAACTTTTGTAAATGTTCTTCAATCGATGCAACAGCTATATCTACTAGCACACTCGGGAAAGAGCATAGACGACATCAAACGAAATTATAATTTCATCATCTTCTATTTCGACGCCTTTCACTTCTTCAAATATCAAATGGGAATCACCAAAATGTTTCAATTTGCATGCAATCCATTGGGATGTTTTTGCGAAATGTGAATTGACGAATGAAACAATTTATCGCATCACTGGGCTTATGGACTATAATGTAAGTCCACACATAAGAGGAACTTGTGGGTTAGATTCTTTCGTACATTAACAACTTGATTAAGAAGGTCGATAACCGGACTTAGCATCTTTAATCGTTTTGTTGAGTGGTTACTTTCTCGCAAATTTTGAAATTATCTTCAGTAATAGACTGTTGCATTCGGTTGTTATAATCGGTCTGACCTAAAATATAGACTTTATTACCTGATTTTAAAAAGAACATACCTCGTTGTCTTATAGGAGCCTTATTTTGTTGATAGCTATTCGTTTAGTCTCGGCGATTTCAGATGCTGCTTGTCCCCTTATTTTTAATTTCATACGAGCATACGACTTGTAATGAATAGTGGCCTCATTGTCAGGATACTTCAATTTATGCAAATTGGTCGGACAATAAATTGTTCCTGTGAGTGTAGCTTAAATTTTTAGTTTTTTTGTTGAATAAATTGTAGGGCATTCAATTTAATTTTAACTTTTTTAATTTAGTTCGGTCGAACATTTTTGTATCCCTATATTTAAAACCTAGTGAATACAAGACCAATTACGTTGTACGTGGCACATTTTTGTACTTTTTAGTAATTAACAAAAAATGTAAATTCGTTCCAATATTTTATATTCGGGCAAAAAATATAAACATGACATCTTTGCTGACAACTTTTAGGCTTGGGAATCGAAACATAGGAAGTAAGGTTAGGTTGAGGTGGTGTCAGCTGGAGAGCTTAGAACATGAGTTTCTCGTTAAACTTACTAGAGGTTCTTATGAACAGAGTGATATTACCTATATCTATATTTGCCAGATCATTGTAGAAGAATCTCCCAGATGGAGTCTATGTCTTGGGGATAAAGAACATATACAGAGAAGGATAGGGTTCGATTCCTCTACTTCTCCGTCCATGCAGCTTCTGCAGAAATCGTTCGAATAAATACCAAGCCGCGTTGCGTGCTTGCCTATTAGCTTTAAAATTTCCTGAAATGTTCCTGAGGCCAGGCACCCAGCAGATGTGTATGTTAAACTGCTGCGCCATTTCCATCAGAAAGGATGTTATTGGGCTGGTAGAGACAGATTCAAGAGATTTAATGGCTGCTTGGGTGTCCGAGAAGATGCGGCTATCTCCGTCTCACACTTAGTTTGTCTGAGTATACACCTTCATGAACCCTGTTATTGTTTTTGATTCATCTGTGTACAAATGGATTGAATCATGTTCCAGGAATGCCATGCCTCCCAGATTTCTCTAGAAGGGAGGTTAACTGAGAGCTTATTGGAAGTGAACCGAATAGCTGTGTTTACAGACGTTTGTTTGCCAAATATATATAGGGGTATTAAATGGGGCAGAAAGTGCAGTGCAGCGGAGGGAATCGTGCGAAGTACTCCGCCTATGCACACACAAGCTAAACGTTTAACCGTGCTTAGTATTAAACAACTAGTGTTTTTGGTCCAGACCTGTCCACCATACTGATAAGCCTTACGTTAGAATCGATCTGATTACCGAGATGTATAGCCAGTGGATAATGCGGGTTTGGAGCCCGCATTCATTTCCATTGGTTTTCTTGCATGAGAATAGTGCCACTGTGGCCTTTTTAACTCTTTCTTGAATGTTAGGCTTCCAACTTAACTTTTCATCTAAAACAAGACCCAAAAGTATTATGCTTCCTAGGAGAATTTTAGTGGTATACTTTTAATGGAAGGGGATATTATATTCTTATTGAAGTCAAATATTACAAACATTAATAATTTTCTTAAATATTATAAGTCCGTCCACACCACGGTTGCAAATTTTTGAATTAAAAAAAAATATAAGTCATAAGTAGATGGATTTGTGAATTAAAAAAATTTAATTTATAAGTTAGTTAGTGACTTATGATTTAAAAAAATTAATTCATAAGCTACTAAGTGATTTATGAATTAAAAAAAATTTAATTTCATAAGCCACCCACTAGCTTGTGAATTAAAGCCAAGCTTAAGCTAAAAAGTGACTTAAGCTTTTGCAACCCTGGTCGGTCCACACTATCTAATACAGTAAGCACATGTAAAATTGCGTGACAAAGATTATATAGTTTGGAAATAGAATATGAAATTACATCTCACATTATTTGACCTGTGGTAACACCCAATCAAACATATTATCTCTTTTACATTTGACGATATCAGGTACCCGTATGCTAAAACTCATGTCTTTCAATGCAATTTTGAAGCAAAACGCAATTTGGGATGTGAAATTCTATTTTCTTCTATACAAATTCAAAGGAGAAAACAGGACTAGGTTCATCTTAACAATAACATTTTGAGATAATATTCTTAGAGCTTTTTCCTTCAAGTAACTAAATTTGCACAGTACTAAGGAAAGGCTATCTTAATATATGCATATCCATTAAAAAAAAAACAATTCTCGATATTGTAAATTATTTTGTTTCCCTCGGAGCACTGAAAGATTTATAAACCCAAGTGCAACAACGAAAATTTGCACATTTTTACTTGTTGGGTGATGGGGGAGACAATTTTGTGATTTAATTTTGCGAAGCCGTACGTCTTGAGGTTTGTTTTGTTTTGCTATAATGTTTCAAGTCTGTCCTGCCTGACTGTTTCCAAACTTTGTTTATACTTGCAATAAAAACGACACCAGAAACATAGCAAAAGATATTTTTAAAAATGTCCAGTTTCTATTAATTTAATGAATGGGTGTGGTTGTTTTGACCTTGAAAGATAGGATAATTTCTTAGATTCATATTCCAATGAATATGAAATTTCAAAATAAACGCTTCCATTTTCTAATCATTTATTGAAAATATTATGGGATGATATATATGTATGTATATACTAGGCACGTGTTGGATTGGGCTCTTATACATACATGTACCGATCTGCAAAGCTGTGAGAAAGGTGAGTTGAAATGTAAATATAAAAACCACTTTCAGATATTCTTCATCAAAAATAACTATAGGACGTGTATCAGTCGTATTATTACTTATGTATATCGTACTGATGAGTAATCAGAATTGGTTGATATCAAATTAAACGTCAAAACAGTATCAAAGGTGCATGAGACTTTCACATGTTTCCTATGTCTATAAACTACGGTCTATATGGAAGTCGCATAAATAGTATGTTTCACTTTAATATTGGACTTTATTCCCATTGAATTATTCCCCAAGAACTCAAAAAAAAAAAATTAAAAAAATCTAAGCGTTCATTAATTTTAATGAATAGAATTACAGGTTTTTTGATTAAACTGAACTCATCAAAGCTCATTTAACAAATAATTAATTTGCTTAACACATGCATAGCCTTTCCAGCAGTAAGCTTATCAGATTTAATTAAAATTTTCAAAAATATTACATTCTTCACTAAACCATCCAAATCCAACATGATGATGGCAAACCTCGTTTAGCCACTCGGTCACGGATTATTGCAAAAATGTACCCCCAAATCGTATGAAATTCTATTGGAAATAGTTACCAAGGATTCCACTAATACGCAACTAGAAATAGTTTTGGTTTTTATTCTATGCAATATCTATCTACATATATCCGCATCATAAGTGAGCCAATACGCGGGCCAGAGGGTGGGGTATAAGATCGACCCATAATGAATGAAATCCATCTAAATTCTTGCTGTGTGAAATAAAAAGCTGGGGTTTCTGTGTGTTTAGACTTTTGAAAGCGCCAAATTTAAAAATTCAATATATTACTCTAATACTTCTTCCTATTACGGTTTTGTTAAATAAATATTGATAATGTGGGCTATATGCAAGTTTGAATCAGCTTTGCTTTATTCTTAAGCGCTGATAGCTGATTTTTGATGTTTGTCAATGAATAATAAAATGAAGACATTTGCGAAATAGACTGTAGTCGGATATGAAGGCTGCAAGCAGAATTCGATGCTAAAAAACATCTCGTCAACCAAATACTTAAATGGCTAAGACAGATGTGCAGCTTTTTGCATGCAGCGAAATATAGGTTCTCATTTGAGCAGAATTACTTAAGGGCTGAACTTGGAAAAAGGCTTATTGATAAAGGTTTTCTTATAAATTCAACAAAAATTGTTCCAATTTTCTACGAATTAGGGTATTAATTAAATGTTGCTATAAGTTTTCAACTTCTTTCTAATTTTTTTGTAACAAGAACACTTTAAAAACCCTTAAGTTACCGATAACAGTAGTAAAGTTTTGATCTAGGCGATGTTGTTTTTTTGATAGAACGGCGGCTTTGTTTTTTACTCTTGACTTAACTTATGTGTTAATCTTTGTAAATGATCGTCATTTAGCTAAAATATGTATATGTATATTCAGGGCCGGATCTACCTAAGGGCTGTATGGGCTGCAGCCCAGGGCCCCGAGGCCACAAGGGGCCCCCAGACCCCGCTGTGGAAAACAATAGGCGATAATTTGAATTAAACAAAAATCTAAAATTAAAAAACCTACGATAAGGTTGGCAATGGCAACCCTGGGATCAATCAACTAATGTATAGTCCCCGGCAAGCTAGATGGCACTATTTTAGAGAGAGAGAGAGAAAATTCGCGCGTCGCTTTTACCTGGAAAAAGCGCTGCGCGAACTTTCTCTCTCTCCCTAAAATCGTGCTAAGTTTGATGCCGAATAGTGTATGTGAGGAATGGAAAATTAAATTTTTCAATTGTACTGAAATCTGGAATAAAATTGTACTGAAATGATGTCAATTGTACCGAAAACGAATTTTGTATAAAAAAAAGCAAAATCAATAACTCAACTATTTAAAAGTTTTCCAAAGTATTTTATTTAAAAAAACCAAAGCAGAAATCATCAGTTTGTGTTCTTATAAAAAATATATAAATATATGTATATAAATAGCTGCACAGACAAAAATAACACTCGTATCTTTATTTTAAAAGTAATGCATAACTATTGTATTGTATTGTAATGACGAAACTAAATCTTTTACTTGTCCATTTTTGCGGCACCAGCTTATACAAAAACAAATTAAATATAAAACTAAAATTCAGAAATTAAATATCTTAAAAATGCACAGACGAAAAACTGCAATCACAAATCACATCCACAAGTTTACAGTTTAGTGTTTAGTAAACAAAACGATGCACTGTCTGAAAAAAAGCTGATCGATAAGGAGACAGAAAAGCAAGACGCCATCAAGAAGGGAAAAGAAAACTTTAATTAAGGCTTCGGCCGCGCACTGAGCCACGAGCGACTGAGTCATTGTCAAGTGCAGGTGCACTTCGTCGTAGTATTTAGTGGAAAGTCGCGTTCATGTTTATAGAGCTTATGTAAGATCGAGAAAACTAAGATTTTATATGCACCCCATTAATGGTGAAAGGAAAAATTATGTTTAATCTTTGCAGGCATTTATACTGATTTTGGCAATAATGTCGTGTGTCAATAGAATCTTTTGATTTTCTGTTTGAAAAAGTTCGGCCAAGATTAACAAAACAAAGAAAACGAATTAGTGCAGGAAAGCGGCTAATTTTATTACTAATGTTAGTTTTTTACTTTTTTGTTCTTAATTTTTATTTTCAGTTTTGCCAAAATAACATTCTGAAAGTCACTTTTTATCTCTAGTTTTTTGAACCCGTTAAATTTTGCCCTAAATGGCAAGACTTTTTAAAATTTTTATTTTTTTGCAGAGCGACTTCGCTCTGTCGCTTAAAAAATCGCTAGTCGCTTAGGGCTTATGTGGCCACCGCCACACTATTTCATGTGTTTAAATTTTTTTGCATCGCTCCATACAATTTAATGTGTTTTATTTTTTTTTGCGTCACTAAATCGCTCAGTACGTGGCCGAAGCCTAAGAGTTATAAGGACTAACAGCTGAGAGTTATTGTTCTGGTATGAAAATTAATACATTCAGGCCGGGATGAAGTATTTAACTTTCAATTTCCTTTTATCAGGTTGCCTGGAAGAGATTGCTACAACAGCAATTGTGCAATAAAGAATATAATAATAATAATATATCATTATAGACACAGTTTTTTTGACATGGCTATTAGTTGAGTACTTAGGTAGGCCACTAAATAGTTTCAGCCCAGGGCCCCACAAATTCACGATCCGCCTCTGTGTATATTAACTAGCATTCCCTTGGCTTCGCTAATTTGGTTTTCTTTGCAATCTCGAAAAGCGTAGGAGACAGTTGGTTTGTTTGTTAAGTCCTTTGGGTTTGTTTCGCCGGACTCTTCGATCTGTCTCAGCTGAAAGGCATGCGCCCTTATCTCTCACAAAGATATGCATTTCCCAACATGCGTCACTTACACGATACTTTTCTTTCGATGCTCTTGTTTTCCTCAGCACCACTTTGCTTGTGTATCTTATGTCAACTTAATCCCGGAAATCCGACAAGAGTTCTCTCTCTGGCGTGACTGGTTAACTACGGTGGTTTTGGCTGCCGCATGACATCGCTGTGTTCGAAACATCGCGCAGGTGCTCTATGCCAACTCCTGATCCTGACAACTACATAAGACTTCGAACGTCAATTTTTTTCTTTTTGGAAGTTCGTAATTTCTTTTTGTTCGACAGGTGATTTCTTAATTTTTCTGGCACACGTTGACTTCTGCTCCTGGAAATGAAAGCATGTTGTGTTAGTGACATTGCAACGCAGCTTTCAAACGTGACAGTTTGTAAAATTACAGATCATTTTCATACTTTTGGATTTTTGTTCAATTTTGTAATAATTTTTGATCAATAGCAAATAAAATCTAAACTTATCTACTCCAACATCAATCATTTCAGATAAACTTTTGTTAAGAAAATGGATCCATTTGAAGAAAAATGGATCAAACCCGCTGATTGTAATCAGTTATTTTATATTTTTATTCTAAAGTTGCCACCTTAAGTAAAGTGGCTTCAGGTAAGTCTATATAGGTTATTCATATCTATACCCTCCGATTTCAAAAACTTAATGCATATTGAATTAAAAATTAAATATTTTCGTTCCTTGATCCAAAAGTATGGCATACTTCGGTATCGGTAGGTAGGTAAGGTATACTTTGGTTTATCGAGTTTAAAATCATTTAACTTCTCACCCTATGTAGAAGATTTTACCTCAGAGTTCCCAACGTTTTTCATCAAACTGGATTGCTTGTATCTGGTAAACCTATCTTTAGTTTGCAAGATGACTGTGTTTTACTACCTCTAAAGTCAACCAATCGATGATGAGATATCGCAAACTCTCTATCGGTTGATTAAAGTTGTATGTTTCCTTGGCAATATGAAGGGGAGAAGTTTGATTTTGTTTTCCTATCTTGTGGATACAGATAAACTTTGGTGCCTGTCTACCTGTCATATGACGAAAACGGAACCAAAACTTTTCCGCAAATCATCGATGAAATTTACGAATCATTAAATTCCTTTTCTGGTGGAGAAATGAAATATTTATGTGTTTAGGAATGTTGTATATTGTTTTATTGTTAAAGTGAAAAGGGATTTTGTGGGTTATGATATTGGTATATGCTTATATATTTGGTTTAAGCAGTTCACTTTCATAATTTGTCTCCAGATGAGGGTTCGGAATATAAAATCTTAAAAGGAGACACTTCTTAAATTGTAATGTCTTTTTGTTTTAACATAAAAGTCTAACAAAGAGAACTTTTTTCTCACCCTCCTAATTTCCCCATCGCAAATGGTATGTTAATGTTCAACATTATAAGGGGTCTTAATAAACCCTTGAGCGCGTGTGAATAAAAGAAAAAGAATTTGATTTTGAGACAGCTACGGATTTCATTACATAATTACCACAAGCTTTTTGCAATATATTTGTAAAAAATAGGGATAGTGGCAGTTTTAAACTTAAATTTATAATATTCCTCATAGTTCGACCGAAAAGGTGAATATCATAGGATTTGAAGATTTCAGTTTGTACTGAGTTTAAATTCTTAGCGGGTTGAATTGGTTTAAGCTTCAAGGAGCTATCAGTGCAGTGTAAAGAAAAGTTTTGTCTTACAATATTTGGATAGTCTTTCATCACAGTTTTACAACAGAAGGACTTCAATTGGCATTTTTCTTTTTGAGTTCAGAGCAAAGCCTGAGTTGTCAGAAAATTAATTGTGTTCCTCAGAATAAAATAACTGAGCAGATAGAGTTAAAAGTTTAACATAAGCATTTAACAGGTGGAAATTAAAAAACAAAAGTGGTGTGTTCAGTGTTCAGGTGTGTTTAAAAAAAAAACAGTGCACGCTTAATTCAGAGGACATGGTCGACACGCTTGTATTATTATTTATTGATTTATTTTATTTTATTTATTTTTTCAAAAAAATAGCCCATGGAGATAAATCTCGATAAAGGGCAGTGTACAAAAAAATAATTTTTGAAAAGAAAGTAAATACATATCAATTTTTTATAAATACAAAAAACTTCAAATTGATTTCAAGGTAAAAGAAAAAAAATGGAAACATAAAATCAAGTTAAAGATAAAATCAAGTTCAAGAGATAATAGGAACAAAACGCTCTCGCAAAAAAAGTTTATTTTTAGATTTTGGTGTTATTTTCATTAAGAATTTTTATGAAAACTTTAGTATTTTTACTAAACAGTTTTTTATTTAATGTTTTGAAATATGTGGGTAAGTTGTTGTAGTTCACAATCGATTGATGTTGAATTGTCGTGGCTTCATTAGATGAAATGTGGACAAGATTGGATCCTCTAGTGTTGTGTTCATGTATATTTCTGTTTAGAAAAATTCAGTAGTAGTATGTATCTGGTTCATTATAATGTTATGTGTAATGCTTAATAGCTTATACTCACAGACGAAGGATATTGGTAGGATATTGTGAATCTCGTGTATGTAGGTATTTAGTTCTCTCTCTTCTTGGATGCCGAAAAAGATTTTTTATTGCTTTATTTTGAACTACTTGTAGGTCCAACATTTTAGTTCTATTTACTGTACCCCAAAATTGGATTTCATAAGTGAGAATACTGTGAAATAAGGAATAAAATATTGTTCTTCTAGAAAAATCATCTAAGAAACTAGAAATTCTTCTGAAAATTCCAGCAACCATCGATAGTCTCTGCTCTAGAAAGTCAGCGTGAGTTTTAAATTTGAGACCTTGGTCAATATGAACACCAAGATATACGAAATCTGTTACTCTTTCAATAGGGTTGGAATTGTAATATATATTTAGATTTGGATTTGAATAAAAAGCTAAATATTTTGTTTTATTGACGTTGAGACATATTTTGTTTTGGTCTAGATCTTTTTCAGAAGATGATTCAAAAACCAAACCAATGTCGTCTGTAAAAAGAAAAAAAACGTCCATGCAATGCGATTCTTATGAGGTCATTTAAATAGATAAGGAAAAATAATGGCCCCAAAATACTTCCTTGTACTACACTGCAAATCAGTTTTGGATATCGGAACGATTAGTGTTGCTGCTTACATATTGTTTGCGGTTTTAATTTATCAATCATTATCTGCGTGGTGACGGAGTCGAAGGCTTTTTCTAGGTCGATGAAAATGACTGAGACTTTTCTTTTCTTAGACATGTGTTTTTGAATGACTGTACAGAGGTCATAAAGTGCGACGGATGTATTTGATTGATGGCGGAAACCATGTTGTTCATCGCAGAATATTTTGTTTTTAAGTAGGTGTATTTCAAGTCGGTTTTTAAATATTTTTTCGAAAATTTTTGAAAAGACTGATGTTATGATGTTATAGGTCGGTAGTTGGATTTATCAGTTTTTTTTATGTATCGGTATGATTTTAGCTATTTTAAGTTTATCGGGAAATGTGCCTTCACAAAAAGATTTATTTATCAATGTTGTAAGCAATGGTGATATACTAGCAGAACTTCTTTTAACAATATCTATTGCTATGTCATCATATCCTTTTGACTGTGTATTCTTCAGCTGTTTGATAGCTACCATAACTTCTGTAGTAGTTTTGTAGATGTCAAATTTAGCTCACTTATTATATTATATTCAACGTTGAAATGTGATACGGAATTTTTAAAACGATCAGATAACTTTTCTCTTACATCCACAAAATTATTTGAAACCTAAAAAGTTAAGACTACGAGGCCTAAGACTTCAGAAAAGGACTCATTCCCCCTTAATAAGAACTACAAATAAAATTTTAAAAAATCATTTCCACAAGAACATAAGTTACAACAATCGTCTTCCAAGTTCGTAAAGGTGCATTTTTACTTGCCGAAATATTATCCGTTAATTTCTAACCAGTTTTGACAATTTTTTTTCTATTTACTAAATAACTTTTTATCTATCTAAGGAGCGAAGAATGGAAGCCAAACACCATCAGGTGGAAGGGCTTTGAAAAATCAGTTGCGCAAAATTTTAGACGAATTAGTACGATATTAGGGCTGTTTTAGTATGAAACTAGGTTCAAAAAACGATTTTGGGAATTTTACTCGAACATAGCATCATACTTTCTCTACTTGTTTATTAAAGTTAAAATCATGGAATACCCATTTTATTTGTTTAGTATCGTGCTAACTTCATATGACTCTTTGATACGAACTGTCGTTGTTCTTGGTGTGTTCAAAAGCAATTTATTAAAAACATAGCCTTAGCACGATGCTACACTGAGAAAACTGAACTATGAGTAATTTAAACAGAAACATGTTTAACTACGTGTTTAAATAAGGACAAATAGAATTCGTTTATTATTAAACTGAAATCTGTTTAGATTAGAAGATACTATTATTTTACAGTATAGTGTGTTTAAATCAAACTCATTCATGTTTGATTATTAGATCAGAATCTGCAGCACATTTTGTATGTCAATTCAAACCAGCTTGAGTTTGATTTTTGGAATGCATGTTTAATTATTTTACTGAATTAAAAATGTTTAACATAAAATGAACATGAACGAGTTTGTTTTAGATATAAAAGGAGTGAAAATATTTACAATAGACAGAGATTAAACACGAATGTTTAATTTAAGCCCGAACTAGTTTGAATTGAACTAAAACAAAGTAAATACATAAATTTTCTTAGCATTTAGCGTCGAAAGTCATTTAGTGTGTTCTGTTACGCATATTGGTTTGTGTTCCGAGAGTGTTTTTGATATTACTAAAGTGAGTAATTTACAACAAAATTGTAAAGATAAATTAATAATCATGTGCGGCTAAGTTTACCTGGCGCTTGAAGCAATGATGGGGTCTAAAAACAGTCTACAACAATTCTGAGTTTTTGGTCATCTTTCAAAACAGTTTTTGGCTTTAAATTGGTAACTATACAATACATTTTTCAAGATATTAAGAAGTTAACTTTATGTGTGAAAAAAAAAAATAAACTTAAGTCAAATATTTTTATTCGATTACTTAGAAAAATGATTATTTTCCAGATAAACTGTGATTATTTGATCTTGAATGCCGAAAGAGAATTGGCTGTTATACAAATGGAATGAATGAATTTTAATTTACATGTTTAGATATACAACACTATAATGGAAAATGTTATTCTAGAAATAAATTTGTATGAAAAGTAATCTGAATGTGTTTTTTCTTCGTAATGTATGCTTATACTTAATGTAGGTACAGAATTTGACTCTACTATAATAAATAGAAAGCATTTCAGTTCCATGTGTTAAAAAAAAAAAAACAAAATAGATACAAGTTTAGAAAAAAATAGTACCTGCCTGAAAAATCTGAAGTCAAATATATTTGACTCAAACACGGAAGTATTCAAAAAAAAAAATAAATAGAATTCTATTTGAAACAACATCAAATGAGGTAAATTAAAACAAAGATAAACATGTTTATATCAAATAGAAAGTGGAGTAAATTTAAACAAAATCATGTTCAAATCGGGTCAACCATGGGTAAATACGTTTCTATTAAAATCAAATAGATATCGATTCCATTTTCCATTTTACGCAGCGTCATTCAATTTGTTCTTTAATAGATTAATGCAAGAATATCCAGAACAGTTGAATCGTACTATGCTTTTATGCTTTTATGCTACCAATCTACACGGGCTGAATTGTACCGTTTAAGAACCAACTAGTCTGAACAACTTATAAATGTTGTCTTTAACAATTTGTGTGCACTTTGTTATCCTCATTTTATCCCCTTTTTTAACAATATTTTCGAAGACCACCAAATTACTAGTATAGGGTAGTGAATAAACATGTACTACGTACAACTAAAAAAAAAAACAAATAAAGCCAACAAATAAAACCAATAAGTAGAGTTAATCTATTAAAAAGAATAATTTGATGAAAGTCTCAGGCATACAAACAATTTCTGACGTTTTCCTTCTCCCAGCACTTCTTTCACATTTCGCTTCCTTAATCTTTTGAATACAGCAGCAAATTTGATGCCCTATTTTTTTTTGTCATAATTTTCCTCTCAGCATAAACATAACGACTTATTTTACAATTCTATTTAATCATTTTGTCTGCTTTCATGAAATAAAACATTTATACTCGTATCTCATCGTTTGCCGTTTGCGCTTCATTGTTAACTTTATTATGTGCATACAAATTACTAGGTGAATCAATTAAAATTGTGAATTCACTCTCTGATAAGGGTGATGGTATCTTTTCAAAAAACATACCAAATCGACAAAGTACCCTCTCTTTTCCGATCTCACCATGACTTCAAGTTCTTCTGAATTTCAGTCGTGATGGTGGTGACTCTGGTAAAGTTATAGTCATTGTGCTGCTTCATAGTCAGCACCATCATCGTCATTCAAAGCATATCGTCTATAGCTCCATAATAATCTTGACCAAAAAGGACTTTAAAGGAAGTTTATTTTTTTGTCTGCATATTTGATGCAAATTGCATCATTTTGCATAATTTACAAAATTAAAACTTCTCGCAAGGAAGTTTTGTATACCATCAATCTTTGTTGACAAAAAAAAATACTGTCAACTCATCCACAGATTGCAAATATTCGGATAAAATCCGAAGAATATATGAACGTCATGGACATAATGTTCCATTTTATGCTCAATGATCATGCATACTCGTATATCTCCAAAAGGATTTTAGGGTGTTAGTTTGCGAAAAGGATAACAGCAAAGCCATTAAGTAAATTTTACGTGCAACATGTACTGGTACATAAGTTAAAGTTATGCATGTAGTCGTATAAAACATATCCTCCGATAGTCATCAGTTCATAAAGGATTCCTGTATGAAAATATTAATCCTTCAGATTAACTTTATTTGTTGTATAAGATCCAAATACAAGGACAATGCAAAATTCCATTGAAAGAAAAAGTTCTACAAACAGATGATATTGAGTCTTCACTCAAAAATCAAATCCCTAAAAACATGACACTGCAAAAGAAATGGGTACAAAGAAAAAACTGGAAATGATTTTCTCTTCGAAAGAAGGAGGTTTAAGCAAATAGGTAGGTGACGGTGATACTCTTAGTGACTATGACTATCTTTCGCAATCTCAAACAGAATGCGATTAAGTGAGATGAGTTTGACCCTCCTCAGGAGATTTATTACCTTGCAAAGGACTAAGTTTTTTTCGGCTATATTTATTTGTTTCTTCTGTTTTAACTTGAAATTGCATGCATTTTTCCCATAACAGGTCATACGAGTCGAAAGAATATCAATAATGAAACGGTGAAGGGTTAGAAAAGATTTGGAGACTTGATAAAAGTGGAGGTGGTTGGATAATAAGACATGTTTGCACTCATGTCGTGTGGCTGAGAAGGTCACATACCCACTCAGTACTTTTCTGTGCAGACCTTTTTCTTGCAACTCATAGTCTTAGCTATTTTCGCAAAAATAACGTTCTTATTAATTTTACAATTTTTTTTTCCTTTGATCTTACATTTTAAATTTATTTCAATCAGCGAAACTTCGCTAGGGTAACAACGGGATCTCGCTGTCCTCTTGAGAAGCATACCTATATGAAAGTAACTATGTATACAGGGTGATTGCTATAAGGTACCAAGAAGCTATAACTGGTAGGTTGGGTTAAGACAAGAAAAAAATCGTATGGGAGGGGGTCGATTTCCCACCGTTTATGCGGGAGGCGCAATTTTCTAAAAAATTTACTTAAAACATAAAAAGTAAAATGCACGAATGGGTCGCATGAACTTGCTCTTATGTAGTAGACTAGGAATTTTAAAAACTAATATTATGAGAGAAAACTGTTCACACGGATAAAATTTATTTTTTAAACTCTTTTAGTAGTAAGATATAAAAACAGAATGCTATGCAAATATGAATTTATAGAAGAACAAAAATTGTTAGTCGTTGTAGTGGTTTCTTTAAAAAAATAAGCTTGTATAAAACATTTTTAATTAAATAAATTATAAAATATAAATCTATATAAATAAAAATGAATCGCCAAATGTGTTGCTAATCGCTAAGCTCAGAAAGTTCTTAGCCGATTGCTTTCAAATTTTGACACAACATTGCAGTCGAGTACGTGAGTGTTTATATGTACTTAAAACAAAAATAAAACGGTGGGCTTAAAAGCAACACTAACTTTACTGAGATATAAGGTATAAAGGACCTTAATTTATCAAAAAAAAAAATTTAAGTTTTTTTTGTCAAAAAATATAAATAAACAAATAGAGTTCTATAAGCATAAACAAGGAAAAAGTCAAAATATAAAGAAAACAGGTCACTTTCTTCAGAAGAGGACAAAAATAATTATATGCCGAACAAGAAGAACTTTTGAATAAAAAGTATGATACTCGCTCATCCACAAGATATTAGAATGTCATCTGACAATATGCAAGTTGCAAAATAACGTTTGCAAAGTTTATCAATTCTGGTTATTACCGATTCCATATTTGAGATAGCGTGAAGTTCAGCTGTTGAGAAAGACCATGGAAGCTTGAGCTTCATTCTTATAACTTTGTTTTGAGTTATTTGGAGTCTACGAATATGACTAGATGCACACTCACCACATGCTGGGGCTCCATTTATTTTCATTACTTAATTTTAATTTGCAATTTATAAAGGGATAAAGTATTTTAATAGTAATTTATACTAAACTTCTTATTTACTTCTTGGACATGCGTTGCCAAAGTTATTTTTCTATCTAGGTGTACACCAAGGTATTTAACATTTGAACACCATTCAGTGCTCAAACCATTTACTTGAAGATTGTTGCTTGGCAAGAAACAGTCTTTTCTTTTTCGAGTGAAAAACATCTTGGATAACATTCAGGGTAGATTGCAAGTTGGTTTTAACCAATTGAATCCGATGAAAAGATGCAAGTGGCTTCAGCGAAAATAGCTCATTCGCAGGTCTTGAGACATGGGCAGTCGTAAGTGAAAATAGATACAACTTCGGGCCTAGCACCGATCCCTGGGGGACACCTGCTACGATATTGTAAATACGAGAGTACCAGTTATTGTCTGTGAGTTTAAAATTTCTTTCAGATAAAAAAGATTGAATTATTTTAACTAAGTACATTGGGAAACTAAGTCTAAACAGTTTATGTAATAGAACATCATGCCAAACTGTATCGAAACTCTTTAGAAGAAGAATAAAAATTTATAAATAAAAAATTAAACGAGTTCTTTAAAAATATTTTTAAAATTGTAAAAAAATGTATTGTTAGAAGTTATGAACCTCTCGCAATTTTTATTAATTTAAATAACGTATGTCTTTGATACACTTATGAAAGTTGTAAATGCTGGTACTGGAGGGTTTTACTTTTTGTATGCTCCTGGTGGTACAGGAAAGACATTTTTAATTTAATTGATTTTAGCAACAATTTGCTTACAGAATGGAATTACACTCGCACTTGCTTCCACTGGTATTGCATCTACATTGTTGGAAGGCGCTCGAACAGCGATAAAGTTACCATTAAATAATCAAAGCAACGAAACTCCGACTTGCAACATTTCGAAGAACTCTGCAACGGCAAAGGTTTTGCAGCAATGCAAGTTGATAGTATGGGATGAATGCACGATGGCACATAAAAAGTTTTTGGAGACATTAGACAGAACTCTGAAAGATCTGCTAAACTTTTCAAAACCGATTTGGTGGAGCGATGATTTTATTAGCAGGAGATTTTCGTCAAACATTACCAGTTATTCCACCAGCGTCTACACCAGCGGATAAACTGAATACATGTTTTAAGTCCTCCATTTTGTGGAAAAGAATTAAGATACTAAATTTGAGCAAGAGTATGAGTGTCGAATTTCAAAATGATCGATCTGGAGAAATATTTTCAAAACAACTCATTGACATTGATAATAGTAAAATCCCTGAAGATGTTATAACAGGCTGCATTACATTTCCTGTCAATTTTTGTCAATTTTTACAGAATCAAAAACTGAGCTTATAGAAAAGGTGTTCCCAAACGTCGCTCAAAATTACAGAGATCATTGTTGGTTGAGTGAACGAACTACATTACCTGCCAAAAACACGGTTGTAAATGAAATAAATTTCAAAATCCAAAATGAAATTGAAGGTGAATTAAGGACATTGATTGCGCAACTAACAAAGATGATGTCGTCAATTATCCAACAGAATTTTTGAACTTACTGGATTTGCCAGGATTACCTCCCTATAATCTTCAATTAAAAGTTGGATCGGTGGTCATAATGTCACGAAATATCAAGCAACAGCGTCTTTGTTACGGGACACGGCTAGCTGTGAAAAAATTACTGAACAATGTGATCGAAGCAACCATTCTAAAGGGAAAATATAAGGTAGAAGATGTGTTGATCTTAATAACCCACATCCCGATGGTACCAACTGACGTACCGTTTGAATTTAAACGACTGCAATTTACAGTGCGGCTTGCTTTCGCTATGACCATAAATAAATCACAGGGTCAGTCGTTGAGTGTTTGCGGCGTCAATCTGGAAAACCCATGCTTCTCTCATGGACAGTTGTATGTTGCCTGCTCTCGCGTCAGAAAACCGACAGCATTATTTATTTTCGCGCCAGGTAATCAAACAAAAATTATCGTGTACGATAAGGCATTACAATGAAAATACCACGTTATTACTATACCAATTCTAAAGTCTTGCAAAGTACAAAGTAGAAAACTTATATTTGTAAGTATCTAATCATTGTTTATTACGGAGTTATAAATCTATAAATAAAGTGATCATCCAAAAATATGTTTTATTACTGCGAAGTTTCAATAACTTTTGACAGAACAAAGTCTGTAGGGGAGGAGCTATTAACATAAAAAATCAATATTGTGTTGTTTTAGAGAAAATAGAGCAGAACAACGTCTGCCGGGGCAGCTAGTATAAATATAAATATAAATTAAATTATCAAAAACAATATTGAGCCGTTTTTGAGAGTTTTTCAAAAAAAAAATGATTTTTTTTTTAAATTCAAAAAAATATTTTTTTAGGTGTTGAAATGCAATATTTTTCAAACATCTTAGAAGCAAAATTTCATTAAAATCCAGTCAGTAATATCTAAATTTCAGTATTTTCAAATCTTATCAAAATTCTCCGAACCGTTTTCGAGACAAACACGATTTTCAAAAACCATTTTTTAACATTTGTATATAGTGCGTACCGTTTTTCTTAATTAAAATTATTTTTTTTTTCTTACAACGCCACGTCTAGATTATATTGAGAAACTTTTATATGTCAAGTTAAAAAAAAAAATCAAGCATGGGGTTTCTTTTCAAATTTTTGGAGCTTTAGCAAGAAACAAATGATCAAAATCGGTTGTACCGTTTTTGAGAAAATCAGACAAAAAGGCTCCATTAACAACCATTTTTCGGAAATTTTTTTTCAACCATGAAATTTTTTGTATCTTTTTTTTTAAAAATCTGTCGAACAGTTTTAAAAAAAAAATATTTATAAAATTTCGAAAAAAATAGTATGACAGGTATCGTTATTTTCGGTCTTAAAAAAAAGAAAAAAACATGTGGGTGGAGAAAATTAAAAATACTATCTATCAATTTTAAAGAAAATCGGCCGAGCAGCTTAGGAAGTGGTCGAAAAGATAGACAAACAGACAGACAGAGTTGTGAGACCCACTTTTTTGGTCTTCGCTATCATCCCAATCGGATCGTAATCGTAATCGTAATTGATCAAAAACTCAAATTCGATTTTTTATACGAATGCATAACTTGCCTTATAGTCCCTATGAGTCGCAAGTAAAAATTATTTCAAAAGAACGGTAAAACTTGCAATACCATGCCATACCGTTTTGGAGAGCCCGAAATCTGTTCTTTAATTTTCATTTTAGATTAAGTTGAGTTTATGAATAGTTTTTGAAAAATCAATTTTCAAACTCGAAATTTTGAAGAAAAAAATTCAAAATTGTATGTAATTAAGTATAATTTTTTTTCCAAAATTCAATGCTCTTATTAATTCTTAATAAACAATAGAAAACCGGATGCTAAAATGTATCTTAGTTTTTGAGAAATTAAAAAAAGTCAAAAGTACTTTTTCCAAGAAAAACACTTTGTTTGTACATAAATACCAAAAGTTTTTATTTGCAAGTAACAAAAAAATAACTTGATTAAATAGTAGTATTATCAATATCTGCTACATTTTAGCCTATTCTAATAAAATTAATGATATTATAAGAAATTTTCGATATGATCCCCACTCTTTAGAAGGCAAAGGTTGTGTCTTCTTTTTATGGTTGCATATAAATTTAAGTCCGCCAAATTCTCCTGCAATTTGACTGAAGAAGAAGTAGAAGAACTTCATATACATAGTTCTTCATGAATCCCCAAGCGTAAAAATCCAAATTAGTTGAATCTGGTGATCTTAGTGACCATTCAGTGGGACCTCCTCTTCCTATCAATCGGTCGTTGAAATGATTATTCAGCCAGTTTCTCGCAGCCAGGCTAAAGTGTGCGGGAGCTCGATCTTGTTGGTATATTAAATTGTCTTTTATAGCCAAAGGGACATTCTCTTATAAAAATCTGTCCATTTAATACCGTAATCAAAAAACGTGGTCCAATTACCGTGCCCTGTCACACATTGCAGCTAAAGCGGTGCTGCGATTTATTTTGTTTTTTTTTTAACATGTGGATTGTTGTGACTCCAGTAATGCAATAAGGTGTCGAAATTGGTAACTTCATCTCTGGTAAACTGCGCTTCATCTGTCCAGAATATCCTTTTAAAATAGTCGTGTTCTGTTTCTTCCCTCAGCAATAGCGTTCTACAGAATTCATTCCTTAATATGTTATCATTTGATGTCAACTCTTGCACTGGGGTAGAATGATATGGGTGAAGGCTATCGAAATGAATCACTGCCCAAACACAACTCTGGGCCAATCCAAGCATAGTTCTGGTGCTAACAGTGGGATAACTTGATACCAAATCCAAAATCCGTTCCTCTATGTGTGTTGATTCACCGGATATCCTTTCTCTCCTTCGAGTCTCCAGCTGTTTAGACAAACGTATGTATATTATTTTTAATATTAAGTAGATTAAGCAATTTGTAACGTAATTATTAATGTTAAGTAGAGTAAGCAAATTGTAATGCGGAACTTGCAAACATAGAGATTTGCAAGGTCTGCACATTACAATTGAACAGGTGTGGCATGAAGAAAATGTATAAATAAGAAGAACAGATTAAAATTAAGACATTTAAAGTATACAGTCCATTACAAAACTATCTAAGCTATCATGAAAGTGGGTACAAAACCTGCGACATAGACGGACTAGCGATCACCACACTTTAAGTATTGCTCAACCACGAACGCGCGTTGCCCTGCTTACCAATGAATTATTTCGAATATAAAATCCGCAAATCACCCGCTTCGAAGGATATTCCTCAAATTTACGTCAGCATTTGAGCTAACGAGCAGTTAATTTCAAATTGCAAATTTTCCGCCTGACTCTCTTTTATTGTATTTTTAAAATAGATATCTGGGCGAAACTTTTAACAGCCAACCCAAATTTTCTTCTACTAACTCTAACTCATGGGAATCAACGAGCGAAATGCAAATGATTTGCAAAAACCTAACATCTAACAAAATGCAGTTCAATCGATATTTTTAATCACTTTTAATCGAGATATCTTATACTTCTCACGGGATTAGAATCCTGAAACCACTTTTTCAATCAGAGGAAAAACCATAGAGTATTTATAGAGAACCGACTTCAGAGCCTCGTTTCGTTCCGTTTCGCCCACATTATAGAGCATGTAACAATTGTGCATTTAAATAGGAACAAATCATCCTTGTTTAAAACAGAGTGATAATTGCATTTGTGTATTTAAAAAAAAAAAATCCGTTAAATTAAAAAATTATCGAATTTTCAAACAAATTTCCAATGCTATTTTTTTAAAGATAAAATTATTTTTGTCCTAAATCTTGTATTGTTAAGAAACTGTTAAATATCAAGTTTAAAAAAGTGGTTTTCGAAATACATATTGGCGCAAAATTTTAAACAGTTCTCGTTTAAGGAATTAAACCGGCTCTACTTAACGCAGTCGTTTAGCTTGGAGACTTGATCTAACTTTTGCATAATTTTAAACACCTTAGACAACTCTTCTAACTGATGTGGGTTTTACAACAGAACCTAAGCGAATTTGCGTTGAACAACCCTTAATTTGACAGATACATAACTCACACAACTACAAAAACACAAAAAAAAAGTAAAAAGAACAGACAACTTTAAACCAAATAATTTTTCGCCGAAAAAAGTATGAATATACTACCTCGGTATAGATTTTGATTGTTTATAAGTTATTTACATTATTTTAGATGGAAATAAAGTATAAATCACAAATTCACAGCATAAAAACTCAATTTGTTGTTGCAAGGTGCAGATTCATTTAGCTATACTCGTCTCGGCCGGCGACGGCGGCGCGCGCGTGCATACATAAGATATGTATATTAGACTGGGCCAAAAAAATTGACTATTTTTTTTTTTGAAAGATATATCGAGAATATCATTCAGAATGACAAAAAAAAATTTTCGTAAAAGTTTGAGCCTTTAATATCAATTTTAAGAGGGCTATCATCGCTAATTTTGATTTTTAGTCATAATTTCATGTTTTGCGTCAGAACTGACAAAACATTGAAGTAAAAAAAATTCATTTTGACTTACTTTTATATAAAATTAAATTCCCTACAAAAAAGGTCTAATTGAAAATTTTCGTCAGACAAACCGTTTTTGAGTAATTAAGCTTAATAAATTGTTATTTTTCGTTAGTTACAAAATTCCAAATTAAAAAAGTAAAATCGAAGAAAAATAACAATTTATTAAGCTTAATTACTCAAAAACGGTTTGTCTGACGAAAATTTTCAATTAGACCTTTTTTGTAGGGAATTTAATTTTATATAAAAGTAAGTCAAAATGAATATTTTTTACTTCAATGTTTTGTCAGTTCTGACGCAAAACATGAAATTATGACTAAAAATCAAAATTAGCGATGATAGCCCTCTTAAAATTGATATTAAGGGCTCAAACTTTTACGAAAATTTTTTTTTTGTCATTCTGAATGATATTCTCGATATATCTTTCAAAAAAAAAAATAGTCAATTTTTTTGGCCCAGTCTAATGTATATGTACCTACATACATTTGTATTTACAGATTTGTTCATCGTAGAGCACTTTCGTACGATTGTTTCGAATTTATAATATTCAGTTATTCAGTCTATTTACAAAAAAAACATCTTTAAAAAATCGAATAAAACATCAGTAAACATTTTTTCTTCGATTTGCTTTTGTATGAAATGACCACTGCCAATATGGATAAAGTATACTTTTAAAAGATAAACTAGCTATTTGCTGCTGTTAAAGTAAGACGAGCTCTTTAACGTTAAAGTATAGTTTATGTCCTTTAAAATTAACAAAAAGTCGGTTCTCGTTTTATACTCAATATTTAGAGTCGACTCCCATTCTAAAATTGATTTAGAGTAGGTTTTAAATGTTTAAAATTTTGCGCCAATATATTTTCGCCGAAAAAAGTACATTTTATATACTACCTCGGTACAGATTTTGATTGTTTATAAGTTATTTACATTATTTTAGATGGAAATAAAATATAAATCGCAAATTCACAGCATAAAAACTCAATTTGTTGTTGCAAGGTGCAGATTCATTTAGCTATACTCGTCTCGGCCGGCGGCGGCGGAGGCGGCGCGCGTGCATACATAAGATATGTATATGTACCTTACCTACATACATTTGTATTTACAGGTTTGTTCATCGTAGAGCAGTTTCGAACGATTGTTTCGAATTTATAATATTCAGTTATTCAGTCTATTTACAAAAAAACATCTTTAAAAATCGAATAAAACATCAGTAAACATTTTTTCTTCGATTTGCTTTTGTATGAAATGACCACTGTCAATATGGATAAAGTATACTTTTAAAAGATAAACTAGCTATTTGCTGCTGTTAAAGTAAGACGAGCTCTTTAACGTTAAAATATAGTTTATGTCCTTTAAAATTAACAAAAAGTCGGTTCTCGTTTTATACTCTATATTTAGAGTCGACTTCCATTCTAAAATTGATTTAGAGTAGGTTTTAAATGTTTAAAATTTTGCGCCATTGAGTTTAAAAAAAAAAAAACAAAATAGATCAAAATCCATTTAACCTCTCTTAAGAAAATAGAAAACCAAACAAATGGTTCTGTGGGAGGTACCATTACTAACTATTTTTGGAGAAAACAATTTTCAACCATTAGCTTTTACTAAATGATTTTTTTGTGCTTTTTTTTAAATCTGCGGAACAGTTTTTGAGAAAAAAAATGGTTGGTTTGAAAAAAAATTAGAAAATGATGTGAATCAAGTTTAAGGAAAATCAATGTAACCGGTAAGGCTGTAGTTTAACAGACAGAATCACGAGACTCTCTTGAGTCTGATCAAAATCTCGATTTCGTTTTTTTACGAATGCATTACTTGCCAAATAGAATTACATAACATATGTCACAAGTAAAAACTAAAAACTAAAAACTACAAAATCAGTATAGGATGGCTTATATTAAAATTGGAGAAAATCCAATCAGACCAAAAACATAAATGTTAAAAAAAGAGCCAAGTTCTTCTATACAAAAACCTTTGTGTAACAAGTCAGCCGTGAAAAGTAATGATATCTAAAAGTGCGCCAAGTTCTTACTTCATGAAGATTTAATACCGAATATTTAAAGTAGAATAATATTCAAACAGCTACAATGTAATAGAGAAATTTTATTATTTAATGATTACTGAGTAAAATTTGATAGGCTTACTGGTCAAGTTTTTAAAACCGTTTGAATTGGGCATAAAAAAAAAACTTGCCAAGTAAGCCCATCAAATTTTACTCAGTAATCATTAAATAATAAAATTTCTCTATTATATTGTAGCTGTTTCAATATTATTCTACTTTAAATATTCGGTATTAAATCTTCATGAACTAAGAACTTGGCGCACTTTTAGATATCATTACTTTTCACGGCTGACTTGTTACACAAAGGTTTTTGTATAGAAGAACTTGGCTCTTTTTTTAACATTTATGTTTTTGGTCTGATCTCACTCCTTTTTGCAAAGATTTAAATATTTTGCCATGTCAAAATCTCGAAAGATAAGGAAAGATAGAAGGGTGGACTCTTCCTACTAAAATCAACTTAGTTTATAGCCTTCCTATTTCTTTTGGTATATTTTCTTTTTGTTATTGGTTGTTTTAATTTGCGCTTCAATTATTTCTTCTTATCCTGGCAAGATACATAACACTAACATACCTACCTTAATTACAGCAATCGGAAGTTCTCCATATAAATTAAACATACCACGCCCCCTGAATGGAAAACCTCAATTTTTATTGTTGGTCCTTTATATGCGACTTGAGCCCTACCGTTCTACCAAATTTCATTGTTCTACTGCAATTGGAAGTGCGCCATATATAATTTACATCAGTTCTGAGGAAGTGGGCGGATACCACGCCCTTGAATGGAAAACCTCGATTTTTATTTTCGGTCCTTTATATGCAATTTGAGCCCTACCGTTCTACCAAATTTCATTGTTCTACTGCAATTGGAAGTGCGCCATATATAATTTACATCAGTTCTGAGGAAGTGGGCGGCTACCACGCCCCTGAATGGAAAACATCAATTTTTATTTTTGGTCCTTTATATGCGACTTGAGCCCTACCGTTCTACCAAATTTCATTGTTCTACTGCAATTGGAAGTGCGCCATAAATAATTTACATCAGTTCTGAGGAAGTGGGCGGATACCACGCCCCTGAATGGAAAACCTCGATTTTTATTTTCGGTCCTTATTATGCGATTTGAGCCCTACCGTCCTACCAAATTTCATTGTTCTACTGCAATTGGAAGTGCGCCATATATGATTTACATCAGTTCTGAGGAAGTGGGCGGATACCACGCCCCTGAATAAAAAACCGCTAATTTTATATTTTTTTCTTCGAACGCAATTTGAGCCCTACCACTTTACCAAATTTCATCGTTTTACAGTAGTTGGAAGTGCTCCATTCAACCAACACCAATTCGGAGAAAGTGGGCGGATACCACGCCCCCCGAAAGGAAAATCTTGGTGTTTATTTTTGTTTTTTTATATGCAATATAAGCCCTACCGGTTCACCAAATTTCATCGTTTTACAGCAGTAGGAAGTGCTCCATTCAACCAACACCAATTCGGAGACAATTCGGAGAAAGTGGGCAGATACCACGCCCCCTGAATGGAAAATTTCAATTTTTCGATTTTTTCCTCTGCTTACATGACAAGACCTACCGTTGTGCAAAATTACAAGATTCTACGATGTCGGGAAGTGCTCCATAATTTTGATGATCTGTCAGTCAGTCAGTCAGTCAGTCAGTCAGTCAGTCAGTCAGTTACGGTTTTTGTGATTTTTGAGGCCTTATATCTCAGGAACCGCTTATGCTAGAAAATTGAAATTTGGTCAGGCGCATGTGCCTGACTAGCTTAGCAAATATTCGGAATTTCAAGTTTCTGACTTGATTGGTACTGAAGATAGGGAGGGGTCAAAAGTCGCCTGAGTTTGTTCCTGTAAAAAGGGTGTAGTGCCAGAACTTGGCTGGGCACTACCGTGCCCTTTGATCAAACAAAAAGCACCCCCTTTGAACTTTAATTCGTTTACACCTTTAGCTTTTCAAATTTGCATCTTTTTTATTTAAAGTCGCCATTTTGATGCCATATTTACCATGCACGCATATGAATTAAAGGGTAAAACAGGAGAGTTTTGTTTTCAAAATTGGTACTCTATGGGGCAAATGTTGCACTAGTGTGTACTAATGACCCGTAAGCTAGTTGAAATAGACAAACATCTAACCATGAACTATCATAACTTGTTTTCTTGAATTCCAAAAAATCCAGAACACAAAAGCAAAACGTATGAATTTAAAATATAAATAAAAAGAAAAGTTATGCTTAAACTTCACTTCAAAAGACTTTTTCTATATTTCTTGTATATTTCCCACCGGAGAAGAAAATATCACCCAGACTGAGACGGTACCTAAACAAGTTTCCCTAAAAAAATCAGGAACAAAAAATATATATACGTATATTTGAACAATTGCATCAGGAGTGGGCTTCAAAAGAATTCCATTTCGAAAAGTTTTCAAAGTATTTTTCTATTAAAAAGTTATGTGACATTTCATAAGTCCTTAGACTGTTATGTAGTAGTATTGATATAGTATATTATTCGTTTTCATCTGGCAAAAGAATAATTTTTATGGAAGTTTCGTTTTTCTTTTTAAAATATTTATTGAAAATATAATGTTTTGCGTTCTTGTTTGGAAGATCCTGGGAAAATCAAAAGAAGATATCGTATGTACCAATCATATTGTCAAACCTATAATTTTTTGTCATTTTTTGTACATACATACATAAAACGGATGTTTTTCGTGCGAAGTTTTTAAATCTGAAAAGTTTTATAGGTATAATGAAAAGACTACAACTTAGGAAAGGATATTTTATTGGTTTCTTGTTCCTACAGGTACATGGAAGTTGTACAAAAAGTTTCAAGTAAAAGTTTAACATCGATTTGACTTTGTGACATCAAAGCTGAAAGTTCCTCCTTTTATGTTGCTCTTGATTTTCAAAATTATAAAAAAATCGTTGTGTTCTGTCAACATATTTGATATAAAACGTCGTTTGTTCCAATGTATACCTACACACGGAAAGGTAAGAAATACACATATTGTCAAAAAAAACTAAAAACAGAAGTGACAGATATTTTTGCCTATTCACTAGTTTCCAATGAAACAAGTTCAAAGGCGATGCCGTACTTATTCCACGCATATACCGATGATTTTCAACGATTTACTATTTGAATTCAAGTGGCTCTAGTTTCAGACTAAGGTTGCACTTACAGTGGTGCGACAAAGCGATGCGATACGAGAAACGTTTACATGCGAGAAAAATATTTACATTTATTCTTATATACGTGTACACAGTGAAGCGATATTTGATGCGAGTGAAGCGAGTTTCTCCCATATTTATCGCAAGCATCTCGCTCATAAACTCTTCTGACCACTTTTTCAAGTGAGTTTTTGCGAGAAGGTTCATATTGTTTGTTTTGATGTTTAAAAAAAATCAAACGAGTAATATTTTGATATTTTAGTGCTTGTGTTGTGTGGTGAAATTTTTTAATTTTAGTGGCAATAATTATAAAGGAATTAACAACACAACCGCATAAAATCGTTTCGAAAACTCGAAAGCCCCATGCTTCATTTTTTTAAGCTTGATAACTAAAAATTTCTGGCGCCGTGACATAAGGCCAAATTTATTTGGCACTTAAGGCTAAACATAAAATGTTTTGTTAAAAATAAAAAAAGTAGTTTTTGCCGTTAGATTTATATAATACATAATTGTTAATCGGGGGCTGACGTTCTGGGTTTTCTTGAGCACACAACAGTACCTTGAGTGGCCCGCTTCGCGGGTTTTCAGAATTTTAACTCCTTTTTCGGATCTCACACCCACACTGAAAATAAAATCTAGGTATATATGATAAAAATGAAGGTTGATTTGACAAAAATTTTGTCAATATACGTCCAACAAAAAGTTTTATCAAATTGACAAAAATTATAGAATTTTATTGAGGTAACAAAAAATATTTTGTTGTATCCACAAAATTATTTTGTTATGCTAACAGATTAGTTTGTTGAAATAACAAAAATATTTTGTCAATATGACAAAATTTCGTACAATTTACAAAATTAATTTGTCATATTAACAATTTTTTTGTTGTATTAACAAATTTTTTTGTTTGATAACTTTTTTTCTTTGATTAAGTTCTTAGATCTAAAAAGAAAAAAATTTTAACTAAGATATTACTGACTGAAACATAGAACTATTTTTTCGAAGTTCGCATTATCGGCTTAACAGATTCATTTTTAAACTTTTTAGTCTTTTACATAGAGCATGTTCGTGCGATCCAGTGGTGCATTTTATTTAGTTTGCCTCTAAGGAAATTGTGATAAAGAAAGAAAGTAAAAAAAAGAAAAGAAAGTAAAAATATCGTAAAGATATTAAATTATTATTGAACCTTGCAGGTGTATTTTAATGTAGGTTTCCTTTTACTTTTCATTTTGACACTCCATTCTCCATGATGTCATTTTCGTTATGCATACTCGTATCTAAAATGTAATCATTTTTCAACAGAATGAAAACCCCACTACTAATTCTCATTAAAATGGAATTCATAAAGAAAGGAAATTAAATCTGATTGATTGAAATGTGTGCAATTATAAAATTTGTACTATTCCCTTGAGACATATAGATACTTTTTTCTTTTGTGAAACTGTTGTGGAACTCGAAACCTCTTCTTTTCCAGTGTTTAATGAATTCATCTCAAATTAATGTGAATCTGATATTCCTTGGTTGAGTCACGTTTTGCATATCTACATAAATGATTTATCTACAAAGATTTATATCTGAATAGAATGCACAATTTGTGTATGTAACAGTGTGAATAGAATTTTAGCTTGCGATATATAAATAGCGTCAATATGGCAAGTAAAATATTCTTAAAAAATTTGAACCTGAGATTTTGATTAAACTTCACATTACGATAGTAGTGAAGATGGAAATTGAGGCTTGTTTTTCTACAAATGAGTTTTCAAAAAAAGACACGGAAGATTGTGTTGATCATTCCTCCTAAAAATCTCATTTATTAATGGAAGCATACTCAAATCGCTACACTGAGAAAACTGTACTATGAGTTATTTAAATAGAAACATGTTTAACTGCATGTTTAAATAAGGACAAATAGAAATCGTTTATAACTAAACTCGAATCTGTTTAGATTCGAAAATACTATTATTTTACAGTAAAATATGTTTAAATCAAACTCATTCATGTTTAAGAATTTCATTATTATCTGCACTTCATTTTTTATATGTATTCAAATTAGTTTTAGTTTGATTTTTAAAATGCAGGTTTAATTGTTTTACTAACTTAAAAATTGTAACATAAAATGAACATGAACGAGTTTGTTTCAAATATCAACGAAGTTAAAATATTTACATGAGTAAGAGATTAAACATAAATGTTAAATTTAATCACGAACGAGTTTGAATTGAATAAAAATGAAGTAGCTAAATACAACTTTTCTTCTTTTTGGCATCGAAAGTCATGGAGTGTGTTTATGTTCCGCGTGTGTTTGTGATCTTACTAAAGTGAGTAATTTATAAAATAATAAAGAAATATTTGACTACCATTATAATGTTACATAACTGAAGTTCTGTTTCAAGCAAAAATATAAACCATAAGATTATTCGAGGAGTGGAAGTTAATACCATTGTTCCCTGCTCTCTATTGTAAGTGTAAAAATATTTGTTTCAAAAACTGTTTATTTATATAGTTTTATTTAAAAAAATACTGATTAACAAGTATGTTTTATAATTAACTATCATTTGACTTCTATATTCTTGCCACAGGACGACAAGAGCTCGACGAAAGACGTAAAAAAAGAAGCAAATTCCAGAAGACGAATAATTATATGAACCAGAATTTGAAGATGTTCTCAAGATGTGACAAAGATGAGATCTTAAAGCGCTCCACAACAATTTAATGACTTTTTGGAAAAATGTAAATAAATAAAATAAAAATATAAATACATACATAATGTAGGTACTTATTAATTTGTATTTGTGTTGAGTATTTTTTTTATTTCTGAATTTCTGAAAAATCTGAAGTAACAAAAAATTAATATGATTCTATTTGAAACAACATCAAATAAAGTTGATAAAAACAAAGATAAGCATGTTTAAATCAAATAGAAAACGTGGTAAATTTAAACCAAATCATGTTCAAATAGGGTCAAACATGGGTAAATACGTTTCTATTCAAATTAAATAGATATCGATTCCATGCCAAATCGTATGTGTTTGAGTTTGATTTAAATATGAATATGTTTGATATTTTTCTCAGTGTAGAATTAACAGCTTGAATTCTGTTATCCCAAAAAAAATTGATTGGAAAACCGATATAGTTGTTGATAGCCTTGATCAATTAGTTCATATGTTAGTTCATGATTTTTGATTGACGGCTACCGAGCCGAATTCACTGAGTGCCGCCTTTTGCGAGCACGTCTCGATCATAACGAAGCCGCCTATCCACAGTTTTACGGCTGACGTGGCAGTTAAGCGGCCTCTCTATCCTGTATCAGACTATTTAAATAGTGGAGTGCATTATGTTGAATATAGCCACTTAAACGCATACTCCGTTGGAGTAATAACACCCAAAGATTAAGCTATTAGCTGAGGACATTGTTCTTGCAAAGTGAACCTGAACCAGCTGTTTATGATGTCTTCCCCCCGACTCTGATATTCTGTGTAATCCAAGGCAGCGACATATATTTCAAACACCTGAATCTTTTCCTTTTGAAATGGAGCAACGTTGAACCACACCGGCCATCTATAGGTAGTCAACGGCCCGATGAAGGCCAGGTAGCAAACCACTCTTACCCTGGTGTCAAGCTGGCCGCTATAAAAGAACTGTTTTGTTAGGCAAACGCTCCAATAATCCTTGTCAGAGTAGCATTTATATGTCTGTCGAAATACAAATACTGACCTAACTTCTACTGGCCAAAAGACACTTGTAGTCGATCGTGAATCTTCTTCGACGTTTGGCATTTTTTTAGCAAACGATAATTTGATCACCCCCGCAGACGAAAACTAAACCGAACTCCGCGATAAAATTACGAAGTTCCTAAATCTTCTTTTCTTCCTTTTGGAATTACACAGTTGTTTATGATCTTGATTTTTTTTTAATAACTATTTTTACATACAAACTATGACCAATTCTTAATTTTAATTAGCTAAAACGAAAGTTCCTAACTCTTTAAACACAACCGACTATGCAATTTTGTCGGCATTTATCATTATGGTCTTAATAATTAAATTGTCTGTTTTTTACTTTCGACTTATGTGTATATAGATACTATAAGGCAAGTTATGCATTCGTAAACAAAATCGAACTCGAAATTTTGTTCAAAATTTTGCATTACGATGATAACGAAAGCGAAAAAACTGGGTCTCGCATTTCTGTCTGTTCGACTACAGCCTAAGCGGCTGGGCCGATTTTCTTTAAACTTGGTAGATACCATTTTGAATTTTTCCCCCCACACGTTTTTTTTTTCTTTTTTTTAAGACCAAAAATAACAGTACCTGCCATACGAATCTTTTTTCCGAAATTGTATAAATATTTTTTTTTTTCAAAAACTGTCGCACGGAATTAAAAAAAAAAATTCAAAAAATTTCATTTATTTAGAGCTAGGTAATGGTTGAAAAATTTTTTCCAAAAACTAGTTATTTTTGGTAGCCCCCTTGGAACCATTCCTTTTTGTTTTTGATTTTCTTGAATTAAGCATTTTTTCTATGCTGAAGCTCCTCCAAAGTTTTTTTTTTTGGAAATTTAAACTCATAAGCGCAAAATTTTAAACATTTAAAACCTACTCTAAATCAATTTTAGAATGGGAGTCGACTCTAAATATTGAGTATAAAACGGGAACCGACTTTTTGTTAATTTTAAAGGACATAAACTATACTTTAACGTTAAAGAGCTCGTCTTACCTTTTCATACCAAAGAAAATTGAAGAAAAAATGATGTTTTATTCGATTTTTTAAGGATGTTTTTTTTTTTTTGTAAATAGACAGAATCACTGAATATTATAAATTCGAAACAATCGTACACAAGTGCTCTACGATTAACAAATCTGTATATACAAATGTACAGCTAGTATACGAGTATAGCTAAATGAATCTGCACCTTGCAACAACAAATTGAGTTCTTATGCTGTGAATTTGCGATTTATACTTTATTTCAATCTAAAATAATGTAAATAACTTATAAACAATCAAAATCTGTACCGAGGTAGTATATATAAAATGTACTTTTTTCGGCGAAAAATTATTTGGTTTGAAGTTGTCTGTTCTTTTTACTTTTTTTTTTTGTGTTTTTGTAGTTGTGTGAGTTATGTATCTGTAAAATTAAGGGTTTTTCAACGCAAATTCACTTAGGTTCTGTTGTAAGACCAACATTAGTTAGAAGAGTTGTCTAACGTGATTAAAATTATGAAAAAGTTAGACAAAGTCTCAAAAATAAATGACTGCGTTAAGTAGAGTAGGTTTTATTGCTTAAACGAGAAGCCTTTAAAATTTTGCGCCATAGTCTATTACATAAGAGCATGTCCGTGCGACTCAGTCGTGTATTTTATTAACTTTGATATGAAATTATTCAAGAAATATTTATTGAGTTATTTCTGTTTGTATGTACATACATCCAATTTATTATCTTTGGATACTACTTAACAAGGTCCTGACCAAGCAACTGCAAAGTCCAAGTGGTACCACGCAATTTTTTGTGGGCTATGGGCCAAAAAAAAAACTTTTACAACAAAAAACAAAAATATATAGTGAAATTCTAGAGAAAGAAATATAAAACTAACCTAAGTTTTTCGATTTTGAATTATACTCAGGAACATCCTGTTAGTGTTCGGAATTATAAATAAATAAGATGGATCTAATTTAATAAGCTTAAGAACATTTGCAATAGAAAATGTTAAATTTGGTACTTTGTTTATTCTTAAAAATAAAATCTGTGGAAAATATTGCAAATTTCACTTTTATGAATTGGTTTTCATAAAGTCCAACTCATTTGTCTAGAAAAAAGACTTTAATTTTCTTATTAAATTTCATAGATGAACTGGTTTAGATTAGCCCTCTTAGTTCAACATATTTACAATATCGACATTTAATATATCATATTCCTGATTTTGTTCTGTACAGTCATTAATTTTGACATACACGGTTACAACCGAACCTGAGTTACGAAAATCCCAATACTTTAAAGTTTTTTTGTTCTATCATGTTGTAAATATAAACCATTTCAACACGTTAGGTATAAGTACGTATACTTAGCTCTAATATCATTAAATATCTCTAATGGACAATTAGGCTCCTTTGTGTGCTTACGTTTCAAAAATGGTGGACTCCAAAAAATAAGTGTGTGTGGATGAATGGATAATAATCCTGCATGAGCAAGGCTATCCCTTCGTAAACATTTTGTTCTATCTTTGAAATTGAATTCTAACCCCAGTTTTGCACCTAAATATACACAAACATGATACGTAGTTCGGAAGGATTTTTTTTACGTGTACTGGGCCTCAGAAAGGAGAGTATTCAAATTCAGTTTCGCACTCAGTGAACTCCAGTTGTTTGGTTTGTGTTGGTAGGTTTTGTTCATATCAACTTAAATCCCTTTGTAAGTCAGCACATATCATTAATTTCTAATCAAAACATCTCACAAAGGACCCCAACGCAATGAAAAGGTTTATATAAAGCCAGTGGTGTCCTTTGAAAGTGTTCTTATTTTCTTTCTACATTTTGTGTGAATTCAAAAATAAATGCCAATAATAAGGATAATAATCTTTTCATTTAAATAATAAATTTAGCATGTTTAAGCATCTAAAATCTACACTTCTATACATCCTATCTACAGGGTGAGCCTAGCGGTTTCTTTTTTTTTTGACAACTTTGGGAAATATTAAAAACTTATTTCCAAGTGCTGTGTAGCCCAAGCAGGGCGTTATTTTAAAAGAAGTTTTGGCCGAAATGTAGCGCACTCCGTGCCCGTTGTACACAAGTTTGTGCAAAAGGTTCGTGAGACTGGTAGTTAAATGGGCAACACTCATAGTCCCCGTCGTCGAAGGGTGCGCACAGACGAGAATGTGGCTGCTGTAGCCGAGAGTGTGGGACTCATTTCACGAACATCACCTCGCCATCGACCTCAAGAGCACATTTCACGAGCTAGCTTGGGCCCTAGCACGTAACTTGATACGCTCGAGTTAGGTCGATACAATCGAGAACAGGTAGTTCTCTCTTATGATCAGCCGATTGTTTTCGATTCAATTGAATCAAATAAGGAACTCCCTATACTCGATTACATCGACTACACTCGATTGTATCAAGTTACGTGCTGGCACCCCTGATGACAATTCTGCACAAGTTCCAATTAACTCAGCAATTAAAGGCGCACAGCCATCCGCTTAAACGAAGTTGTGTTCCATAATTAATTCCAATACTAATAAAGCTATAATACATGTAAACGTTTAATTTTGTTCATTGTATTTTTAAAAAGAAACTAGTATTTGGCCTACCCTTTCTTTGCTTATCATAAATATAAATCAAAAAGATGGAAATTAAGGAAGTACATAGTTATTTACTTTGCCAGCTTGATAGTTTGAAGGAATTTCTAATCTTCGAACGTTCTTGCTCTTATGTAAAAGAACTTTGAAATTTAAAAATTGAGTATAAATATAAAACCATGTCTGATTTCTAGAAAAGTATGAATTTATGCAAACAAGGTTTAAAAATTTTGTTTTATTATTAATTTAAGATCTTATATAAGAAATTTCTTTTATTTTTTTTGTTTGAAAAATATGTTGAATGCCAATTTTAAGTATTTAATAATGTATGTACACTTTTGGAAATAATTTCAAAAAATAATCTTTCACTCGTTTTCAAGATTTTGATTTTTCAAAAAAAAAATTTTTTTTCAAAAACCAGAAACATATTTTTTCGAATATTTTTATATACAATGTTATACGCAAACAATTTGATAGAAAGTCGTTAGAACCGTGAATGAGAAAGTCGAAAATAAAAACGGTTCTATGTATTACAGGAACCGTCAATAACATTTTTCCAATTCTTTTTTTCTAATACTCTTATGCGAAATGCGAAATTTTTAAGCTAAGTGCAGACGGTTGTCAGATCTTACAAGGTTGTCAGAAATCGTTGAAACAATGTTACAATTCTTGACAACCGGTTTAACTGACAATTTTCAACCTGACGAAGCTGTCGGAAAAGTCATTGTCAAGCCAGTGTAAGGACAAGAACCTGACGATGAAATTGTCAGACTTTGGGACACAATCTGCCAACCGTGTTACCTTACAATTATTATTGTATTTAGCTACGAGTATTGTCACCTCATTAAGGAAGTTACCTTCCTACAATGACCTACCTTCGTATTATTACTTTAATTTCTCACTCGGTTTGATATTTGATTGTGCAGTGCTGTTTGCATGATAGTGGCAGCAAGAACGTTTGTAGCGTAAAATAATTTTAACTCTAGCATGAGCTCGCACATACTATTTTCTCAACTCCTTGCAATCGAACACTTTGCAGTTCACTAAACTGAAAATTGGTTATTTTGCTTTATCGATTTATTATTGCCATAGCAGTGATATCCATGATGCATATATACTTAGGTATAGGTATTATTTTTATAAATTGTGGACAGTCCCTGTATCGAAAAAAGAAATAAAAATGGAATCGGGGGATAGTTTCAGGAATTGATTCAAATCGCCCCAAGGCATTGTGAAGTTGAATGGTTGCATTGAGAAGAATAAAACAGTAAGTTGATGGATACAATGAAGAACTGGCAGTTTCAGAGGAAAAATAAATGAACTAAGATAGGTACTTATCTTTACATTATTTATTATTTATTTAATTCGTTAATGGTCTAACGTTAAAAAAACTTATAGCTAATTACATATATTTTAATTTAAAAAATAATTTATCTACAAATAAATAAATATGTATATATAACTACAATATTAGAGTGTTAAAAAAGTTTTCTTGAAATTTTTTACTTTTGACATTGTCGTTTATAGAAGTAATTAAAAAATAATATTTATTGAAAACTGAAATCAATTGATTTAGAGGGCTGTTCGCACCATAGTTTGTTTTGCTGAAAATCGGACATAGAGGCAACTGCCTTCTTATGCTAGTTTGACTATAGCTAAAATTTAGACGATGCAGAGCTGATGGAGATATTATTGAACCATTTATTAATTTTACAATAAAACAAAGCTGGAGATACTGTCTATGTTGTGAAAGTGATGGGAGGTTTATAAGCAAGAGTCTGTGAGAATATGGAGGTAGTGTGGATCTCTGGGACCACGGAAAAAAACGAAGACAAAATCGCAAAAACCTTTTTTGGATACCTTCAAGTCTGTTTATATGAACAGAATAGTAAGGTGCCCATATTACGCAGCCGTATTCAAGTATTGGTCGGACAAAAGATATGTAAAGGAGCTTGAGGACGTAGGGATCACGAAAATCGCGAGAGAATCGTTTAATAAAACCGAGAATTTTATTAGCTTTTTTAACTATAAAGTTATAATGGTCAATGAACATTAATTTACTGTCAAGAATAACTCCTAAATCAGAGAAAACTGATAGCTTACAAAGAGAAGAAGAGTCTAATATGTAATTATAATCTATAATTGTTTTTTTGCGTGTAAAACACATTGTTTTACATTTGTCAATATTCAAGAAAAGTCGGTTTGTATTGCACCATTCCCTAAAACTATGTAGATCTTCTTGAAGCTGTGAGCAGTCATTAATTGAACATATAGTTTTGAAAATTTTAATGTCATCAGCGTATATCAGAACCGAAGAGTATTTTATCACAGAAGTTATATCATTTATATATAAGATAAATAATAGGGGTCCTAAATGGCTGCCTTGTGGAACACCAGAGTTAACGTAAAATTGATCAGAGAGCTCATTTCTAAAAGTAAACTATAATTTCTATTCGTTAAATATGACGAGATCCACATTAAGAATTTGTCATTAAATCCTAAGGCTTTAAGTTTATGGACTAAGGTCTTATGACATAGTTTATCGAAGGCTTTACTAAAATCTGTGAACACACAATCTACTTGTTTCCGATTTTCAAAGGAGTCAAGACAAAAAGAAGTAAAGTGAAGTAGGTTTGTAATAGTTGATTTATTTTGGACGAAACCGTGTTGATTGTCACAAATGATAGACTTACAGTTAAAGGATAACATATTACATACAATGGACTCAAACAGTTTGGGAATAACAGAAAGTTTGGCGATGGGTCGGTAATTCGTGATTTCATTCTTAGACCCTTTTTTATGAATTGGAATTATAAAAGCACTTTTCCATAATAATGGAAAGATTGAGCATCTAAGGGATTCATTGAATAATAAAAAAAGAGGATAGGATAAATAGGACGCACATTTTTTTAACACACAAGATGGTACACCATCAGGACCAGGGCTGAAACATTCGTCAAGTTCTGAGACGCTACGAACAATTGAATCTTCACATATGGTAAAGTTAAGTGAGTTAAGGTGTGGAAAATTTTGGGCTGGAAAGAACAAATCGGAAGATTGAAAAGACGGAGGCACATCGAAAGCATCTTTAAAGAAATTAGCAAACATATTTGAAATTATTTGGGAGTCATGACTTGTTGTGTTATTATATGACATTGAGTTAGGGTAGCCATCAACTTTTCTTTTACTTTTCACGAAGTTCCAAAAGTTTTTTGGGGTCTGTTTTAACTCTTCTTCAATTTTTAAAATATAATCTGAGTAAAGAGTGTTGAAATAATCAGTGAAAATATATTTAATTTCGGAGTAAGTTCTGAAATCATCATCAGCTCTGGTTTTACTAAATTTAAGCCATGCTTTATTTCTTTTATTTTTTAAGTTTTTTAAGTGAGCGTCAAACCATGGTGGAGTTTTAAGATTATAGCAAGATTTGCGTAATGGTGTAGTTTCGTAAAAACAGTTAAATAGAATACTATAAAATTTAAGACACATATCATCAATATTACGATTTAAGAGAATTTGATTCCAATCAACATTACACAACAAATTGGTTAGTTCATTAAAGTTACATTTTTTAAAATTGAATTCTAGTTTTTCATTTGAACTTAGAGGGATATTGCATACATTTATATTAAGTGATATATTTAAAGCTGGATGGTGACGGTCTTCTACTAGTAGTATAACATCGGCTGAAGTTACAGCTACGTCAGCATTTATTGTGTCGGAGAAAAATACTAAATCCAAATATTTATTAAAGCGGTTTGCAACCCCATTAAATTGACTAAGTCCACAAGAAGCTAGACCATCAATGATTAAGAACTCATTAGTACTCGTCGGGTTGACAGGGGAAAAATTGTTGAAATCTGTTGATTTTTTCCAGTTCAGGTTTGGAAGATTGAAATCACCTACGATAAGGAGCTCATCATTTGGTTCCATTTGGTCATGAATTTTCTCAATTAAGTTTATACAGTTTTCATAGATACAGCTTGAAGATCGCGGAGGTATGTACACTGAGATGATATAAAGATAACCTGTTATCAATTTGATTTTGATACACAGTATTTCGACGTCAGAAAGATCAAAAGCATCAACCAAACTGCATATTAAGTAGTTTTTGACTGCAAATACAATTCCACCACCAACTGTCTCTGTTTCATTAGAGTGGTGCCTGTCTCGTCTGAAAACTTGGTAAGTTGAGTCGAAGAGTTCGGTATCTAAGAAAGAATTATTTAGCCAAGTTTCTGTTAATATAATTATGTCATGTTGGAGATGATTTATGTTTTTGTAGACCGCATTGATCTTTGTCCTTAGTCCATTGACGTTTTGGTAATAAATCAGAACTTGCTGAAGCTGCTTCTTCGATGATATTGCATTGTCCGTGTCTCTTGAAAAGGGTTATGGGATGAGGTTCTTATTTTATGTTGCTTATTTTCAAATTCATGTATTATTATCCCTTTTGGCCAAAGTGATGATGAGTTGAGAAGATGGAAAATTGAATCTGGAACTCTTATCTTAAAAGATGCATATTTGGAGTAGTTTCGATGAATCATTTTCTCAACTTTTGATAGCGAAGATGTACCTGTCTTATTTGAAATAAAGTTTTTTATATCGAGGGCGTTTGTTGAGGGGTCAAGTTTAGATATAAATAATGTTCTATGACCTTCTACTACTTTCAATCCACTTGAAATGGGTGAATTTAGATGATTGACAAGACTAGGTTTTTTGGTTGAATGAAATGATGCAGATTTTATATTAGGTAACGTTGATGATGATGGATTTACTACAACAGTTATAGGCTCAATTAATGATGGTGAGATTACTGGTGCTATGATTGGGTCAAAAGATGTTGATAATGTAGATGGAGGTAGAGATGATTGAAGAGGTTGAGGAAGCGGCGGAGATGCGGTGATAGAAATAGATGTAGCAGGCTTCTTATTTGAGGGATTAACTTCACAAGATTCGGTATCAGTTTCGTCAATTTTTCGCTTTAAAGATGATGTATCGTTTATCCGAAATTCGGAGTCAGTGGCCTCAACGTTAAGAGCGCCGTCCAATTTATGGTCGTCATAATCGTCCTAGCAGATCAACAGTTAAGCGTCTAGTGGAAAAATTTGAATCCACAGGCCTCGGTCGTGCGATTTGACGCAGACTATTTCCTGTGGGGCAGAAGTATCGGCCGATTTATGCTTGAAAACCGTCGAAAATTGGGTTCAGCGTCTGGACTTCTGCAAGCGTGCCCGTGGTGGCCATGAAAAAGAAATCGAGTTTCATACATAATGGCATCGAACGTACTTTCACAGGAATAAAGAATTTCTTGATATCCAAAACCGTTTTTGTTTTATTTAAAAAAAACTTTTGTAGCGCTCTTATTGAAAAACCCGATATAAAAACAACAGTAGCTATGAAGCAAAGTAAAAAATTAAAAATATTAAATAAAATTAAGTCTTAAAGTTTTGGTTGGAAAAAGTTTTGTTGGTTGATGGGGCAGTCTTTTTTTCGAAACCTTCTTTGGATTTCGTAGGCTCAATAAGTTTTTTTGGCATTTGCTAAAATATTAAGCAATAGTTCAAAATTTATTTCATTTTTTTGTAGTCTTTAAACGCTCGCTTATGGCCATTGACTAATGTGATTTATGTCAAAAAATAAAAGGACCAGTCGTTGAAGATGATTATGATCAAGCCAACCAGTAAAGGCATTTGCGACATATTCATAAAATTTTTCCGAACTCATCCATCCGGTTTCAGAACGTCAAATGATCCAATCTTTCAGCATACTTTCGACAACTTTTGATGATGGATTGCATATTTAGGGGAATACAGTACCTTAAGTGCACCAAATTGCCTAATCACTACTAGAAAGCTCAAACCATTGTCAGGAATCAAGCAAATTCAAAGCATTTACTAATAAGGTTTTACTATTTGTTTGATATCTTCGTTTCATTTTGTCTGAAATTAGTTAGTTTTCAAATGTATGGCAGGACTTACGAAACAAAAATATAAGAAGTGTTCGAACAAACGAAACCAAAAATAGAAGAAGTTTCCTTTAATCGAACACTATAGAAAAGGTTTTCCAACACTGGCCCTAAAGTTTTTGGTATCATTGTTGAGAAAAAAACGTTAAAAGAATTTAATTTGATCTAATATTCATTGTCTGACAGAAAAAATACGATTTTGGCGAAGTTGCCTTCGAACACTAGTGTTCGAATAGGCAATTCGAAAAAAATCAGCTTCCTATGATCGAACAGTGAAAATATAATAAAATAATTAAGTTTTAAGATAAAAATCTTTCTTTAATATCTAATGTTAGAAACTATTTAATGAAAAAAAAAACTTAAAAAATAGATATCTACCTTCATTTAAAGACAAAAAACACAGTTTCTCACTACACCCGCCACAGTTCTTAATTCTAGCAAATCCGTAAATAACCAAACTATCTGAAGCTAATTACAAACTGCCATTTTTTCAATCTTGACATTAAGTTAAGCAGTTGGTAGTTCTTTGTAGTTTAGGGGAATAGCACATGCTGAATTTCCTATTTGTTGAAGTTGAAAATTTCAGAAATAACACAGTTTAGACGGTTTTTCTCAAAAAGTGTTCGACTACTGGGAGTGTTCGGAATTAGGCTACTCTTCCCCACATGAATGATTCTTATAACACTCTTGTTCTGCCAGGCAAACCACGAAAACAAACAGATCTCAATTAATTAATCTCAATCATGAGGAAATAATTAAATGGGAAATCAATTTTCTTCAATACTCAACCAAACCATTTTCTTCTTTCGTACCAGAGTCAAAACAATACATCATACAGGAGGATGCCGGAAAACCAATGTCAAAAGCAAATAAAACCTTGCACCTCGTTCCGAAACCAATTACCTTTGCTCTTGTAGTTTTCGTTAATAGGTTCATCTAGTTGTATTTCCATTAGAAATCCCTACAAAGCACTTTTGCAATAAAATCCAATTTAACAAAATAGCCTGGGTGAAAGCCAAAATCTTGTACATCAATCTCCTCCACCTATGTATATTATACATGATGATGATGACCTTACTAAAAATGGTCATTTATAACTCCTTAGAAATTTTTACTTCTTGAATAGCATTCGATTTAGTTCGTTTTTGACATTGCATGTATGAGATTATTTGGTCATTAAAATTTACAGGAGGCACTGTTTGTTCTTCTTCAAATATACATTCATATGGATTGTAAGTAGCTATTTTAAGATTATAAGGTTATGTTATGGTTGACTAAATACTAAATTAAAAACATTTCTGTACCTATTTTTTGCATAATAATGGAATCCTAATTGATAACGTACGCTATGCTACCTATGTACATACATAATTAACGTAACACAAGTGCAAATAGAATGCACGAATAGGCCGCACGAACTTGCTCTTATGTAAAAGACTAAGAATTTCAAAAAGGAATGTTAATTTATTTATTTAATACAAAAGTACAAAAAGAATTGAATTCTTATTATAAGTACATACTTAACTTTATATTTTAATAACAAAGGTCATGAGTCTAATTTAATTTTTATTAATTGCAAACAAAACATTAATTATTAAAAAAAAAAAATAACTAAAAAGATGGACATGAAAGCAAGAAAGATAAAGAAATTAGGGGAATAAAAAAATGATCTAGAACTTTCCTAAGAACAAAAGCTGTTATTGTTGCTGGTTATAACATACTAGCCGACCCGAACTCGCGTTGCTTCGCAAATTTTAACTACGTATATTTTTTTAATATTAATTTTAGCATATGAAAACATTTCTCAATGGGACTGAGCAAATTTTCTACAATAATATTAATTTTAGTTTATATGTATATACTTACCGTATCGAATTAGATTCACTTGAAAAAAGAGTTTGTTCATGTTTGTGAGTGTATTCAAGTAACTTAAAAAATAAAATGCACGACTGGATCGCACAAACTTGCTCATATGTAAAAGTACTTTGGAATTAAAAATACTTTTTATAAATATGAAACATGGATTTAATGAGAAAAAAATGTTCAAATGTATGGAATTGCAAACTGATTAATCTTTTTAATATTAAAGTATTTTTTATATAACAAATTTCCTTAAAATTTTTCAAGAACACAATTTGAGATGCCAAATTTTAAGTATTTAGTAGTATTTAGAAATAGTTTTTTTTCGAATATTTTTATATACAATATTATTTTACACTTAAGGGGGCTCCTGTTGAAAATGTTTGGTTAAAATCGTTAGAGCCGTTAATGAGAAAGTCGAAAATCAAAAAAACCGTTCTATGACAGGTACCGTTAATAACATTTTGCCCCCAATTTTTTTTTTACCAAAATGTAGTCCAATCCATAATATTATACCTAATTTTTTTATCAAAATCGTTAGAGCCGTTTTCGAGATAAATAAGAGTTTGGAATACTGGTGTATGGGGGGTACCGTTAGTTTTGGAGCTTAAAAAAATTTCAATCCCTTAACTACGGGGATTGAAGAACAAACGTCTAGTGGTTTAGGATGTAGGGAGTGGTACAGACATACAGACACACTGAAACATGTTTTTTGTGTACTAAATTGTTCGTAAAATTTGTATAAAAAAAATGATATGCAAATTGTTAGTATTCAATAAAATGCATTTTATAACGTAATTTAAAAATTTATTCATGTATCCGTTTTCAAGATATTGAATTTTCAAAACAAAACTTGTATAATTTTTTTAAAAATCCAAAAACAATTTTTTGGAAAAAAATGTTTAGATTTTATATTTTAAAATGCATAGGAGCTTCTGCATAAATATTTTGGTTAAAATCGTTAGAGCCGTTAATGAGAAATTCGAAAGTCAAAAAAACCGTTCTATGACAGGTACCGTTAATAACATTTTCCCCCAAAATTTTTTTTGACCAAAATGTAGTCTATATCCATAATATTACACCTAATTTTTTTTATCAAAATCGTTAGAGCCGTTTTCGAGATAAATGAGATTATGCATTACGGGTGTATGGGAGGTACCGTTAGTTTTAGAGCTAAAAAAAAAACAATTTCTCCTCTAGGGAATCACCGAAGACCCCTAAGTACCGAGTTTGAAGAAAATATCTGCAGTGGCTTAGAGGCTCTATATCGACGTACAGACATACGGACATACAGACATACGGACATACAGACATAGAGACAGACAGACGGAATTGTCGGACCCACTTCATTCGTCTTCGCTATCATCGTAATGTCAACTTTGATCAAAATCTCGAAATCGATTTTTTTTCCAAATGCAGAACTTGCCCTATAGTACTTAGTACCTACACATATCGCAAGTTAAAACAATGTGTGTGTGTCGGTTAGTTAGATACAATACAGAAAAATTGAATATGTAGGTAGGTAGGTAAGAGAAAAAACGTTACTATTGAATTGAACAGATATTAAGAGAGAGAGAGAGAGCATGGGAAGAAAAGAAAATTAAAAATGTTGAAATGATAATGAAATGAAACAAAGCAGTGACCTCGCGATTGTGATGAAATCTAATTCCTAGTTTATAATTTTATAATTTGTTTTCATTTATTTCTCAGGTTGTGTGTGTAAGTAAGAACTGATTTTGGGCTTAAAATTTGCGCAACAATATTGACTTTATGAAGCAATGCTAATCTTTGTCGATTATTGTATAGGTTTTAAGATATGAGTGGTTGTATAAGTCAACTAATGAAAAAAATGGACAAAAAATGTAAAATTAATAATATTTAAGTTTGACAAACTATTAATGAAAAAAAATTATAGCCATAAACACTCTTATAACAATATAGAAAATAATAAAATTAATTTCAAATAAATCGGTTGACTACTTTCTGAGATCGTGCGTTGCAAACTTTAAAATGGTTTCGCTTTTATATAATAGTATAGATTTTATTCAAACTTTGACTTTTTGAAAATTATTTGGGTCTTGCAATTTCGGATCGACAACGACAAAGAATTCCGTAGCTTAATCGAATGAAAGAAAAATAACTTCGTGCTTTCCAAATAGTTAAAATTTGTTACGATGATATTACATGTTCTGTAAAAGTACCCCGGTTCTTTATTCCTGATTTGATTGTAAAGTAAAATACAACTTCTACAGTTCAAAAACTTTTTAAAAGACATAGAATAAGAGCCCACAGCAATTTTTGGGTGTGATTGATAACAAAAAATAATTAGCATAATTAGATAGGCCTTTTATAGTTATTTACAAATGTGAAAGTCTCGCATACTCTAGTGGGAGAGAGTAGAGTTAAGCCCCTTGATTCAAAATATCGAGGTCCAAGACGTTTTACAGACAGCCTTCTGCCTGCCAGACGCGATAAGAATAGGCTACATCTTGCACTAAGAAGGCCACTTTCAAAACGTCTTGGTTCTCGATATTTGCAATCAGGACACTTAGCTTTTCATTTTGAAGTTACGGCAAATTTTGTATCCCAATTTTTTAGATTTTGGAAAGAACTGCATACTAAATGCACTATAATGCACTATTGCGCCCACTAGAGTATGCAAAACGTTCACATTTATAAATAACTTTAAAAGGCCTATCTAATTATGCTAATTATTTTTTGTTATCAATCACACCCAAAAATTGCTGTGGGCTCTCGGTCTAACAGTCCCGTAATTTGTTAGTTTAGGTAAGGTTAGTGGGCTGACAGTTGATCTTGTTACCGTCACACTTAGATCAATTTAGATCCGTTGCGATACCCTAGGGTTTGTGACCCCTTGTATTGAAACCTATGGTAATCCTATGTCGATCAAGCCCGTTAAGGGTAAAGATGGGATACAGCAAGCTTTAGCCTGAAATGTCAGAGGGTATTGCTAAAGTATTGAAATTTCTAATGTCACATAATAGCCTGGCTAGGGAGAGGTATACGCCTTTTCGGGGGTATTCCTTTCCTTTACCTCCACTTGAGCAATCATTCCCCCCACCAGGCCCGTAGGAGCATGTGGCTGCGTGCAACGCCTGGTAGATGAGTTTGAAGAGTCAGTGTTTGGTGTATATGTTCGTTTGTCTGGTCGTTAGTTAATTCAAAGAGGCTTTTTCCATACCAAAGAGGATTTTACCAATCTTAGGTAGATGTGGCGCCATCGACCCACTGATGCTCGTGCTTAACGTAGGAGTGGCAACCGCAGGTTTATAGGCGAAGTGCCAATTCTCCGTTGGTTCTGCTCTCACAAGGAACACGTGCGTCGTTGTCGTTTTCGTTCGTACTATACTGTCGTACTGTAGTTGAAGGCGGTTTTCATAGATCAGGAATTCTCAAGCCATTTGGTATCATTAACGAATTTTAACATGATTTTGCTTGGAATGTCAGAGAGCTCCTCCAAGTCGTTGAAAAAGTGTCTCCCTAGACGTCTGTTTCTTAGATGATATAGCGCAGGGCAGTGACACGGGTAATGAGGAGTGTCCTCATGTATCTCTTCGTCACCGCATCCTCTGCATAAGTCGTCCATACAGAGTTTCATCTTTATCTTGTGGTAATTTGCTTACTAATGGGTGATTTTTTTGCTATTTCCTTTTTGTGTCACTGTCAAACATCTTCAGTTTGGTCTATAATTTAACCATGAATTGTTTTACAAACAACCAACGCTCACAAATTATCCGAATTTTATTATCACGCGCGCTCTGTTAAGAAAGTTCATCGCGCGCTTCTTCCATTTTATGGTCGGTTTAATCGACCTACTGAGGCGGCTATTCGGGCTATTTGGACATTAAACCACCAACAGCCTTACGTAGAGTGCGAACTGAAGAAAATATCGCAGCTGTATCGGCCAGTGTTAGTGATGACCGTGAATTATTATCGATTCGGCGCCGTTCGCAGCAATTGGGCCTCTGTTACTCCACTACGTAGAAAATTTCGCGGAAGAATTAAGGTGAATGCTCATTTTTGGTTGAATGGATACGTGAACAAGCAAAACTGCCGTATTTGGAGTGAAGAGCAGCCAGAAGTATTGCAAGAGCTTCCAATACAATTAAAGATTTCATGCATTTTTCTGAATTTTATGTGTCGCGTTATATTTCTTGCCCTTCGTTTATATTTTCTGCCTATACTAAATTGGCCTTGGCGTTTTTTGCCATTCATATTTACTCGTAATTCATTGAAGGCTGTTAATAACTAGGAAACGGTGTCAAGACAACTATTGTACCATTTACGAAGAAAGGTGGGACACACAATATTTCAGAATTCCAAAAGTTAGTAAACTCGTCCTTAACGTGTCAGAATTCTATTATGGAATATGTGATTAAATAAATTGGCGCAAAATTTTAAACGTTGTTCACTTAACGAATAAATCCGGCTGTACTTAACACACTCGTTTAATTTTGGGACTTTATCTCACTTTTTCATAAATTTAACTCTTCTAACTAATGTGGATTTCATTAAATTATTTTCATTTAGCCAAGTTCAAATATTTTTTTTTTTGAAGAATCTAGTTCTTCATACATGCATACATACATGTGTACATTTGTATACGCAGATTTATTTGTACATCGCCCGCCGTAATTTTACAAAATTAAAGATCTAAGAACACTTTTGTACGATTGTTTCGCATTTCTAATATTCAGTGTATTAACAAAGCACGTCTTTTAAAAAATCAAATAAAACGTCAGTAAACATTTTTAATTCGATTTGTTTATGAAATGACAAAAGTACACCTTGAAAAGATAAAGTAGCTAATTTCTACTGTATATTAGGGGGCCACAGTATGCAATGGAGGGGACTTTAAATTTCTGCCGACTCTGAATTGCTAGAATAGAAAGCAATTTTCATGACAAAATATACTCTTAGCGGATTTGTCACTTCCTCGCAACAGACAGTTTTCCTGAAAAAACAGTTTTTTTAGTACGAGTAGGTAAGACATAATTTAATTTAAGCCATAAATTTTGTTGCTGTTGGCAGTGTTTGTTGTTAGTTTGTTAGAAGGAAATAATAATAGAAGTATTCAGATCTGGCTATGATATTCATCTTTTTAAAATTTGAAATCCCAACAGTGGCATTATATTTTTATCTGCTATAATGTCAGTTAAGAAATGTCTGTATGACAAAATATATTATTTAAATATTAATCAAATGGATGAGTGGATGCTCAATGTTGCACAATGTTTGCGAACTATTCGTGCAAATTAATAATCACTTTGTGCTTTAGGTTTTATAATTTTAGATACTTCCGCTACCGTCTTAAAGGAAGAGTGTTCCTAGCACTATAGTCAGATGGATAAGTAAAATGCTTAGTACAAGAACGGCGGAAGCATACGCAGGACTAAACGTCCAGAAAGTCATCACAACAAGAGGCTGTCCGCAGGGAGGGGTATTATCACCCTTGCTGTGGAGTCTTGTAGTTGATGAATTACTAGAAAGTCTAACCTCCCAAGGGATTCGATGTATTGGCTTTGCTGATGACATCGTTATAACGGCACTGGGGAAATACGAAGAAACTCTCTGTGATATAGTCCAGAGAGGACTTTCTATAACCAAGAAATGGTGTATATCTGTGGGACTTAACATCAACCCTACCAAAACAACGATAGTACCATTTACCAGTAAAAGACTTTTACCTCGCATGAAACCCATTCGGTTGGCGGGAGATGTAATCGACACCCAGAGGGAGGTCAAATATTTAGGAGTTACACTAGATAGCAAACTCCTCTGGAACAAGCATGTCGAAATAACTGTCGGGAAAGCCACAAAGGCCCTCATGATATGCAAGAGACTTGCAGGTAAATCATGGGGCTGCAAACCAAACATCATTAGATGGATGTACACCATGATGGTAAGACCCATCACTACCTATGGGGCAATTGCATGGCATAAAAGAACCGAACTAAACACAACTAGGAAATCACTAGACAAATTGCAAAGGCTTGCATGTATATGCATAACAGGAGCAATGAGAACATGCCCTACAGCAGCGATGGAAACCATCCTTCATCTGACGCCACTACACGTGGTCATTGAAAATGCTGCTAAGGGAGCCATAATGAGATTTGCCAAGGAGGGTACTGGGACGGGTAGGATTATTGGAAACAGAGAAAAAGATTCGATAATCCGGTCCTCAGTAACAAACCTCATTGACATCCCAAGAGATGGTATGATCAAAAGATATAACTTCGAAAAACATTTCAAAACGGAGTTAAGTTGCAAAAAAGACTGGCTAGGCGAAACAATAAACTATAGTCTTAAAGAAAATACCATCAAATGGTACACAGATGGATCGAGGACGGCTGAAGGGACTGGTGCTGGAGTTTTTGGGCCTAGAACTAAACTCTCCTTACCGATGGGACAGTCCACTAGCATATTCCAGGCAGAAGTAAATGCCATAGGCATATGTGCTGGAAGAAACCTCGATAGAAAATATAAAAACCAAAACATTGCCATCATGTCAGACAGTCAGGCTGCACTAAAAGCACTAAGCTCCTACACCATCAGCTCCAAACTTGTTTGGGAATGCGTGATTAAGCTTAACAAACTGGGCAAGAATAACACTGTCACGCTTCATTGGGTACCAGGCCACGTTGGTGTCCAGGGCAACGAAGTGGCAGACTCCTTAGCAAAAATAGGTGCATCGACACCCCTTACAGGGCCAGAGCCCTACTGCGGAATAGGAGAAAACGTGATCAAAAACAAAATCAAAACAGAAGAGGAGACAAAAAGATCAAAGATCTGGAAAGAACTCCCTAAGCTAAGACAGGCAAAACTATTACTCGGGGACTACAACCGAGAGCGTTTTCTAACCTGCATTAGCTTAAGTAGGAACAACCTCAGGAAAATCACGGGGCTTCTCACAGGCCACTGTAGGTTGAGAAGACACCTCAACATCCTTGGCTTAGTGAGCAACGCGACTTGCAGATTCTGCAACACTCACGAAGAGACACCTGACCACATACTGGGGAAATGTGATGCACTCATGCATCAAAGGCACAGGTATCTGGGCAAGCACCACATAAAGGAGAGCGAACTATCATCCCTTAAAATACTCCAAATACTTCGATTCCTCAGAGGAGCAGATTTGGAGGAAGAACTGTAGTAATGAGCCAACCTCATCCAGTTCTAGATGGGGGACACAATAGATCTTTAGGTCGCAGTGTTTTTATACCCCAATTTATTCATTCATTCATTCATACCGTCTTAAATAGAGAAAAAAATGATATGAAGCGAATTTTGGACCTAAGATACATAATCCACTTTATATCATCTGGAAATAGCATCTCACCGATGTTTAAGATTTTAATTTTGAGTTGTTCTTATTTTGGTGATTATTAAAGAAAGTTATAAATTTACTAGGTTTCTGTTTCATTTGAACTAACTTCTTGCTTGTTTTTAACTTGCAGTTTAAAAGAGATTTCTAAATTAATAATTTATGTTTAGTTTAGTTTAGCTTTCTAAAACTCAAAATTTGTTGATTTTAGTTAAAATTTGGAGATTTTAAACGTAATTTTTTGTTTTATTAAAAAAAAATATTGACGCAAGATTTTAGTCGAATAAGTACGATATTAAATTAGATTAAACATGATACTTGATTAAAACGACGATTTTACAAATTTTAATCGAGTTTGGCATCATACGAGTACTTTCTCTAACATTCTATTAATTAAAATCACTACATAGAGTTTTCGTGTCAGCCAACTTCATTATGAATGTTTGACATTTACACGATCTGACTTTTGAACGAACTGATTTTTTTAGGTACGAGTATGTTCTGAAGCAATTTTTAATAAACTAGCCTTAGCACGATAGTAGTTAGGAAATGTTTAAAATTAAGAAATAGAGAAGTTAGCAAATTGTTAAGTATAGTTCCTTAATAATACCTTAAAACTAGGCTGTTTAAAATGTTGTGTCCCTATTTTCAAACATTTTACGCATTTTTATTTTTATTTACTTAAACACTTTAATGTTTTCCTTTTCAAGTTATTCAAAATAATATCTTCAATTTTCTTACTTGCGATATAGGTACTATAGGGCAAGTTCTGCATTTGGAAAAAAAATTGAACTCGAGATTTTGATCAAAGTTGACATTACGATGATAGCGAAGACGAATAAAGTGGGTCCGACAATTCCGTCTGTCTGTTTGTATGTTTGTATACCTGTATGTCTGTACCTCGATCTACAGCCTAAGTCACTGGAGCTATTTTCTTCAAACTCGGTACTTCGGTGATTTCGTAGAGGGAACATTTTTTTTAAGCTCTAAAACTAACGGTGCCCCCCGCATACACCCGTAATGCAAAATCTTATTTATCTCGAAAACGGCTCTTACGACTTTGATAAAAAAAATAGGTGTGGTATTATGGATATAGACTACATTTTGGTCAAAAAAAATTTTGGGGCAAAATGTTACTAACGGTACCTGTCATAAAATCGTTTTTTTTTTATTTTCGACTTTTTCATCAACGGCTCTAACGGGCTTACAGTTTAAGTTTAAATTAATATTGTATATAAAAATATTCCAAAAAAATATTTTAAGGGATTTAAGAAAAAATTCCAAGTTTTTTCTTTTGAAAAATTAATATCTGTAAAACGTGTGAACGATTTTTTTTGAAATTATACTACTAAATACTTAAAATTGGCATCCTTAATTTTGTTCTTGAAAAATCTTAAAGAAATTTGTTATACAAAAAATTACTTCAATAATAAAACGATTTTTAAACTTTGTTTGCATACATTCATACTTTTACGGAAATCAGACGGCGATTCCATGCATTTGAACATTTTTATCTCATTAAATCCATGTTTTATATTTATAAAATGTATTTTAAATTCCAAAGTACTTTTATATAAGAGCAAGTTCGTGCAATGCAGTCGTGCATTTTATTTTTTATTAAATTAAAGATCAAATAGGTTTCTGTACACTTGAGAGGGAACTTCCATTTTATTTAATATTGCTTACACTGATCCTCTTACATTTTTATGTCTTTAGATTGTTGAAAGCTTCAATCCAATATTTGTTACAGATTCATAAAAGTCCTTTTTTAACTATATTGTCTTAGCATGCCCTCCTTCCAAAAAGCATGAAGTCAACATTAGTATCACGCAGTTTTAAGAAGTAAAAGGTCACGTAATGAAATCAATGATTGTATTTAAACTAAAAGTAGCGGCTTAATTTTTTCTCTGTATTATAAAATTAAGTTTTTAAACTTTCTCTTCGTCTCTGCAAAACTCCACGCTTAACTACTGGAAAGTTGATTGTAAAAAAAATCAATGTAAAGATTCTGGTATTGTTTTGAATACAGTATCATAACTAAATACATATACATGCAACAGCAAAATACGGAATAAGGACAAACTAGAGCATTAAACAAACGCCCCCAGCCAAGTTTTGTCAGCCCAAACGAATCTTTTTTGCACACAATCTGGCACATTCCAAGAAACCATGAATGTTTATAATATAACCAAGCCAAACAGGATTCACTAGCCAGGCGAGTTTTGTGAATAATGGACAAACAGCTAGAAAGGATATCATTTTTATTTATTTAATTACGAGTGTGTACGAAGCAGAAAACAAAAATGTAAAAAAATATACAGAGATAGTGAAACTACTCGTATTCACTAATGGAGCAGGGCTTGTCGCCGGCTGGTGAAAGTAAAAGTTTCTCATTATTTTTCTGGTTTCTTGTCTCTGGCTTTCACAAGTTTCCCATGAGTGATACGTCATATCTTGTGATATTTTTAAAGGATAAATACGGCTATATACTGCGTATCTGTCTATCTATCTATCTATATACCTATTTTAAGATTTTTTTTTTATTCTGTTTAATTCGGATTTTTTTGTCTCTATTTAAATACTTTTTCATTTCGAAGTTATCTTCCAAAAATGAAGGAGGTCAAATTAATTTAACTTCCATGGACTCAGTTTCAGATTTTATCTTTCAAATGTATAAAAAGCAGAGAAATTTGAGACATAGCCAGCCATGGAGAATAAAAATAGAACTCTTTGTCAGTGTTATAAAGCGGCACTATCTCCTTTTTGCATCTTTTAAAGGACTTGAAATTTAATTAATTAGAAAAATGGAGGGTTTCTTAGACACTTCGAATAGGATCCTTGCTGGTTTAGCAGTTAAGCATTTTCTAGACTTTTAATTTGTCTTTTTTGTTTTCAAATACACTCATGGGCACATTTAACCGACCACTTCGTATTTCTGTAAATTTAAATAAACCGTCAAGTTAAGTAATGTTGAAAGCAAATTTTAAGAAAACAAAAAAAACTGAAAAAAACCACGGTTATTAAAGAATTAACACAAAAAACAAGTTTTTGAAAAAATACTGAAAAAGATGTTATCTTTTGTTATTAAAAATTTGGTAAAATTATTGAAAAACTAAATTTTTAATAATGGCTCTTTGCGCCGCGAGATCTAATTACTTCGTCGAGCCTGCTTGAAAATCCTTCAATGATGTCCTGAATATCCAACTGATGGATATCGTGCCACTCCTCTACTGCATCTGTCTTAAGCTCTCCTACAGTGGGAGGGGTATGTGTTTTCGTTCGGACACGTCTTTTGAAGTTTTCCCAAATATGCTCGAAAGGGTTAAGATCTGGACTGCGTGAGTGCGTGATGGCCATGGCAAAACTGGAATCCCGATCCCGACATCATTCAGCTAGTTAGCTACAGAATTTGCGGTATGGCAGCAAGCGTTGTCATGAATTAACCGAAAGTTGTCACCAATAAATGGTGCGAAAGGCATCATATTGTCTTGCAAACCATTTTCTTCGTATATCTGAGAGTTCACACTGCCTCTATTGAATACAATAAGGTCCGTGCGAGCTTCCTGACTAATGCCTTCCCAAACCATTATAGACCCTCATTGGCAGTGCCGGATTAGCCACGAAGCAAGAGTAGCAAATGCTACGGGCCCCGCGCATTTGGGGGCCCCGCGCACCAACATTTTCTGACCACAAAAACGTATTATTTATATATTAGATTTACTCATAATTACTAAGAAGAAAATATTTGCATCAAAATGATCAACTAAAATTTTATTTTTCTATCTGCTGGTCAAACCAAAAATCATGTTTCGCACCGCACTACACGCAAATTGGCAATACTGCTAAGCAAAACGGGGAATTCCCTAATATTTTCTCCGTGCTAGTAGTAGTAACCCGACCGATTTGAAAAGGTTCGATATTTACGTTTGGATGATAATAATGGTACTTTCGATATGAACCATTCCTAAGTAAAGTGGTTTCGTAATTGTGTTGAGTATTGTTTTCTTACATAATATAGCGGTGCAACCGATTTTTTTTAAATATTACGTTATTTCTTAAAATATACTAAATAGAACAGTGTTCTTACGTAGTCAAGAAGAGATAAGTATTCAACGATAATAACTGTGCATCAGTGGTACCACTTTACTTCAATTGAAGTAGATCTACTTCTTTTTTTAAAAATATTTTAAAATCTACTTCCTACTTCGCGCCATCAGCAAAATGCTGAAATCTACTTCATTTTAAAAATCTCTGTTTCAATATACTTCAATTTTACAATAAAAAGCCCAAATCTACTTCTTTTTCTCTATTTCTCTCTAGGTAGTATGTAGTAGCAAGAAAATTACAAAAAAATTATGTAAACGCAATAAAAATACATAGGTAAATGAGTAATTTTAAAAGCATAGAAACTCGAATCTTATGAAAATTTCGCTTGCTTGTGTTTTATTAATAAATTAATTCTATAAAAAATTTTGTTCGAAATCGGTAGGGTCAGAAATGAGAAAGAAGAAAATCAAAAAAAGGATTTGGTACCGTTAATAACATTTTATTTTACCAAAATGTGGACTGTATTGTTGGTATGGGCTGAACATAATTTTTTTTTATAAAAACCATTAGAGCCGTTTTCGAAATAAATATGATATTTCATAATGGCTGTATGGACGGAACCGAGCTAAAAAAATATTTCAATTTCTCATTTAGGCTGCAGGTTGAGGTACAGACTTGCATACAGACGGAATCTCTACTTTTTCGTGTTGTAATGTGAATTGATGAAAATCTCGAGTTCTAATTTTTCAGAAGGCAAGTAAAAAGTCATTTTAAAATCTGCTTCGATTTTTCTCAATTTACTTCACTTTACTTCACGGAAGTGGTAACGCTGCTGTGCATAAGTTTTTAAGTTAAAATTTGAAATTCTTATTACTTTTCTCTCTGAGCAGTTGCTGGGTTTATCTGAAAGATCTGACCGTAGCCAACCTTATAAAATAACAATTTAATGTGATTTTTTACATAAGAAATGTTTAAATTAAGGCATACAATGTGAAAATTTAAAAAATGTGAAACGCCGAGTTGGCAAAGAGGGCGAAACGTCAGGGGAGTACACAAATTTATTGCGTTCATGCTTTGTTGTTATTGGTTTGAGGAAACAGAATACGAAGAAGATGATAAAAGGGAAATAAAAAAAAGAGAATAGTGTTCGTAGGCTCTCCCAATTTGCCGAGGTTGAAACAAGAGGGGGATAGACAAAATTGTATTTATTTTTTACTTGGGTATTTATTATTGCGTTTTTTCTTTGTTCGACTCGTCACCAGGGTAGTAAAATTTCGGAGCAGATTTGTAAAAAAAGGGGAGTCAATCGAAAATTTCTGGAGTAGATTATTTGAAAACGAAAAAAAAAATTCAAAAATTGTATTTTTATCAAAACTAAATATTTTTTAACAAATGAAAAAAAAAATAAATAAATCAGATACACAAATTCACTTTCAGTTTTAAATTTAAATATTCAGAGCCAAAGTTGGTTAGCTTGGCTAAAGTAGTTGTGATTTGTTTTAGTGTGGGAAAAAGGGAGTAGATCTAAAAAGTAGTAGATTTAAGGGAGTAGATTTAGGTTTTGTCTTAAAATATCTACTACAAAATTTGATTTATTCAAAGTTTTAAAATTCATAAATGCTTTTTCATTTCTAATGTACCTCAACTATGCTGTAATGCCAATTTAATTACTATTGAACATGATTTACTCCGAGAAGTCGATATCAACAGCATTATTTATAAATTTTCCCAAATTAAATCAAGAAAAGTTTGTTTGTAACAGTTTTGTTTTATTTAATACCATAAACTTGATAATTACCTAACCTAAAACAGTCTAAGGGCCCCTTGATAGAATTTGCTACAGGCCCCGCGCTGGCTTAATCCGGCACTGCTCATTGGTAACCCACTGTTTCGGTTATCGTGCATGGAGCAAACCTTTCATTTTTTCGCATGGCGAGACGCAGACGTCCATCTAGACCTCGTAAACCTATTCTCCTTTCGTCTGAGAATAGGACGTCCAAACCTTCTTTTAATGGTGCGTGTGTGATCACAATAACTTCCTCACCTCAAAAAGACGTGCACGAGCTTCAGTAGCGATGCAAAACCAATTTTTCAGTGTGTTGCTGACGACAAAGCGATCATCCCGAGCTGAAGTGCATCAATGACAACCTTGACCTGGCCTCCTCATGTATGAGCCCGTTTCTCAAAATCGTCTGAAGGCATCCCCAATCGTAGTATCGTATTTCGAGTGGCATTTTTCTAGAGTCACAAATAATAAATTACCAGTATAAATATTAACTTACCGATACTAACTTACTGTGGTAAAAATGAACAAAAAATGTAGTTTATGTAACTGAGACAATATTAAAAAAACGCTTAAATTTCAAAAAACGCTTCGATGACACAATTTTATGGGGCCACATAGGGGTTTTAGTGTTGTATTTTTTGCAAGAAATATCCGTTAAACTAAAAACCTGCTGATTTGTTTTTATATCACAGTGAGATTAAAGATTTACCATGAGCAAAAATGCAGGTGGTCGGATAATTGTGTCTGTGTGTATATTCTAAGCGATGCTATAAATTAAATTTTCGAGGGGATTTGATGTTTATTATATATACTTGTCTTCGTACCTATTTTCTTTTTTGGTTTAATAAATATATTATTTAGTTTTAAATTATTATTATATTTTTAACGGCTCGAAAAGGCTTTTAATCAGTAATCTCACCTAGTATCATCAGTTGACCACGGCACTTTTAGAACTCTTTTAAACTATTTTGAATCACGAAATTCGACAAGCCCAATTAATAGGGTTTTGCATAGTTAAAATCAGAATCGATTTGGAATATTATTTGTTCACCCAAATGGATTTAAATTTCGGATACCTATCTACGGTGTAAATAAGTTTGAATTGAATTATATTTTGGTGATCTTGTCGTATCAGAATGGAATTTTAAATTCGCTGTCAAAATTAAATTAGCATTGCCTACGATTATAAAATCCTTTGGTTCGAACAGAATGAATGCGATAGAAATAAAATGCACGACTGGGTCGCACGAACTTGCTCCTATGTAATAGACTAGGAATTTTAAAAACGGATGTTATTAAAGAAAGCTGTTCATAAGGATAAAATGAATTTTTTAAATTCTTTTAGTAGTAAGAGATAAAAACAGAATGCTATGCAAATATGAATTTATGCAGGAACAAAAATTCTAAATCGTTGTAGTGGTTCCTTAAAAAAATAAGCTTTTATGTACAACATTTTTAAAACATTTGTAAGAAAAAATTTTGGTACGCCAACCTTAAGTTTTTATTATTGTACGAATAAGAGTCTAATTTCCAAAAAAAATATTAAGCCGTTCTTGAGATATCGAATTTTTCAAAAAAAAAACATTACTTTTTTTCTAAAAATTGAAAAAATATTTTTTCTTAAGTTTTTAAATGCAATGTTTTTTAAACTTTTTAGGAGCTTCTTTATAAAAAATTTCGTTAAAATCCGTTTTGCCCATAATGAGTAATTAAAAATTCGAAAAAAATCGTTCTAGGGTGGGTACAGTCAGTAATATCTAGATTTCAAATTTTTTTTTATTAAATTATAGATCGTAAAGATTGATCAAAAGAAAAAAATTTTAGCGAAATTCTCGGAACCGTTTTCGAGAAAAGTACGATTTTCGAAAACCATTTTTTAAAATTTGTATGGAAGGTACCGTTAGTTTTAGATAAAACAAAATTTTTTTTCTCAAATCTTGTAGATTATGTTAAGAAACTTTTATTTGTCAAGTTTGAAAAAAATCGAGCATGGGGTTTTCGAAATATTGAGTTTCCAAAAAAAAAAATTTTGATTTTTTTTTTTAAAACCCAAAAAATAAAAAATTGAAAATTTGAATATGTAATAATATTCAAACTTTGAAGGAGCTTTTGCAAAAAAAATGATTTAAATCGGCTGTACCGTTTTCGAGAAAAACAAAAAAATGGACCCAGGGGGGCTACCAAAAATAACAATTTTTTGTAAATTTTTTTTTTAACCAGTAGCTAGTTTTAACCAAAGAAATTTTTCAAATTTTTTTTAAAAAATTCTGTGGGACAGTTTTTGAGAAAAAAAAATATTTATAAAATTTCGAAAACAAATCGTATGGCAGGTACCGTTATTTTTGGTCTTAAAAAAAAAACAGAAAAAAACGTCCGGGGGGAAAAATTAAAACCCATATCTACCAAGTTTGAAGAAAATCGGCCGAGCCGTTTAGGCTGTAGTCGAGCCGACAGCAGGGTTGCGAATTTTTGAATTAAAAAATCCTTAAGTCAGAAGTCTATAGATGACTTGTGAATTAAAAAAATTTAATTCATAAGATATTTGGTGACTTATGAATTAAAAAAAATTTAATTCACAACCCCAAAGTGACTTATGAATAAAAAAACAATTTAAATCCTAAGCTACTAAGTGACTTATGAATTTAAAAAAATTTAATTCACCAGCTACCAAGTGACTTATGAATTTAAAAAAATATGGTCATCAGGGAGTAAGTGACTTATGAATTAAAAAATTTCAAATCATGAGCAACAAAGTGACTTCTGAATTAAAAAAAAATAATTCACCACCTACTAAGTGACTTATGAATTAAAAAAAAATCAAGTCATCAGGGAGTAAATGACTTATGAATTAAAAAAAATTTAATTCACAAGTCAGGTGGTGACTTGTGAATTAAAAAAAATTTAATTCATAAGTTAGTTGGTAGATTGGAAATTTTTAAGTTGTTTTGACTACATAATTATTTAATTATTAACGAAAGCTTTCAAATCTAGTTTTAAAAACATAAGATTATCACGCTAGCTTATAAATTATCCATTTCATAATTTTTCTAATCAGCATTTATCCATTAACTTATGAATTAAATTTTTTTTAATTCATAAGTCACTAAGTTGGTTTTGAATTAAATTTTTTTAATTCATAAGTCACTTAGTAGGTTCTGAATTAATTTTTTTTAATTCATAAGTCACTGAGAATCTTATGATTTAATTTTTTTTAATTCACAAGTCACCAACTGACTTGTGAATTAAATTTTTTTTAATTCATAAGTCAGTTCCTAGCTGCTGAATTATATTTTTTTTAATTGATAAGTCACTCACTAGCTTGTGAATTAAAGCCAAGCTTAAGCTAAGAAGTGACTTAAGCTTTTGCAACCCTGGCCGACAGACAGACAGACAGACATAATTGCGAGACCCACTTTTTTGGTCTTTGCTATCATCGTAATGTCAACTTTGATCAAAATCTCGAGTTCGATTTTTTTTACAAATGCATAACTTGCCTTATAGTACCTATAAGTCGCAAGTAAAAAGAGATATGAGCGTGATATAACATCGTCGGCGTCGTTGTTGTAAAATCAGTTTCAAACTATGAAAACAGACGAGGATAAGTACATAATTAAACACTTATTATCGTCGTCACGTTAAATGAAATCAATAAATGAAGTAAGAACAATCGCGCACATTCAATTTTTAGTTCCACATCTGTTTGGTTGCTGAAATGAAACATATGGGCTTATGTTTCATTTTACTATAATATATTTACCATGTGTTTTATTTTACCAACCGACGAGTTGCGAAAATAAAAATTGAATTTACGCTTCAGGCGTAAGGAATTCGGAACGATTTTATAACAACGAAAAGGTGACAGTAAATCATGTATCGCTCTCGTCTCGTGTTCTCGTCGCATTATGAATCGGGCATAGTTATAAAAACTTTTGTCTGTCGTTTTCAATTAAATTTAATGTCACCATCTGACAATTTTAAGCGAAGATAAAAATGCACTAAAAGTCGGCTAGTATTGAGCTTTTGATATCTTAGATGTCAGTGTCCTCTCACGATTTATGATGTGCACCCAGCTTAAGCCTAGTACGCAGTTCGAGACAAGACAAATTTTATCTCTACAATTTAAATCTCTACAAAACTTTTCCAAATCTCGCACAAAACTTTTAAGTTGGAGAGAATAAATCTAATTTAATATGTTTTTTAGGTAATAATTTCTCTGGAACGGGTTGTCTTACAAAAGCCGTTCATACCTTTTTGGAATCTCCTCTCGATGCTTTCAAGAGAAGCATCAGCACCTTTTACATAAAACCAGTTTTGATAAAAATCACTTTCGGAAATACGGTGGCTATCAAAATTTGTCCCGCAAAATAATGCTTGTATCATTCTTTTTCCTGGCAAAATTTAGTGGAGACATTTTGTACAGCAATTCACAATAGTATGAATTTTGCGCGCGAACTGCGTACTGCTCAGAAAAATATCCGAGACAAAATTTGTCCCAGGAAAAAAATTTAATGGGAGACAAAATTTTTCCCGATCTGCGTACTAGGCTTTAGTAATCATATGTGTGTAAAAAGAGCGCCATCCATTTTGCTCGACCTTGGTAACAAACAAGTTTATGCCTCTTTTGATTTTCTCAATAAATTCAAGAAATCGCCAGATGGACCAAGCTGTCATTCCAAAACTAGTTTCATTTTCAATTCGAAGAAATATTAAAAAAAAATGTATTTGGAAGTGATTTTGACATCTTGCAATTTACAAGACTATACTAAAATTACTTTTAAATTGATTTTTTGTATGTTTCCGAAAAGCACTGAAAGGTAATGTCAAAAACCAACGAAAAGAAGATTTCCGTATCGTCAAAAGGGGAACACACCCAAACAGTACTTTACATTTATGTCACAACTCATTTTTTTCTATAGACGATAAGTGAAGAATGAATTTAATTTTTAAAATATATTCGAAAACTAATCGGCTAACCAATTTGTTAATTCATTATAATCTTAATTAACAATTAGTTTTTATGTTGGTTTGTACAAAATGTTTGTACGTTCATAGGTTAGAATATTACAGAGGATTTGCTTGAGGAAAAGAAGTTTTACTTCTAGCGCGCGTACGTCAGTACACACACTCTTTTTTTTATATTTTACGAGCGCTACAGGGATTTTAATCACCCTTCGAGTTTAGGACAGTTGGCGAGGATTTAAAAGAAAATACCGATGAACATTGAGCCGGGTAAAGCATTCTACATTCGTGTAATGCAGGTAAAGAAGGAATTTTTGAATTTGGCGGTACGTCCGAAGTTGGGCTCAAGGGTTAACTGATGTGCATTTCCTGAAGCGCTAGTGTTATGGTCGAATTGTTTAAGGCAAGCAATGCAACTAGCTTTTTTACTAGAAAACATAGAGTTTTTGAAGCATTGAATTCTACGCAGTTATTCGATCCCCATTTGACAATGCTATCAAGATTAGAATTAAATGAATTTATCAAATCCACATCCGAAGAACAAGGACATGCATCAAGAAACGAATATGAGATTCTGAGAAATCTGTCGTCAGCAAAACAATCATCATTATCTAATCATTGATAAGTATGAGAAAGAAAGTCGGAGACAAAACGAAACCCCGCATTTATTTTTATGAATTTCAGACTTAAACCGTCCAACAGAACTATATTGAGCCGTTCAAAAGGCAGTTTCTAATCCAATGATTAATCAATACAAAATGCATTTTCCTCTTATAGAAAGCTTTATATCAAACTCTATCAAATGCTTTTCAAATATTAAAAGCAATAATTCTACTTTCTCCAACACGATGTAAAGCTTTGTGCCACTGTCCAATGAGATATACGAGTACCATCAAATCACCAGTGGATCTATTGCTAAGAAACATTAAGAAGCTTTCGTTCTTCAAGATATTTCTTTAGCTGATAATTTATCAGCGTTTCCATGACCTTAGAAAAAAGGGGCATAAGTGCAATTGGATGATAGTTAAAAAGGGGAGGGTAACATTTTTACATATTAAAAAAAATACGACCTTTGGAGTATCTTTTGCCTTAATTTCTGCTAATTTTTAAATTTGATACGTTTAATATAATCGTTTGGGGTCTTTCGAGCTTGTTTGAACATATTCCGGTTTTTCTCAATAGGATTGGCCTTATATCGATACCTTCCCGCAAGAATGTATTAAGCGACATTTTTAAAATTGTTCAGGAAACGAAAAAAACGCCTCATTTACTTATTTGTTTGTGTATTTTATTGGACGAAACAAATTTAAAAATGTCGCTTAATACATTCTTACGGGAAACAAATCTGTTTCGTCCAATAAAATACACAAACAAATAACTAAATGAGACGTTTTTTTCGTTTCCTGAACAATTTTAAAAATGTCGCTTAATACATTCTTACGGGAAGGTATCGATATGATCGGATACTTACGTCTCTAACCCTATAATAACCTCTTTACAGCTTGAATGAAACCATGAATTCTCTTTCGGTTTGATGGATTTTACAATATCCAGGATTCGGCGAAGTGACAGTTTCAATTAATTTCCACACTTTTCCTATTAGTGAATCCGACGAAAAAAGTTAACCGAATGCCCTGCACCAACGACATTCTGTTCAACTTATCTAGTATCACTACGAGTAAATTCACAATCCATTCACACTCCATACAATTTCTATAATTTTTCATTTGCGCCAATTTCGAAACGAATCTGAAGGGAATTTTTAATTAAACGAAAAACAAAAATAAACAGTGGAAAGCACAAAAATGTAAGTCAAAAGTTTATCACAATGAATGTTTAAGTGTTTATTTAACAAATTTTAAGTTATAACCATGCGCAATTCTGCTTGATTTCGCTGATCGATGGGAAGCGATGTTTTCATCAAAACCTAGGCCGCTGACTAAATGCCTGTAACTGACAGTGTCGATAGGAAAGTTCATAAATGATAAGGTAATTTTAAGAATCGACAATGTAGTTCATCCGGCGAATTTTACAGCGGATGCGAAAGGTCAATGGATCGAGCTGACTCACCGGGAGTAAAATTCTTCGAATTCTGTAATCGACATGCATATCCACATCACTATCGAGGAAACATAGTGACCAGTTAAAGTTCCTGAAGAAATCGTTGAGACTTGCTCGCCAAACGGTTCTTTTAGTAATGTTGTCTTTAACTGGGCTTTGTTGACACTAATGTGCCTAGAAGCGATAATACCCCAATAGTCTATTTATCAGGGTCAAAGGTAGGAAACAAGTCTAGGGTGTTTGCGGATTGCACTGCAATGCCAGGAATATGAGAAGGATCGTCGTTAACGAGCTGAGTCAGATTGTTTAACATAGCAAAAATCTCGGCATACCTTCCTTAGGATGTTGTCTGACCACAATCATGCAGCCACGAAGAATTGTGTAGGTACATTCAAATCACACGTATTAACGATTTCACTGTGCGAATAGTCAGAAACAATTTTCTGGTTAGTGTGAGACAGTGCATCGAGTTCTTTAGAAGTCAAGTTGCTTTCCAAATTTGGTTTGAAGAAGAAAAAATGTTTCTTTTGACTACTTAAAACTAGAACAGCCACAGCAGGTTGGACTTTTTATGTATTAATATATATTATTTTATAAATTTCGTGCCACTCTGATTGTCCGTACTTAATATAAACTTTAAATCTATGTTGATTGGGTCAGACATACAAGACCTAATCAGCTCTCTCTTGGTAGTACATATATGTAAGTACATCTGTGACGTACAAATATACATACATATGTATAGTCCGAATTTCGTCTAGTTAGTTGGTAAGTTGACTACGTTCCTATTCCCGATGACGCTGTTTTCATTCGGTCAATGGGGGTTTGTTAAGGTACAGCACTAGAAAACAGGAAAATTGCCAGAACAAACCGAATAAAACTTTAACGGTGAAGCTTTGAAGGAAAGCGCACATCCCCACTATCACCATTGACGGATTTCTACAGATAAGCAGGAATGAGAATGAAACTGTGTCAAAGTGCTATGAACTTGTGTCATAGTTGTTATTGTCTTCTTATTGTACTATCGATGAGTACCTCTAGCTATCGTCTTTGCGTGCAGTTTAGCAAGTGAGATCACAATAGAAACAACCCTACCTATTAGAATACTTTGTTGAAAAAACGGGTTTCCAACATTTTTTAATTTTTTTTTTGATATTAAGATTAAGATACCTGCATATTTCTAGCTTTTGTGTTAATGTCTTTTGTCTTGAGGTCATGTCTTGAGTTTTCTGATCTATATCTTACATGTTTTTCTTCTTGAGAATATTATCAGGATTAAAATATTATGACAAAATTACATTCATAATGTTAGTTCATAGTTTCGAAAGGCTTTCGCTAATGAGGGTTGAATTGAGATACCGTCACCGATATGATCCAAGATTTTCATAAGAAAGTATATGCAAAGGACGAAAAGATTTGCAATGTATGTATTTACATTGAAACGATGTTAATTTGTTGGAGAGATTGTCTTGTGAGGTGATTACATTCATAGTTAGAAAAATTTATTCTTTAATAAATAAAATTATAGCATCGGAACGCAATATGAAAAGAATATTCGGAATCATTTTAGTTATATACGATATTAAGACTATTTAAAGACTATAAAAGGTTAAACCGACAATTTTGAAAATTTTAGTTGAATTTAGAGTCAATGCTTTTCAATAATTTTGGGCCATACTTTTCAACAATGAGAATGTTATCAGATAAGGACAGTTTGCTGACCCAATTATTATTAAATTTAAATCAATTCGCTGATAGAAAATGTTTGTTTTATAAGAAAATTACAAACCTTCGAAGCGAAACCGACAGCTGTGAAAGAATCTTGGAATCATTTACCCCAGATGATGGACGAATGCCCTTTTCGTGGACATTTGATAGACAAAAATAGACTAGACTAGAGAGAAAGGGTATTTTCATGCCTCTCAGTTGGAAAAAAAAGTATTTTACTTTTCAAGCTAACATAAATATATTAGTTTTATATTTAAATGCAGAACATTCATAATTTTTGTTCATTAAATGATTTATTTTTCTATTTTTCAAACTTCACTGTCAAAATTTCAAATATGTAGTTTATTCGTTGTTTCAATTTATTTCTCATCTCGCGGGCGCTTCAGAGCTTGTAAGCTCTGCTGGGCTGGTAATTTAATAAAACATATTATTAATTAATTATAAAGTGTTTTTTACGTATTCAATGATCTTTTTTTAGTAAAATGTTTGAAGAAATATGGGCAGCAAGAAAAGTTTTCAGCTGAGGTGGCATGGAGGATCCCAAATTTGCTATGTGCAAAGTTTGTGGCGCATCTGTTTTGTGTGGAAAAAGTGAAATTCAAGTTGGAATAACCTTTAACACGCGGTCCCGAAACCACAAACGGTTTTAAGACAACGGGTCACGAATTCCGCTTTGTTGGAATGGCTGGATAGAAAAAACAAAAACGAAAATGACGATTCTATAAGTGCTAGAAAATTCGAAACAATATTTCAGGTACAATTTTGAAATGTATGTACCTATACATATACATCCGCACTGCCAACTCCTTCCTTCCTGACAAAAAATTGTCTTCTTGTTGCTACTTAGATCTTCCACAATTTCTTTTTGAAACCTCCAAAATCAAGATCAAATTTCCCAATTAAAATTCTTTTTTTCAAAATAGCTTTTTATTTTTTTTAAATCCACAAAAATTGGCGTTTCGTCCCGGTGATCTCACATGGACTAATCAGTTGACTGTGTAAGATGTAAGATGAACTGAATTTAACAAAAATTGCGTATTGACAAGGTCCTCACATCAGTCAACCGATGAGTCCATGTGACATCACCGGGACGAAACGCCAATTTTAGTGGACTTAAGGCCATAAAAGCTATTTTGAATCAATAATTCAACAAGTCCAATAATAGTGCTAAGTCTTCTACTTGGCTAATTTATTTCAGTAGTATATAGAGTTTGTATTATAAAAAAACCTTCAAAATTCTTTTTAACTTCCCATAGGGAGTTATTTTAATCGGTCCGATTTTCAAATTAGAATTTTTGACATTTCTCGACGTTTCAAGGTCCCTAGAGGCTATATCAATCATTTTTAGAGAAATGTCTGTGTGTGTGTGTACGTACGTATGTACGTCCGTACGTACGTCCGTACGTTCTGGTACCATTTTTCGTCGTCGATATCTCAAGAACGAGTAAAGATATCGTCTTCAAATAAATTTTGTTTAATAGATAATAACTTTGAAAGAGGCTGAAAGGGCGTTTATTAAAATTCAGTGAGTAGTTTTTTCACTATAACGGTTTAAAAAAAAAAAGTAAAAATTTTGGTTAGTTTCAAATATCTCACGAAAAAATAATGCTATTGATTTCAAATAAAATTTAATGTACTCATAATAAGGTCATACAGAACCATGGTGCTATTCAACTTACAGGCTTCATGAACAAAGCAATGTCAATCTTTTGGACTCCCTTATCGAAAATTTGACACACAAATTTTATGTAAATTGTTCCTTCTCTGATAATGCACTGATTAAATGTTTATCTCCACCATAAATTTATATATACATACATATTATGTATTTTGTACTATATTATATGTTTTCGATAGAGTCTTTGAAATTGGGCTAAATGAATTTGCCAAAAAATGTAATTGAAAATGTATAATTCATAAACTTAACGTGGGAGTTTTGCAATATTAGTTTTTAAGAGTTGAATAAGGGTTTTAATTGTAGCTTTCTCTTGAATAATTAATATTAAAATTCATTATACAACTTATTATAATATGTTAGTTTAAATCTATAGTTGAAAAGGAAAATGTTTATCCTAAATCTCTAAAAATAGCATGTTCTTACTAAATGTAAAAGAAATAATGTATATTGCTACTTAAATAAATAAATAAAAAAAATAAAAAAAGGTCATATCTACAGATTTGGTATGAATTTGGAAAAAAATGAACATACCGTTATTTTTTTAAATAAAAAAAACTGAAAAAAAATTTCATAACCCAGATATTCTAAGAACGGAAAACAATTTGAAACTCAAAATAATTTTATTTTACGAAAAACAATGTGTTTGACAACTGGTAAAATTTTCAATAAAAATCAGTTTACAGTTTTTTTACAAAAAATAAAAAACTATATAAAATTCTATTGAAAATTGGTAAAAATTGTTTTTCGACTCAAATTTCTCGAGAACTAGTAGTGATATTGACTTCTTATTAAGTTTATTTTATACATAGTATAATTTTGTACAATTGGTAAAATGTTGACAAATATTGAATTGATTGTTTTTTTTTAATAAAAAAACTATTAAAAATTCTAGTGAAAACTAGTTAAAATTGTATTTCAAGTCGAATTTCTTGGGAATGAACACCGATAGTGCCTTCTAAAGTATGTTGGTTGTTTCATACATCGATACCTTCCCGTAAGAATGTATACTAAGCGACATTTCTAAAATTGTTTAGGAAACGAAAAAAACGAAGAAAGTTCTAGTTGAATCATAGTGTGCTTAGAGACAATTTTGGTTAAACTAAGTGGTATCTAACAAAATTTTTTGTTGCTCACGACAATTAGATCTTTATTAATGTCGCTTAGCATAATTTTTTTGGCGGATAATACAAATTTCAGGGGCAACATTATTTTAATGAGAAAACATGGCAGTTGATAAATTTTTTTATTTGTATTCTAGTTTCCTTTTCATGCATAATAGGTTGGCGAAACCCAGGCCAAAACGTGGCCCTTAACATATAGTATATTTCCTCATCAAAAAGTCATTTTCGAAAAAAGTTTCGCTTAGTACATTCTTACGGGAAGGTATCGACATAATACAATTATTAACATATGTTTAAATTTTGACAAGTATCGAATTGACAGTTTTAACAAAAATATAATATGAATTTTACAGCTAAAGTTTGTTTCGCTGAAAATTTGGTTATTTGAAAAAAAAACTAAATATAAAGTTTCCAAGACCACAAATGGGAAGTTATCATTGTGGGTCGCACCCAGCCTCTTTTTTTTTTTTAAAAAAACTTTCGTTTCTCTAAATAGAAACTTATCACACCTTCTTTTAAAACCTCTTTTTGTATGTCCTTTCACCTTGCCTGAAAGACCTCTTTCTTTTTTCAATTCCCCAGTTCTTTCGACCAACCAGTGACGTGAATTTATGTCGCGGCAGAGTTAGCTAACGCAGTTGAATTTTAACCGCCTTTCCTACTCGCACTTTAGTAGTATAGATTGGTAGGTTCTGGCGTTCGTAAAGTGGTGCAAACACCACCCTATAGATTGGTAGGTTCTGGCGTTCGTAAAGTGGTGCAAAACACCACCCTTCTTGTGGTTTTGATTTGATTGACAGTTGGATGTTCCAATTGTGGTTAGGGTGTTCCAATTGTGGTTACGATGTTCGGATTGTGATTATGATGTTCCAATTGTGGTTTAGTTTGGTTGTTTATAGTTTTATTTTTATTTTGTATTATGTTTGACGTATGATCTATGTAGAATTTGAATATAGAGTAAGAGATCACTGTCATATTACAGGTGAATAAAGAGGACCTAGTCATAACAATAGTAATTTAAGATCAAGTCTTCCCAAATTTATTCTAATCATCTTACACAATGTCCCCTATTACACGATGTCTCACGAGACGAGGCTCACGTAAGTGCGAAAAAGAAAGCAGATATGAGGAAATGAGATGCACAAAAATATTCCCGGTGACTACCGGGCTGATTTTTAGTAGTCTCATTTTGACGTTTCTTTTTCTCATATTCGTTTTATTTTGTGTTGTGCATTAAAAAATATGAACAACTGGCAAATTTGAGACATGAGTCTCATACGTAAATGAGATTTCTTGATTCATATCGCTTTCTGAACGAAAGTCTTGACTCCCTATCACAAAATTTAGCTAAAGATGATTTTAAATTAACAGCACCATATTTTAATTGTGATCAACAATTCGATTTAGTTAAACGAAAGGGTGTGTTTCCCTATGATTATATACATAAATTCATGGAATCGCTTAGAAGTGAAGTCTTTACCGGAAAGTGATTTTTTTTTAACAAACTAACTGATGAGGAATGTTCCGATGAGTCATATGAAGTTGCTCATAAAATGTGGTCATGCTTCAATTGTAAGAATATGATGGAACGAATACTTGAAAATTTATTTACAAAGTGATGTTATCTTTGAAAATTTTCGAAAAATATGATGAAGAGTATAATATGTAGTAATGCGAGAAAGAAACTAATGTCACTATATATAACAGAATAAATAAAAAGAGTTATTTTTAAAGAATTTTAATTTAGTTTTAATTTGACTTTTCCATTGTAAGGTGTGGTCATCACTTCCCAATAATCAAACAAAATGTATAAATATTTCTTGCTGATTGTTTGCCTTTCATTGGGTTTATTACAAGCTATCCCAATACCACTAAATATTACAGCTAATGCTGAGAATAAAGGTAATTTGGAGTTCTCTTTGTTGCTACCTAGCAATGATACTTTGAAAATTGATTTATCCTTTCAATTAATGAAGATCAGTGAGATCATTCATCAACAAAATGAGAATAATAAAACAACAACAACAACAACAACAGAAAAGCCCCAAGTAAAATATTTTACTGTCAAAGAGGCTATAGAGGCATTCAGGCAAGATTTGTTGAGAAAAGAGAAGGATATACAAGGAATAATTGAAAGTGAAAATATTTTTTACAGACATTTTAAGTTAGAATATGATCAATTAGATCTGACAATTCGTTGTTCATACGATAGTAATTATAAGAAACGTACTTTGGTAATAGCTTGTTATGAATATCGTGAATATTCCACCGAAAGAATTATGAGTAATGGTGAAATCGAATTATTTACAACACAAGACACAGAGTTCCGATCTGATGTTGAATTGATCGATGTTAAAAAGTATAAACAGATATATGATATGACAATTTCATAGATTGTGAAATCATTTATAAGAAAGTTGAGATAAAAATGCGAACGAAAAACTGAACTTGCTGGGATCACTTTTAGTTTGATCACAGCATCCAATCGAGAAGGATGGATAAAGATACGGTTGGAATGAAAGATACAACACTTAAGAAGCTGCAGTATGTTGTAATAAAGAACCCTTTTAAAACATACATGGACAAGAAAAAAGAATCATCATCATCATCTAATTGTTCATCAAAATATACTTATAAAAAAATGTAATAAAGAAACGGGTTTATTTTTGAAAAATTAAATTTTGTTTTTTGTTTTATTTATAAAGAAATTTCAGACACAAGTGACCGGAGTTAAAAGAATTATAATTTTGCTGTTGGTTATAGTTGTATTTTATGTTGTTTCCTTGGGGTGGTTGAAGCATTTAAATTAAAAAACATAGGTTTTTTAATGTATGTGTGTGCAACAAAACGATCTTGTTGTCCGCAACAGAGATTTTTTCAAATACTAATAGTTTATTGAAACCGAGACATAGTTTACTTTTACCAAACACAATAAGGAGCTTTAATAGTGGGACCATCAATTTTTCAAATATATGCAACGAGTGTTGGAAGGGTAAATATGGATTTCTTGTTATAAACAAAGACGATTCTATCGATGCGGGTCGTTATAAAAAATGGTTTGATATATTCATTCAACAAAAAATATTCAATATTAATCAATTTCTGATTAGTATACAATAGTATGAGACTAGGTCAATCTGTTAATCTGATCCGATAATTACAAGCTGATCTGTTAACAACCTGATCTGATATTTAAACAGCTGATCTGATAAAGCTGATCTGATAAAGCTCATCTATAAACAACCTGATCTAATATCTACAAGCCGATCTGTTAACAACCTGATCTGATCTGTTAACAAGCTGATCTAATAAAAGCTCATCTGTAAACAACCTGATCTGATATCTACAAACTGATCTGTTAAGAACCTGATCTGATATCTAAAAAAACAATAAATATTCAATATTAAACCGTTTCTGATCAGTATACAATATGCTGTTGCAATAGCATGAGAGTAGGTAAATCTATTAATCTGATCCGATAATTGCACGCTAATCTGTTAACAACCTGATCTGATATTTAAAAAGCTGATCTGATCAATGAAAATGAATAAGAAAATATTAAAAAATGTTATAAACACGAGAAATGTATTGCGGAAAAAGTTCAATAGTATTAAATTACAAGAATTAGATGCAGCAAACTTTTTGGAAGACACTTTTAAGCCAATCACTAAACCTCTCAAAGACCTCGTTAAAAATTCAAAGCCTAGTTATGATTATGGTGAAAATGAAGAAACCAATCTTGAACCTTTACAATTCCATCTAAAAGGTAATACAAGTACACCCCTTAAAAAGAGCAACTCACCGCTTGATCATACTTATAAAAAAGATGATGATGATGATACGATTTCAATCAATTCAAGTGGTTTAAGTAATGAAGATACCTTCTATTCACAATATGATGACACTGACAAAAGTGGTGTATATACAAATTTGAATTTGACAAAATTGGAACAGAAAAACAAATTGGATAAATTATATGGTCCACATAGAGATTCAAATGCTAAATGGAAATTTGGTAATAAAGAATTTGTACTAAAATCAAATCAAATTTCTATAGACGGTCATATGTGGTCTTTAACACCCGGACTCTTTGAGCTTTTGTTTTACAAAACACCATCTAAAAACTATAATAAATCTGATTTGCAAATTTACAAAAAAATTCTTATTATAACAAGTGCACATAAACGTCAATATGATGAAAACGAACAAATTAAAGGAACAAAAGCATACAAGTACAGAAGTATTATAAAAAGGTTATTCAATGATAAAACACTCCATAAAGGAAATGGTCTCATGACTGTAAATCCACAAAAACCTAACTATATTTTTTGGGATGATCCCAATGAAATCGTCGATAGATTACGACTTTTAATTTCATCACAGTCGGCAGGTCCTACAGGTCACAGTAATGAAATTGTTTCCATTATTGAAGAACTTAAAGAAAGCAATATAATTGTATAAATATAATTGCATAGAATCATTAGCAAAATGAGCGTCGACAATAATAATATATTCCGACAGGATAGACTAAAGAAAAACCATTGAATTTAATTTGGACCATGATCGAAATATAAACCTTCATTTTAAATGACTGAAGAATATAGCTTTCCCTATTGAAGACAATGATGCAGTGTCAAAGCAATTTGTCTCGGAAAGTCTAAGTCAGTTGTCTTTAAAATCAAAAAAAGAAATCAACAATATTAAAGATATTGAAAAAGTTATAAAAGATTTAGAATCCGAAATAAAATCAAACAAATTGCTGAACGAAAACCTAAACAATGAAATAAAAGCACTTAACAATTATATTGAAGATAGGTTCAGAGGGTTTGAAAATTATATTTTTAAGCAAATGGTGGAACCAAAAATCTTGAAAAAATTCGAGCAAAGCCATTTACCCAAGCAATGAATTTAAATATAAAAAAAGGATTAGTAGATGAGCTTCATAGACAAGTGCGCAAAAAATTTCCAACGTCGTCGAGTAATAACGAAAGGAATCGATGATCTTTGGCAAGCAGATTTAGTAGAAATGGGTACCTATTCAAAATTTAACAAAGACCACCGCTTTCTTCTCACTTTCATAGATACATTTTCAAAATTTGCCTGAGTTGTACCTCCTAAAACTAAAACTGCTTCTAGTGTCAGTGAAGCGATGAAAAGTATACTTATTGAGGGTCGTCGGTCGCCAGCAAACTTACAAACTGATGATGGAAAAGAATTTTTCAACAAACAATTTCAATCTTTAATGAAGCAGTACAGGATAAATCATTATTCAACATTTAATATCGTAAAGGCATCAATAGTTGAACGTTTCAACAGAACTTTTAAAGGTCTAATGTGGAAGGAGTTTAGTTATCGTGGGTCATATCAATGGATAAATTTTTACAAACAATTGATTGAAAGGTACAATAATACAAAACATAGAACCATTAAAATGTCACCAATCAGTGTAAATTCTACAAATGAAAATATGTTATTAAAAAACTGTTTACAACAACTTGAAAAATATTTAATAAACCAAAGTTTCATAAGGGAGACAGTGTACGCATCAGTTAATATAAACATGTTTTTGAAAAGGTTTACACACCAAATTGGACGACTGAAATTTTTAAAATCAAATCAATGCAAAATACTAATCCAACTACATACATACATTTTGGAAGACTATAAAGGCAATGTGATCAAGGGAGGAGTCTATGAGTTTGAGCTGTTAAAAACTTGATATCCAAGTAGTTATCTCGTTGAGAAGATTCTTAATACCAACGGAAACAAAGCTCTAGTAAAATGGTTGGGATTTTCAAACGACCATAATTCATGGATTAATAAAAAAGATATATTGTAATACACAGACACACACACACACACATATATTTACAAATAAAACATTTTTTTATAAAATATATATAAAATATGCTTTTCATTTCATTGTTCATGGTTCGGTCAACTTTAACAGTGTGCAAATTTGTTTAAAAGAAAACATTTGCATAATTACAGTGATCTATGTAAAAGGAGTAGAGAAGACAAAGTGGATCAAATATATCCTTGGAGACAACTGGTACCATGTGGTTAACATTGAAGACTTTGAATGTGAAAATCTAAAGTCTCTTCAGAAAAAACAACTCTTTATCAATACAATGCCCACATCATTACGCTGCTGGTTGCTGTGCCTTGGAAAATAGTTTTTTAATCCGCAGTTTTGTTAATTCAAGAATAATTTATTAAATAAAAAGTCATTGAATTACATTATATGTAAAAGAAAAAAAATTTTTTATTTACATTTTTTGTACAATTTTTATTTTGGAGGACCTTCCCATTGGAGCCAAATATGTAAGGGTATAAGGTGAATTGTTGATTGTTTTGATCGCATCATCCGACAAGCTTTTGTAGCGATCCGGAAGAAAAATATATTTAAAAAAAAGTTATTATATTACTTTTTATTTTTGTTTGTTATTTTTTTATTTACTTGGAAATCTTTGAAGATGCATAGCATCTTTTTACCATATTTGGTATTTACCACTTTAATATTTTCATTTGTAGAATTTACACTGATTGGTGACATTTTAATGGTTCTATGTTTTGTATTATTGTACCTTTCAATCAATTGTTTGTAAAAATTTATCCATTGATATGACCCACGATAACTAAACTCCTTCCACATTAGACCTTTAAAAGTTCTGTTGAAACGTTCAACTATTGATGCCTTTACGATATTAAATGTTGAATAATGATTTATCCTGTACTGCTTCATTAAAGATTGAAATTGTTTGTTGAAAAATTCTTTTCCATCATCAGTTTGTAAGTTTGCTGGCGACCGACGACCCTCAATAAGTATACTTTTCATCGCTTCACTGACACTAGAAGCAGTTTTAGTTTTAGGAGGTACAACTCAGGCAAATTTTGAAAATGTATCTATGAAAGTGAGAAGAAAGCGGTGGTCTTTGTTAAATTTTGAATAGGTACCCATTTCTACTAAATCTGCTTGCCAAAGATCATCGATTCCTTTCGTTATTACTCGACGACGTTGGAAATTTTTTGCGCACTTGTCTATGAAGCTCATCTACTAATCCTTTTTTTATATTTAAATTCATTGCTTGGGTAAATGGCTTTGCTCGAATTTTTTCAAGATTTTTGGTTCCACCATTTGCTTAAAAATATAATTTTCAAACCCTCTGAACCTATCTTCAATATAATTGTTAAGTGCTTTTATTTCATTGTTTAGGTTTTCGTTCAGCAATTTGTTTGATTTTATTTCGGATTCTAAATCTTTTATAACTTTTTCAATATCTTTAATATTGTTGATTTCTTTTTTTGATTTTAAAGACAACTGACTTAGACTTTCCGAGACAAATTGCTTTGACACTGCATCATTGTCTTCAATAGGGAAAGCTGTATTCTTCAGTCATTTAAAATGAAGGTTTATATTTCGATCATGGTCCAAATTAAATTCAATGGTTTTTCTTTAGTCTATCCTGTCGGAATATATTATTATTGTCGACGCTCATTTTGCTAATGATTCTATGCAATTATATTTATACAATTATATTGCTTTCTTTAAGTTCTTCAATAATGGAAACAATTTCATTACTGTGACCTGTATGACCTGCCGACTGTGATGAAATTAAAAGTCGTAATCTATCGACGATTTCATTGGGATCATCCCAAAAAATATAGTTAGGTTTTTGTGGATTTACAGTCATGAGACCATTTCCTTTATGGAGTGTTTTATCATTGAATAACCTTTTTATAATACTTCTGTACTTGTATGCTTTTGTTCCTTTAATTTGTTCGTTTTCATCATATTGACGTTTATGTGCACTTGTTATAATAAGAATTTTTTTGTAAATTTGCAAATCAGATTTATTATAGTTTTTAGATGGTGTTTTGTAAAACAAAAGCTCAAAGAGTCCGGGTGTTAAAGACCACATATGACCGTCTATAGAAATTTGATTTGATTTTAGTACAAATTCTTTATTACCAAATTTCCATTTAGCATTTGAATCTCTATGTGGACCATATAATTTATCCAATTTGTTTTTCTGTTCCAATTTTGTCAAATTCAAATTTGTATATACACCACTTTTGTCAGTGTCATCATATTGTGAATAGAAGGTATCTTCATTACTTAAACCACTTGAATTGATTGAAATCGTATCATCATCATCATCTTTTTTATAAGTATGATCAAGCGGTGAGTTGCTCTTTTTAAGGGGTGTACTTGTATTACCTTTTAGATGGAATTGTAAAGGTTCAAGATTGGTTTCTTCATTTTCACCATAATCATAACTAGGCTTTGAATTTTTAACGAGGTCTTTGAGAGGTTTAGTGATTGGCTTAAAAGTGTCTTCCAAAAAGTTTGCTGCATCTAATTCTTGTAATTTAATACTATTGAACTTTTTCCGCAATACATTTCTCGTGTTTATAACATTTTTTAATATTTTCTTATTCATTTTCATTGATCAGATCAGCTTTTTAAATATCAGATCAGGTTGTTAACAGATTAGCGTGCAATTATCGGATCAGATTAATAGATTTACCTACTCTCATGCTATTGCAACAGCATATTGTATACTGATCAGAAACGGTTTAATATTGAATATTTATTGTTTTTTTAGATATCAGATCAGGTTCTTAACAGATCAGTTTGTAGATATCAGATCAGGTTGTTTACAGATGAGCTTTTATTAGATCAGCTTGTTAACAGATCAGATCAGGTTGTTAACAGATCGGCTTGTAGATATTAGATCAGGTTGTTTATAGATGAGCTTTATCAGATCAGCTTTATCAGATCAGCTGTTTAAATATCAGATCAGGTTGTTAACAGATCAGCTTGTAATTATCGGATCAGATTAACAGATTGACCTAGTCTCATACTATTGTATACTAATCAGAAATTGATTAATATTGAATATTTTTTGTTGAATGAATATATCAAACCATTTTTTATAACGACCCGCATCGATAGAATCGTCTTTGTTTATAACAAGAAATCCATATTTACCCTTCCAACACTCGTTGCATATATTTGAAAAATTGATGGTCCCACTATTAAAGCTCCTTATTGTGTTTGGTAAAAGTAAACTATGTCTCGGTTTCAATAAACTATTAGTATTTGAAAAAATCTCTGTTGCGGACAACAAGATCGTTTTGTTGCACACACATACATTAAAAAACCTATGTTTTTTAATTTAAATGCTTCAACCACCCCAAGGAAACAACATAAAATACAACTATAACCAACAGCAAAATTATAATTCTTTTAACTCCGGTCACTTGTGTCTGAAATTTCTTTATAAATAAAACAAAAAACAAAATTTAATTTTTCAAAAATAAACCCGTTTCTTTATTACATTTTTTTATAAGTATATTTTGATGAACAATTAGATGATGATGATGATTCTTTTTTCTTGTCCATGTATGTTTTAAAAGGGTTCTTTATTACAACATACTGCAGCTTCTTAAGTGTTGTATCTTTCATTCCAACCGTATCTTTATCCATCCTTCTCGATTGGATGCTGTGATCAAACTAAAAGTGATCCCAGCAAGTTCAGTTTTTCGTTCGCATTTTTATCTCAACTTTCTTATAAATGATTTCACAATCTATGAAATTGTCATATCATATATCTGTTTATACTTTTTAACATCGATCAATTCAACATCAGATCGGAACTCTGTGTCTTGTGTTGTAAATAATTCGATTTCACCATTACTCATAATTCTTTCGGTGGAATATTCACGATATTCATAACAAGCTATTACCAAAGTACGTTTCTTATAATTACTATCGTATGAACAACGAATTGTCAGATCTAATTGATCATATTCTAACTTAAAATGTCTGTAAAAAATATTTTCACTTTCAATTATTCCTTGTATATCCTTCTCTTTTCTCAACAAATCTTGCCTGAATGCCTCTATAGCCTCTTTGACAGTAAAATATTTTACTTGGGGCTTTTCTGTTGTTGTTGTTGTTGTTGTTTTATTATTCTCATTTTGTTGATGAATGATCTCACTGATCTTCATTAATTGAAAGGATAAATCAATTTTCAAAGTATCATTGCTAGGTAGCAACAAAGAGAACTCCAAATTACCTTTATTCTCAGCATTAGCTGTAATATTTAGTGGTATTGGGATAGCTTGTAATAAACCCAATGAAAGGCAAACAATCAGCAAGAAATATTTATACATTTTGTTTGATTATTGGGAAGTGATGACCACACCTTACAATGGAAAAGTCAAATTAAAACTAAATTAAAATTCTTTAAAAATAACTCTTTTTATTTATTCTGTTATATATAGTGACATTAGTTTCTTTCTCGCATTACTACATATTATACTCTTCATCATATTTTTCGAAAATTTTCAAAGATAACATCACTTTGTAAATAAATTTTCAAGTATTCGTTCCATCATATTCTTACAATTGAAGCATGACCACATTTTATGAGCAACTTCATATGACTCATCGGAACATTCCTCATCAGTTAGTTTGTTAAAAAAAAATCACTTTCCGGTAAAGACTTCACTTCTAAGCGATTCCATGAATTTATGTATATAATCATAGGGAAACACACCCTTTCGTTTAACTAAATCGAATTGTTGATCACAATTAAAATATGGTGCTGTTAATTTAAAATCATCTTTAGCTAAATTTTGTGATAGGGAGTCAAGACTTTCGTTCAGAAAGCGATATGAATCAAGAAATCTCATTTACGTATGAGACTCATGTCTCAAATTTGCCAGTTGTTCATATTTTTTAATACACAACACAAAATAAAACGAATATGAGAAAAAGAAACGTCAAAATGAGACTACTAAAAATCAGCCCGGTAGTCACCGGGAATATTTTTGTGCATCTCATTTCCTCATATCTGCTTTCTTTTTCGCACTTACGTGAGCCTCGTCTCGTGAGACATCGTGTAATAGGGGACATTGTGTAAGATGATTAGAATAAATTTGGGAAGACTTGATCTTAAATTACTATTGTTATGACTAGGTCCTCTTTATTCACCTGTAATATGACAGTGATCTCTTACTCTATATTCAAATTCTACATAGATCATACGTCAAACATAATACAAAATAAAAATAAAACTATAAACAACCAAACTAAACCACAATTGGAACATCATAATCACAATCCGAACATCGTAACCACAATTGGAACACCCTAACCACAATTGGAACATCCAACTGTCAATCAAATCAAAACCACAAGAAGGGTGGTGTTTTGCACCACTTTACGAACGCCAGAACCTACCAATCTATAGGGTGGTGTTTGCACCACTTTACGAACGCCAGAACCTACCAATCTATACTACTCACTTTAAAACGCCGCCAGTCCTATGCACAGGTATCTTCATTAATTTCGCCGACCTCTTGGCATTGCTTCCAGCGGCACGCAACTCAATGGGGGTATCCAGCCACCTATTCTTATCGAACAAATTTTAAGAAGAAAGTTCGAGAAAATCATCGAACGAAATTGTATGAATATGTATTGTAAAATTGCTTTAAGGTATAGAGGAAAAATAATTAATAATTATGAATAGATAAAAATTAACTTTTTAAAAAAAATGTTCAATTAATTTTCATTCTTTCTTTAAATTTAATCAAATCAAACTGTGATAATTATGTATAATACTCTAAGATGTGTTAATGGTCAATCTGGCAGACGGCAAACGCCATGTCAAAATGATTTTTGTATATAAACATGTATTGTGAGAAATCAATTTATATTTCAATAAAAATCTATATCTATCTAAGAAATCGCTTCAGCGGTTTAGGCTATAGGTTCAGGTACAGACATACGGAATTGCGGGACCCACTTGTTCTTGTTCTCTATCGTCGTAATGACAACTTTGATCAAAATCTCGAGTTAGATTTATTTTCCAAATGCAAAGTCTCCCTATAGTACCTACCTATGTGGTAAGTAAAAAGGAACAATATAAAATCGGTGCACAGTCGCAATTATTGTAAGCTGGAAAAGAACGGTTGGCATTTATTTCCTATTCCGCGAATCTTCTTTCCGCGCTTTTTATTTGCGACACAAAGAAAATACTATATGGCAAGTTATGCATTCGTAAAACAATATTAAACTCGAGATTTTGATCAGACTTGACATAACGACGATGGGGAAACCGCAAAAAGTGGGTCCGTGTGTCTGTCTGCATGTCTGAACCACTCTCTACAGCCTAAACCACTGGAGCTTTTTATTCAAACTCGGTACTTAAGGGTCTTCAGTGGTTCGCTAGAGGAGAAATAGAAATTTTTGTTGACTCAAAAACTAACGGTACCTGCCATATGTATCTCGAAAACGGCTGAAACGACTTTGATACCAAAAAATTAGGTGTGTTATGAACATGGACTACATTTTGATCAAAACATTTTGGGAAAAAATGTTTTTGACGGAATACTTGCCATAGAACAGTGTTTTGATTTTCGACTTTCTCACTAACGACTTTGTGACTAACGGCTTTAACGATTTTGACCAAAATGTTTGTACACATTAAATGTTGACTCTCTGCGAGAAAATAAAAATCAAGATTCAAATATTTAACGCGATATCCGTTTAATTGTCATGCAGAGGGTCTTGGGTTTGATTCTCAGCCGTTCAGCTGTGTACTGTCTCATGCGAGGAAGTGACAAATCTTTCAAGAGTATCTCTTGTCATGAAAAGTGCTGGCCGTTGTTGTTCGGAATCGGCAGAAAATTGTAAGTCCAGAATCCAAAAGCCCACATAATTTAATACAGATTTTTTTTCTTTTGAATTTCCGAATACTTTTAACTAACTACTAATATACAAGCAAGTAGGGTTCCTCTAAAACCTTATATTGTTCATATTTATATATGAAGAAATGCTTCATTATATTCTCATTAGCTTCTTTAATAATAAGGTCGTGTTAGCTTTAATAAAGAATACTTTTTATTTGTGTCATTGTTCACATAATCCACTTATTTCAAATATAACCTTACAATGCACCAGAGAGTTTCATATTCCAAAACAAAAATTGGCGAACACATATAAGTATGCTATCAACCCACGCTATAATAATCCAATTTCGTGGTAATTGGGTCCACTCGGTGCGCTATGTTGTTTGCCAAAACAACAAAATGGCTGCAATATCACACTGAATCTTTTGCCAAACTCTGTAAGCGAACTAAAAAAAGACGAAGAACTTTAATAATCGAAAATATCCTTTTACTTATTCTATGCACACACAAAACCTCTTCATATCTTAATCATTTGATTTTCGGGGAATGGTTCCCATCAACTAACGACTTAATGAACCGTTCTGGTGTCGGAAAATAAAAATAGGAAATACAAGAATAGGGATGCGCCGCCGTGGGCGAATGTTTTGACCCATACCCATTGCCACCTCCATATAAAAAAAAAAACGACTCAATAAGGCGGAATGAAAACTGATTACAATTTCTTTTGTACTATGTTTCTAGCAAAGGTCTTTCCAGAAGCTACAGGGCCACAGAATTTCTTCAGACGTAATCAAGAAGGGAGAAGGTTTCCTTCTTGTATCTTATGTCTGTGATTTGTGCCATACTTGTATATTTTGTCGACGCGTACACTTCGCATCACATGAACTTGTGTACCTTAAATACAACCCAGTTAGGTTTAATTTATTTGAAAAAAAAAAAAAAAAAATAGGAGAACCCGTACAAAAATTCTACTTGGCGTGATCAATCTGTCATTATATTTATATCTTCTTTTTCCAAGCAATCAATGGCTTGACATTTTCTCTATATTGATCGAAAACTTGTTTGAAAATTTACTATTAGCAAGAGATAATCTGAACGATATCCATTATGTACTTTGGAGTACTTGGATGAGACAAGGAACGACTACCTGGATATTTGTTATATATTTTTCTGATGATAGCTATTTGAATAGCATTTCTTCTCATCTCAATAAATAATATCTATTGTTATCACAGTTGAGGAGGTTAAAGAATATATTAGGCATTTAAGCAATGACACTTCTACTGCACGTTCCAGAATCTAAGCTATTGTTTTCGAAATAATTTGCATTTCTTATTCCAGACATCACACCAAACAAAGCAATTTCCATAATATTAGAGCGAACTCATTCGGCGACTAAAGCCCAATTCTTTTATTGTTGCCCCAAAACTTCTTGCGGTTATTGTTCTTAAGAGTTTTTATTTCAGCTAAAAACTGTTTTTTTTTTTTTTTTTTTGTGAAAAAAAAACCAAATTAACTGTTTCTTATTTTATTGAATTCGTGTCATTTTCAAATAAAGCGATAGAGGATGGATATAAAGTTGTTTGCATCTATGCAGACTTCAGCAAAGCTTTCGACAAGTTGTCTCAGTCTTATTTTCATCTGGTTGTTTCCCTTCAACTTCCGCAAATTCGTTTTAAGGTACTAGTACGGTCTAGAATGCCAAAAAAACGCATGATTTTTGGGAATTTTTTTCTCGGAAACCTTATAAGGTAATTATACATATTTTTTTTAAAATAATGAAAACATGCGTCAAGAGTACAAAAAAAAATATTTTTTTTTAATTTTCGAATTTTGGCCGATTTATAGAGGGCGCAAACTTCGACTCATCAAAAAATGCATGGTCCCATGGCGGACAGTTAATCTCAGAATTGGTTGTACTGAAACAAAAAAAACAAAATGGGTTATTTAAAAGAAGGTTTCTTACGAGACAATTTACCACAATTTGTTTAAAAAGTCAAAACAAAAAAAATATCGACCTTTGAAAAAAATTTTTTTGGCCATTTTTGGGTCGCCATTTTTTTGTTCATAATTTTTTGATCAAATTGTGGTAAACATAAAACCAATCAAGTTGCAACAAGTTTTTTGAAAATCGGTTCAGTAGATCCACAGATTAACTGTCCTCCATGGGACCATGTATTTTTTTATGAGTCGACGTTTGCGCCCTCTATAATTCGGCCAAAATTCGAAAATTAAAAAAAATTAATTTTTTTTGTACTCTTGATGCATGTATTCATTATTTAAAAAAAAAATTATGTTATTACCTAATAAGGTTTCCGAGAAAAAAATTCCCAAAAATCGTGCGTTTTTTTTGGAATTCTAGACCATACTAGTACCTTAAAGGACTCTCAAGGCAGTTACCTTGTTCCCCTACTCTTAATATTTGCAACTTATGATATTTCTTTCATAGAACATGCCTGATGCTGATGCTATTAAATTATCATTACCAACGCAATGTGTGCTTCTATTAAGCATTGAAGAAAGGAATTTTCGTAACATCTTCATTGTACAAAACTTTTGTTCGTACGGTGTGTTATATCTGGTGTGGTGTGTCATGCTAAATCAACGTTGCACAAAAAAATGGCCAGAGCAAATAATGATACAACAAAATTTCAAAACAGCACACTTGCTTATCAACGACACAATCATATAATGTTAATTTCTGAAAATGACTTGAATTTATTCAAAACACAAAAATTAGTCTTATTTAAATTAAAAGCCAAGACAATCAGACAAAATTACCTTCAATTTAGAGATTTTAATCACACGCTCGTTGATTTAAATTGTCAGATACCAATTGAAGAAATCACGTTATCGTTTAATTTAATAAGAAATATTTCATGATCGCCGTATTTTATGCGACGGTTTTGAATTCAAATATTTTTTGGATTTTTGTAATTGATTATTTATCTTCATAAAAAAATACAATATTATATACATATAAGCATGTAAACCGCACAAACTGTTCATTTTTTCTGAGTGAAATGTAGTGGGAACGACGTTTTTTATATTTAATTACTACAATATCAGATATGTTTTTTTAACAACAAAAGAATCAGCAAGGATCACGAAGTTGACCCAAATTGTTGGCAGTATTTGTGTCAAAACGAATACAGTAACTCTGAATATCCATTAAGCTCTATTTAAAAACGTATACAAAATTGCGACGCTAACCAAGTGACACTGAGTGTAATACCAATACAATAGTAGTACATAATTGGGATGGGTACGAAAGGAGAGCAAACAGTTGTTGGCAAAGTCAAGTAATTCGAAGGATTCCCAAATAAAAGAATCAAAGAATTTCACGGAACAACTCAAGACCACCGAGCGTAATGGAAACGCCTTAGAAAAGACAATCTCCTTTTTTCCGTGCGTTTCCGCGGAATATGAGAAATTTATTTTAATTTCTTTGATGCATCTCTTCAAGCTTCAAGGACGAAGAGAATGAAATCTTCTATCAGGAACTTCTTGCTTTTTTTACTTTAATCCTTCTTAACTTTAGAAGTAAAAAATAAAATAATGGTACAATTGTGGCACCCATTAGAGATGATTTTTCTTTTGTGTGAATAGAGGAAGCTTAAAGACGAAAGGAGGTGTGTGACTGTAAGACTGTTGGACTTGTTTTTGCCTTTCTCAATGAGCATTTGTGTTTGTGGTCATCGTTATTGTCATTATTATAAAATACCTACATTGATGCTTTTATTCGAATGTAATCACTGTGAAATCCTCGCTTGAAAGAACAAGGGTAGAAAATGATCAAGATATGAAGTTTAAAACGAAAACAATTGGATTATACGAGGAGAAATTGTTAATATACATATAGTCCGGTCAATCTACACATTGCAAGCTACAAAAATTACCATCAAACTGAAATTGAGTAAACTTGTTCAAAACACAATTAAAACCAATTTTTAAAAATTCCCCATTGTTACGACCCATGGAAAAAAATTGACTCAAGGTCAAAGGTCAAAAAAATGGGTTTTTCACGATTTTCTTCAAAACGGTAAGTTTTATCGTAAAATTACCTCAGACAAAAATTGTACTCGTAGATCATAAAATTATCTATAAAAAAGGTATCAATAATTTTTTTCCCAAAAGCTACCGCTTCTGAAATAAAAAGTTGTAAACGTCATTGCATGCATAAGCGCGCCACGTATAAACCTCAGTAGCTGTAATATAAGTAAAAATATAAAATATAAGATATACATAAGTATCACTATGAGAATATCAGGTAACATGTAACCCAGTCCCTTAATTCATACGCTAGTGTAACCTTGAAGCAACATCTGTCCCTCTGTTCAATAGTGTGCGTGGCTAGGGTCGTGCTTCATGTTGGAATGCGCAATAGATGAAATTCCGTTTGTCTTGAGCGCCGCTTTTTACGATAAAACTTACCGTTTTGAAGAAAATCGTGAAAAACCCATTTTTTTGACCTTTGACCTTGAGTCAATTTTTTTCCATGGGTCGTAACGATGGGGAATTTTGAAAAATTGTTTTTAATTGTGTTTTGAACAAGTTTACTCAGTTTCAGCTTGATGGTAATTTTTGTAGCTTTGCTCTTGTTTTTTGATCTAATTTGACCGGACTAATATACCTAAAAGAAACTATTCAAATAGCTGTAAACAACTGTATCGCACGAGGTCTATGTATCTTATGCTTCGAAGCCTGAAAGAGAAAAGCTCATTGAGGAATTATGGTTTAATAAGTTGGGTATTTACTTACAATGAATATTCAATTAAACAAAAAGTACCTATAATTAAAACCATTTAAAAAAAAAAAAAGTGGTTCGCCAATTTGAAATTTTTATTATAAGCAAATGAAAAGCAAGTTTTAGACATTTTCACAAGAAAAAATTTAATGTGACCCAAAATATTTTTTTCCATTTGCTTGCAATTTGGTTTAAACTTTTTAATAATTTATCTATACAAAATGATATAATAACGGATTTATGGCAATAATGAGAAAGAGAAAAAATTTAATTATGGTTCTAGTAATGTTTTAATTGTAATTTTTCTTTTATTGAATGATATGCGACACAAACTAAAAAAAAATAGAAGAATAAGACATTGTATATAAATATTAAGAGTATATGAAGAAGGGTTAAGGCTAATTTGACATACAGTTTCATCATACAATGTTATATCTATTTCGAGAATTTGAAAGCAAATCTTTCTCAGTCTCCGATTTGTGGAAGCCTATTCTAGAGCTAAAATTTGCATTCATTACGCACTTTCACTTATGCATCTATGAGAGCTTATGGACGTTATATTTACATCCACGTAAGGTATCAAGACGACAATACAAACAGCAATAACCACTGTGCATGGTGTATCTAATCTTTATTATTTTCTTAAAGCATTTCGACAATATTGAATTTTGAACTTGCAAATTACTTTTAAACTGATTCTGAAATTATTTTGCTTGCGACTTTTGTTGCACTGTGCTGAGAACTAACGCCAAACGAAATACTATTTATATTTAGCCAAGTTGATATAAGCCCAAAATATATATTCAGTATAATGCCAAGTTTCAACTAATATTAACCAACAATAAACAGTTCTTAAAACATACTTCAAATATCTCCACCATTTTGGGGATAAAGTAGATTTACTATTCAAAAAGTGGAGGATAAATACTACAGATTAATGAAGAAAAGCTATAAAAAAGTGCGTAAGTAGGTACTCTTCTTTTAAATATGAACGAAAAGTGCTTACCCAAATTATGCGAAATTCAACAGATAAACTGAACGCACAGCACCTTTTTTGATATGTGGCAAAAACTTTTTTCTCTAAAAAGTCTTTGTCACCCACCATACAAAACTTACATTTAGTTGTCATATTTTACTTCCAATGCTGTATATTTTATGCGAACAACTTATTCTCCTTCGGATCGTTTTATTTTCGCCCTTTAATGGTTCATGATCGTCCAAGAAATTTTCAAGCCATACAGGAAGTTCGAGCAAGCGAAGGAAGCACTTCACCACTAAGCAACGTAGGTATGGTACAGTTTGGCCTTTATTCCACTATGAGCCCCATTTTTCATACTGACAAAGTGCTCCTCATTTAAGACAATTCAGTACCGATCGCCCCTCTTAGTCAGATCCCAAAGAAATGACATTCTTCACTGAACCAAATTTGGTAGTCATATTGAAGAAAAAGTAGGTAGAATTGAAGAAAGGGTGATCAATATACGGTCAATGAAACCTATCCGTTGTTTTGAAGAAAATTTTGTTATATTCAAGAAATATTGTCATTTTGAAGAAATGCATAAAATTTTTCGTTATGGTGTTAAATCCACAAAATTTTGTGAAATTGATTAAATTTCGTGCTTCTTTCTTGAAATTATATAAATAAAAATAAAGTTTTTTATTAACTGTTTGGTTATTGTTGATTATTTTGGAGTTCTCTTCATTTTTCCTTTTCTGACTATATTCGCCTCTTTATGTGATTTTTTGCTGGAATGAAAGAATTTTAAATGTTATTTTTTTTTAATTTACCTCTGTGCCTCTACCGAGATTCGAACCCGAGTCCTCTCGCTTGCCGTGCTTGTGCTCTACCTATTGTGCCACTGTGATACATAAAATATCTTGTCTCAAAGTGCTACTCAAATAACTCTCTCGTGTTTTCGTATGAATTAAGAAATCTGATACCGAAATTATACCATTTTGTGCTACTTGTGATGTAAATACATACATACATAGTAAAAAAAAACTATTAATACAAATTTGTCTTTTCGAATAATTGCTTCATCAAAAATTAACAAATTGTTTTCGTAGATATGACAAAATTTCATTCGTTTGAATAAAATACTAAATCATTCATCATTTGAAGAAACCTTATTCATTTTGAATATTCAGTCTTCAATATGAAGAAAAATACTACGAAAAATTGTTGATTTGAATAATTGATTCTTCAAAAATTAACAAAATATTTTCTTCAATATCACCTACGCGATTTGGTTCAGTGTTGGTATATTTTTACCAACGATAGACAACGCGGATATTTACATATTTTGTGGACAACGTTGTTCATAATTTTGCCTCATTTTATTTATCTTAATAAATCTTATCGTAATTGCAAAAAATATTTTTTTTTCACTAACTTCACATTTTCAACAACACTTCTAATTATTTTGTTGACGACAGTGCTCTCAGCTTATTATCTTTCGATGAAGATTTAGATCGGCATCGTAGGCTCATTAAATTTTGATCTTGATAGCATTGAATTTATTGCTTTAAAAATTCAATTCAAGCATGTTTTTAAGAAATTCGGCATGAGTTCAACTACACACATCTTACAAAAGTTCGTTCGTTGACGCAATAACTAACAGAGACATATCATAGTGATAAGGAAGATGTTATTGACCTTCCTATTTAAACAAACAAAATATATTAATATACATTATATACAGAAATGTGGACCTAACATATGTGTATGTAAAAACTTCTGTATACAAATATATTTTGGCAAAATAAATAACTTGACTTAAGATAAAGACTTCGTAAAACCCAGTAAAGAAGTAAGCCGACAATAATTGTCCACAATTTTGATACTTTCTTTGTAATCGCAAGGCAATTATTTTTGTATTTTTTCCATCTATATGCGATGTCCAATTTTCATATTATCTCTTTATTGGAAACAATTCATCCCAAAATCGGTATCTATCAGAAAAGGGTTCACATCCTAGGGTTACATCTCTATCGTTGTATATTGTGTAGACATTTTTTCTATTCGAAGGCAACCACTTAATTCCTGACTCATTACCAGGAACGCTAAAAAAAAAAAAACATTTTACTTTTGAGCAATTTTCTATTGCACATGGCTTACCCATTGTTCGCAAAACTTGCCCACCATCTTGTTATCCTTTCTACCATAAACATTTCTGGATCACTGAATTCGATTTTCTTTTGGAACCATTTAGTTCCAAGAATATATTGCAAATCATCTGCATGACTTATACCTGAAATAAATCGGTTTTATATTACTGGTACAGTGGTACCTACTTAATTACTTCATATTATTTAATTTAACTAATATTACATTAAATGTACTGGCGCAAAATTTTAAACGCCCTTCTATTAGTGATAGTACAGTTTTCTTTTTTTTTAATTTTAAACATTTTCTAACTAGCATCGATCTAAAGAAATTTAATCAATAAATTGCTTCTTAACATACATGAAACATTGACAACTGGTACAATGAAATATGTAAACATACCTTTTTTGACAGGCGCATTTTATTGGTAATGTATACATAGTGCTTTTTTGACTGCATATACACTTACATTTTAAAGTTGGTATGCTTTGCATTTATACCCGCGTCAAAATCAGATGATTTGGAAAATAGGTAAAATAAATATGTAATTTCTTACAAAAACAATACAAATTAAAATGAATAAAGATCCAAAACAGAAAAGAGCTATACATAATTTCTGAGTTTCTTTTAACAGATCATCTTAATTTAGTAGATATTTTAGACTCATTAAGTGAAAAAAGTAAAAAGAAACGAAAACTAAAAATGAAATATGTATATACCTACGAATATACGAGTACAATCCACTTTTGAATAAGCTAAGAGATGCGTTGGAAAAGTATACGTTTTGATGTGGTTTGAAACAAAAGTTTTCACTCGACAGAAAAAAGTTATCGTCGGCAGTGGCTTTCTTACGAAAATGCATGGAAAAACAAAAAAAAAATGTCAATAAATAAAAAACAGACGGTGATTTCGAACATTTTTATGAGTTCTCTCCAAGATTTAGGCAGAAGAATGCTTAAAAGTGCCCATGAAAGAAAAAACAACAAAAGCACAAAAAATCTCAAAAACTGGAAAATTGTTGATCACGTTGTTAAAATACAAGTACATATTTACATACATATATTTTTCAGATCATTTTTTTAGACTTACAAGTTACCTTATCTAATATACAAAGTTAAAAATATGTGCTAAAAGGAAAAAAACTTCAATTAAAAGGCACGAGCCGAGGTCCATACATGATTTTAGCATTAAGTACTTCCTCATCTTCACTTTCCGAATCAAAAAATATCAGAAGAATACCAATTTGACATTTCACTTTATGGTTCACAATGATATTTTTAAGTGGAAGTCGCAATGAAACTCGTCTCAAATTACGTGCTGTCAAAAATAATTTGTTTCGAGTTGACCGACGACGATCGACAATGCTCGATTGTATCAAGTTACGTGCTGGCACCCCTTAATAATCACTAAAAATTTGTTGTCAAACAAGTGACAAAATTATTAATAAAATCAAATCTCAATGGTATGTACGAGTACATATGTACAGAAAGTCAAATTAAGTCCTCGGTGTCAGAAAAAAATCATTTTCATGTCCTTTTTAATCGTTTGGCATCGCAGCCATCTTTTGATGAATTTCATACTTCCACGTGACCATAGGGAACATGCACACGCATCAAGAGGCAAGATTTTGACCATTGACTATTAACGTTTACCGTCAATTCGTAAATTAATATTTCAAACCACATAACTTTGGCTCTTGTGAAAATTTACCATAAAATCAACAAATATCACCGAACACATTCTTAAATAATCAAAACCTGCCAACCTCACGAAAAATAAAACTTTTGCAACCAATTTGAGTGTCACTGTAATTCAGATGCTCCAAAACTTTATCAGCACTATTATGTGCACTCTTATTACTGCCTAGTTTATACGCACTATTCCTTTGTTGTTGTTTACTGTGTAAATTTTTACTGCGCTGAAATTGAAATTGAATTGAAATTATACATAGGTGATCGATTATCGTAATTTTAATAAAATAGCTATTAGTTAGTGTAAATATGATCAAATTTACAAAATCATCATTTCAACTTAATATCATCCTAAAATAGTTTGAACATTTTTGCTCCATGGGAAAAAATATGTATTAATTCTGGATTAAATATATACCTCTTGGTTTGCCGCTTTCATCGGGAAACAAACTGAACCTTCCAAGATAGTCAAAACGATAGTAGAAAACATCAACATGTTTTCGAGCCAGTTCTACAAGTCTATGAACACCATGATTGATTAAAGCATCGGAAAATATCACACCAAAATTGGTAAAAGGTTGATCCTGGATTTTCTTGTCCTTTAAATAAAACTTCTTGATTCTGTTACTTTTCTCCCGTGCTCTGTCTGTTGGATCAAGTACAAAAAGTTGTGGAGCATATTTATCGAAATTTAAACTTATGTCATTCAAAAGTCCAGTGTTATTTTGTTGATCTAAATTGTTAAAAATAAAATATTGCTTGAAAGTTAAGTTCTTAATGTAGTAAAGGTTTTGTTAAAAGTCACTCACTGTAGAAAATGTGGGTTAGTTCATCTTTCGTTATCCCGGCCATAATTGGAACTTTGTGGAAATCTCCTCTAGCAAACACATTCGTGGGTGTGTCGAGAAGAAAATGTCCATCTACTTCATAGTTCCATTCTTCGTCGCTGAATCCATAAGGTTCTAATGTTCCACGGACTTCAATCAACCTCTCCCATGTTACATTCCTCAAACAGTCTATTATATCTTTTGGATTGTATAATGGGCAAGCTAACTCTGTAGCAATTTTCCTTGTCCACACCAAGCTGTTCAAATGATAATGATTTGTGTATGATCCACTCATCGTAATAGCTCTATGGAAAAGTCCTTTCGAAAGTGGAGAAGCCATGTGCAAGGTGACAGCTGTTCCGCCAGAACTTTGACCAGCGATTGTGACCGATCGTGGATTTCCTCCAAAGCTTGATATGTGATCCTGAACCCATTGTAAGCCCATCACTTGGTCAAGGAATCCATAATTACCAGGAGCCTCGGATGTTTTTGTGCTAAGAAAACCTAACGCTCCCAGCCTATAATTCATACTCACCAATACAATATCTTGGTCCAAAAGATAATCCGGTCCCACATCACTTTCACTATTGCTGCTGCCAAGATAATTTGCTCCACCATGAATGTACACAATAACCGATTTATTTCCTTGCAAATTGCTTGTGTATACACTCAGATGCAAACAATCTTCAGATATAAGATCCTTGGCAATGAATGGCTGAGGACATTGAAATCCATCCTTGGTGGCATCGAGAATATTTTGGCCCCATGATAAAGCACTGACTGGTGCCTTAAAGCGTCTAGCGCCTACTGGTGGTTGCGCATATCGAATTCCCCGAAAACTTTTGATTTCGGTATTACGAACAGTCCTTAAGATTGAGCCTTTGATTTTTCCTAACTTTGTATCAGCTATGGGCTCATTTTGACCGAAAATACATACAATTATTTGAGTCACTAAGAGAACTACTTGGAAACCGAACTGCATCGTTCAAAACGAGAAATGAAACTTTAAATTCTTCAGTGCTTAAAAGCTTCTTTATACTGTGTATAATATCAATAGTCAAAGTTGCCGCAAGGTTGGAAAATATTTACAAAAAATTGATAAATATAGATATTGTAGAAAGTTTAGAATTCCTCATTCAGTTAATTTAAACAATAAAACTTCTATGTTTCGTTAAGGAAATAAATTAAATTAATTTCACTTTAAATACTTTCTTCCACAGTATTATAATTTATTCATCATAAAATAAAAAAATACTCCGAACATTGACAAATAATATGCTTTATCCATTTTAGTCATAAAAATCTACGAGCACTTGACGTATGGGTGGATGTTCTAGAAGGAAGTGGGTACCGCATAAGCGCGAAAAAGACAGAATACCTATGCTGCCCATTTTCTTATCCACACAGGCCTATTCCAGACATTTATTTGAATGGAGTAGTGCTTCCCAAGTGTGAAAAGTTTAAATATCTGGGGTCTATGATAAATAACGAAGCTACTTTTGATGACGATATCAATCATCGCGTAAGCGTAGGGTGGATGAAGTGGCGGGAAAATTCTGCTATCTTCTGTGACCGAAAAATGCCCCCTAAGCTGAAAGGAAAGCTCTACACTTCAGTTGTGCGTCCAGCACTCACATACGGTTCACAATGTTGGACAATGTACAAAAAGTATGAGAGTAAGCCAACGGCAGCTGAGATGAAGATGCTTCGTATGACAGCAGGAGTTACAAAGCTTGATCGAATTAGAAGTACGAAGATCCGAGGAAGCCTTCATGTTAAGAATACCATTTCCCAAAAAATTGAACACGACCGACTCAGTTGATATTGCCATGTTCAAAGGAGAGATCCTGAGAACCCCGTCAAAAAGGCAATATCATACAACGTTCCAATTCGGAATAAAAAGAAAGGTAGGCCTAAACACTCCTGGTACAAACAAATGCAAAAACACCAGCATTCAGTTGGCCTCAGAAATGGAACAATACAAAACCGGGAGGCTTGCCGCCGATTTCTGAGGTCAACCCGGCGAACCCCACAGGCGGATCACTAGTGTGAAGCAGATACGTGGGAGAGTTATGATCCCCTCGACATCGAGATCATAACAGCGCCGAAGCAAAGGAAGAAGAAGAAGAAGTCATAAAAATCATAGAATGAATGAATTACTCGTAAACTATCGATATCGTGATTTGACTTCATAGTTTTTAAAACATTTTTTCTTACCTTCGCATATTTATGTGTAATGATAAGCTTACGGACACAAAGGTTTTATATTTTAATTTTCCATTTATAAATACCAACGAAAAAAAAATTCAAAACCACCTTTTGTGTAAAATATTGGAGATTCAATGCTCATACTCGTAAATCTGAATAAAATACATTGGAAACTCTGTCTTGATTTTGTTGCTCTCTTTAAAAAGATCTATTTTAGAACTGGTAACTGCTACAAGTGGGGAATCACAAGTTGACTTATAGGTCGCCAAGGTTATCTAAAATTTACTTTCCGCTCATGTATGAAGGTAAATTATTTATATAAATAAATAAAATGCACGACTGGGTCGCACGAACTTGCTTTTATGTAATAGACTAAGAATTTTAAAAATGAATATTATAAGAGAAAACTGTTCACATAAAATTCATCTTTGAAACTCTTTTAGTAGTAAGAGATAAGAACAGAACGCCATGTGATTTCTCATCCAAATATGAATTTATGGAAGCACAAAAATTTAAGTCGTAGTCGCGGTTTCTTAAAAAACTAAGCTTTTATATACAAAATTTGTAAGACATTTTTGAGAAAAAATTTTGGTAAGCCAACTTTAAGATTTTATTAATATACGAATAAAAATTAAATTAAAAAAAATACCGACCCGTTTTTTGAGATATCGAATTTTCAAAAAAAACTGTTTTTGTTTTTATAAAAAATCAGTTTTGGAACGCAATGCTTTTTAAAATTCTTAAAAATTTCATTAAAATCAGTGAGAAATTCGAAAAAATGGTTTTATGGTAACAACAGCCAGTAATATCTGAATTTCAATTTTCTTATTGAATTATAGATCGTACAAATTAAATAAAAGAAAAAAATTGTTCCATGTGGGAAAGCATTAATAATCATTTTTCTTAGATTTTCAACCCTTACCTAGCTATAACTAAATGAAATTTTTTGAATTTGTTTAAAGAAAATCGACCGAGCCGTGTAGGCTGTAGTCGAACAGACAGACAGATAGACAGAATTACGATACCAACCTTTTTTGTGTTATTTATTATCGTAATGTTAACTTTAATCAAAATCTCGAGTTCGATTTTTTAATGAAGCATAACTTTCCTTATACTTGTAGTATCTATAAGACGCAAGTAAAAATTAAATTTCCATTGATAAGTCCCATATGGTTTTATTTTTTGTATAACAATGACTTGCTTGTTTAAATATGTACACAATATGTGATGTACTTAATTAAGAAAAAACCTTCAAATTACAGTTTTTACTTGCGACTTATAGGTATTATAAGGCAAGCTATGTATTTGCAAAAAAATCGAACTCGAGATTTTGATCAAAGTTGATATTACGATGATAGCGAAAACTAAATAAAATGAACGACTGGATAGAAAGAACTTGCTCTTATGTAAAAGTTCTTTGGAATTCAAAATACATTGTATAAATATAAAACATGAATTCAGTGACATAAAAATGTTCAATTGCGTGAAATTGCCGTCTGATTTCCGGAAAAATATGAATTTATGCAAATAAAGTTTAAAAATCGTTTTATTATTAAAGTCATTTTTAATGTAATTTTTGAAGAACGAAATTTGGGATGTCAATCTTAAGTATTTAGTAGTATATAGATTTTAGGAAAAAATTTAAAAAAAATAATCGTTCACACGTTTAAAGATATTGATTTTTCAAAAAAAAAACTTGGAATTTTTCTCTTCAAAAAACCCAAAACTTAAAGGGGCTCCTGCTGAAAATTTTTGGTTAAAACTGTTAGAGCAGTTAATGAGAAGGTCGAAAATCAACAAAACGGTTCTTTGACAGGTACCGTTAGTAACATTTTGAACCCAAATTTTTTTTTGACCAAAATGTAGTCCATGTCCATAATATCACACCTTATTTTTTTATCAAAAGCGTTAGAGCCGTTTTCGAGATAAATGAGACTTTGCATTACGAGTGTATGGGGGGGGGGGTGGGGAGTTTAAGAGCTAAAAAAATTCAAAAACCTGTAAATCCGCACAGTGAGTTACGAAATCTGGCAAAAAATCAATTTTTTTTGCTTCTGTTTACCATTATTACTTACAGCTAGCAATGATTACAATATTGAATAATTTTTCATTAAAAAAAAGGCAGAGTTAAATGTCATATCAGTAAGAAAAGTAGGCGAACTTATATACATTTTTAATGACTTTTTTTCTTTTTTTTGTATATACATAAAACTTACTTACAGATCACCGAAATTATGGAGGTGTTTTCGACACCGTAAAACCTTGTTATTTCGCACATCGGATAGATTTTATGGTAAATACAAAGGAAAAAATCCAAAATCCAAAATACAAAATACAAAGGAGAGAATATCTTGATCCTGCGTATGCTGATGATTCCAACGGATTTGCCATTCGATTTTAAGCGTCTCCTGTCCGTCTGGCCTTTGCAATGACCATAAATGAGTCGCATGTGGCCAGTCGTTGAAAGTTTGCGGAATCAACGGAATCGCGTGTTCGCGAGTCGGAAATCCCTCATCTTTATATAAGTACTTAATCACAACGGATCCTTGAGGTCTAAGTGAGTCAACAACAACTATATAAGTACTTACGCACTGCAGAAAAAGACAAAAAGTATAGTACCCCAGAAAGCCTTAGATAAAAAATTTGTATTAAGTTTTGACCACATTTTTCAAAAATATATGTAGGTGATACAAAGTTCACCGGGTCATCTAGTTTATAATATAATTAAAATGAAAGTTAAAAAAACTACCTTTAATTTGTACTTAGATATGTGTCATTTTTGTTAAAGGAATGTATTTAGTATAAAAATAAACATTAAGTGGTTTCTTTTTAAATCATAGATTTTTTTGACACTGATAGTTTTTTCCGCTCGAAATCTTGATAGAAAGTCAGTATCATACCTCCGCAGAGCGAAATGAATCGCTTTACGCTTCAACAACGTTGGGAAATATTGAAAACTCATTTCCAAAGTTAGTGCTGTGTGCCCAAACAGTGCGTTTTTTGAAAAGAAGTTTTGGCCGAAATGAAGCACTCACTCACTCAGTTTGTACAAAAAGTTCGTGAGACTGGTATGCTAGTTGATAACACTCGTGGTCTCCGTCGCCGTACGGTGCGCACAGACGAGAATGTGGCTGCTAGAGCCGAATGTGTGAGACTCAATTCACGAACATCAACTCGCACTCGATCTTAACAGCTTGAGCTCAACATTTGACGCAATAGCTTGAGGAGAATTCTACACAAAAAAATCGGATTATTCGCTTACAAGCTCCAATTGACTCGTACGTCCAATTGAAGGCGTACGACCATCCGCTTCCTTATAACTTGAACGACGTTGTTTTCCATAATTAATGGAAATGTTTGCTCTTATTAACAAGGCCATAATACATGGAAAAATTTAATTTTGTTCATTGTATTTTTAAAAAGAAACTTGTATTTGGCCAAAAGTTTAAGAGTCGTCTCTGAAAGTCCACCACGTCTACCGTTAAATGCTCGCAACGTTTGCACTAGCGAACACTCATTTTGATAAACAAAGGCGTTATTGTTTTGAAGTGCTGTTGAATCGTGTATCTTACTTTGGTAATTTGGTATCACCAACTAATAATATATAAAAGATTTGACAAGTGTTAACAAAACAGTTTATATAAAAGATTTTACTACACACACTACATGGCTTGAGTCAAATAAATATAAACTGAAACGGAAATATTTTACGTTTTAATTCCACAATAATTGTTAAATAAACCTTAGCTGTTTGTGGAAAATCACTTAAGAAATTCTACGCCTGGCTGCAATTTCTTTGAAAGTTGTTATATTATTTGGTTTGTTTTTACCACTTCTATTATTAACAGCGCATGCTGTTGGCATTATACAGGCAGGTTTACTTCCCGTTTCGATGGAAGAAGGATTAACGAAAAAGGTCTATTTTAATGGTGAATTTAAAACGAAGATTTTGTAGTTTATGTACGTTTTGCGATGTTGGTAAAGAAAACCATCTGGATACCTTCTTATATTTGGGACCGACAAAATCTTCGATCACCTCGTCCATGCCCTCGGTATCCCCGCTACTACGCTTCCTGTGAATGCAGTAATAGGCAAAATATTAATAAATGAAATACTTTCCTACAAAATAATATTCGTGGCAGAATTTTCACGGTAGATGCCACGGCTATACAACGCAAGATCTCATATAACCTGCGTATATCAAACTGCGATAATAAATTTTTATTTTTTATGATTATTTCTGCAACCATTGTTTTGTTCGCTCCTCATATTCATGAATCAGGTGCTTCATACGACAGTAAAAATCATTTTCAGGAATTTTTGGGGGAAGTACGAAACTTATATACCTCGTTCTTTAATTACATTATCGGAAAGCGACTTTTCAGACAGTTGTTTAATTAAGATCATTTAAGATGACCTTAACTCCTTCAAAAAATTGAATGTTTACTCGTAGACAGCGAAATAATGTGGGTTTTTACTATGAGTGATAGATAAGCTGTTGACATTGAAGTCAGTATATTAGCATCAATTTTTAAATATTTCACAATCATCAGTACTCCAAGTGTTGCCAATTTATATTTTTGTTTTTTAGTTTTTTTGTGAGATTTATTATTATTATTATTATCATTATTATAAATTCTTTATTTGACCAAAACTCGATATACATTTAAAATACTATACAGAACATTAGCATGGCAAAAACTTTATTTGCCGTCTGCCTGGAAATTGACATTTTTCGAGAATAAAAAAAAGGAAAGTTTAAGATTAAAAAAGTTTATAAATCAAAATAAATGTAGATAAATAAATAAATAGAATGCGTTAAAATAATTATAATAACAAGTTTACAATACAAATTTCCTCGTTTCATCTTAGAGAAAGATACATACAATATTTAAAATTTTTAAATTTACTCTAAAAAATTGTTTCGATAACTTAAGGCATGACCAATAAAACTGTAAAGGTTCTTCCAACCTCACTCTCCGTTTAAAATTTGTTTCGCTTCCTGGAGATTGAAAAAGCTCTTTGAAAAGTAAAGCCTTCGTATTTCTTGCAGAATTGGGCAAACGGCTAAAAAGTGGTTGACATCTTCAGTTTCATTTCGATTACAGAGGTTACATCTGCTATTATCACTTCTATGCAGTTTATAATTCAAGTTTAGCATCTCAGTCCTAGCTTTAAACAAGGTACCAATTTGAATTGCTGAAAGTTTGCTATTAAAATAATTGTTTTTAAACAAAGTGTGATTGAGTTGCTTGTAGACCAATCTGCTCGAAGAGGTACGTGCCCTATTCAAGAACTTGAGATACAATGAATCGTCGACCAACACAATACATTCATAAAACTTATCTTTCCAATTAGCAAGAGAAGTTCTACGAGTACTAAGGTTAAGATTAAATCCGTGTGCATTTGCTATATCATACCATTCTTTAAAAGGCGACAAATTTCTTCGGAATGCGAAATCCATCATTTGCTTATGGAGATTTTTATTTGACCTTTGCATTACTTTAGCTATGTAATCAGCATTAAACTTAAGATTTTTTAGAAAAATTGGAGGGATACCTGATTCCACATGTATAGCGTACGTTGGTGTAGAATTTGGAAGTTTAAAAATTCTTTTGAAGAAAAAGCGTTGCACTCATCAATCTCAAATTCATCGAGATTTTGGTAGCCAAAAACTTGACTTGCATAGCATAAGCATGAGTTTATAGTGGCTTCAAAAATTCTAAATTTAGCTGAGATGCCTATGTATTTATTGCAGAAGATTATGTTCCATATAAGGTTTATTGCAGTTTTTGCCGACAAGCATTTTTCTTTTGCATGGGGACGAAAATCTAGATTACTACAAAATAGAACACCTAAATACTTAAATTCGTACACCACCTCTATAGGTTCATGATCCAATGACCATGCTTCTAGCGGGCTTCTCCTTCGACGGTTTTTTTTCAAAGATCACAATTTTCGATTTTGAGGTGTTTATATTTAGGTCCTATTTATCACAGAAGCTTTTCAGTCTGTTAATTTGTAACTGTAAGATGGTGGGATTGTCCGACAAAACAACAAGGTCGTCCGCATAAAGTAAAACCTTTACAAGTTGATTTCCAAATCTAACACCTTCGAGATATCATCAATAAAAAGAGCGAACATAATAGGGCTTAAGGGACAACCTTGAGGCACACCACTATCGGCCGCCAGCCAGATGAAAGGCTTAATATAGCATTTTCGAATTTTGTAAGTTAATGGTAACAATTTAAATAAGAAATATAAATACATATTTTTATTAATATTAAAAAAAAAAAAAACAAAACATAGTATCTTTTTAATATATTTTTGTATTAGAGTATTATTGTAATGGTAACTAATTCTGAATTTCATAAAAGTTCATTGCCTTTCGTTTTTTATTTGATACCAATTTAATTTACTTTCTAAAATGCATAATCGCTCATGCATACAATTCGAATAGCCCTTCAATGTAATTGGATAATAAATAATGATTTCTCGCGAATAAACAGATGAGAAGGTATTCTTAAGAGTTTTTGGATTGTTTAGGGGTGATCAGAAAAAATAAACCAATTTAATGAATTCGATTTATCAAATATGGATTTGTAGCACTCCTATGCGTTCGAACGTGGTGTCGTCCTGCCATGCCGGAGGTCTGGGTTCGTTCACCAGTCACTGGCATCTTAAAAAAAAAAAAAACAAGAAAATGTTTTTCTTAGGCGTACTGCCTCTTGCGAGGAAGTGTCAAATTCTCCGAGTGAATATCTTGTCATGATAAGTGCTTCCCAACTCTGCCGTTCCGCCCGCAAAAATTTGTAGGTCCTCCCCTTTCATCCCGAGAGAGACTTGTAAGCTACTAGGTCGGGTACTCTACGAGATATTGGTCTCCCATTGTTTTAATTTTAAATATCGATTCGGGTTTGAAACGTTATTGTAGCACCAATAATAATCTTTCGAAATAGAAGTTATCACGGTCAGGCATTGACCCAACCAGAAAAAAGTGTCGACGATGCATCCGCTTCGCACTTTGGATTGTTTCCCACCGGGAAACTCGAGCAGAGCAAACACCTTTGCGCTCGGTCTGCATGGGAACTGCATATCAGCAGTATTAGATTAAGCATTGAAATGTATTTATTGGATTATTTGATTCATTCTTGTGTGTATCCTAAAACAGTACAGTCGCACTTAATAAACTTTTATAACGACTTAACAGTTGTTTGATTTGGGGACCAGTGCCGAGGTCCCGTTAATATATTTTTTTCATATTAAGGATCCCCGCTCCTTTACTTACATATATGGTTTTTGAAAATGTTATTGTGTTATAAATTAACTTTCTAAAATATTGAAATTTTTTATAACAACGATAATTTCGTTTTTGTTTCTTGCAATTGGCAACCCTCAGTCTTGCATCAAATTGAGGTATATAATGGTGTTGAATACAAAAATAACAATTAGTCAATTCATTCTGTTTGAGCAATGAAATACGGTAAAGAAATTGTTCTCCTCATCAGTCTTTTTGACGTCATACTAACCCATAATGAACCCTTGGTAGAAACAAAATTGGGTAAAGCAAAAGGTTCAATCATGAAGACAGTTCATGGTATTGAATTCAAAGCGTTTCGAGGAATACGATATGCACAAGCACCCGTTAATGAAAAACGATTTAAAGCTCCGGAGAGTGTTAGAAGTTGGGGTAAAAATATCATCGATGCAACCAAAGATGGTTTCAAATGCCCGCAACCGTTTCTTGCCAAGGAGCTTATGTCGGAAGATTGTTTATTTTTAAATGTGTATACGAAAAGTTTAACCGGTAGTAAACCAGTAATAGTACATATTCATGGCGGTGCTAACTACTTTGGCAGTAGTGATAGTGAAACTGAAGTTGGCCCAGAATTCTTGATGGACTACGATGTTGTTTTAGTGACTCTGAATTACAGACTTGGTGCCTTGGGTTTTCTTAGTACGAAGTCTAAGGAAGCTCCTGGAAATTATGGATATCTAGATCAAGTGATTGCTTTGCAATGGGTTAAAGATAACATCGCAAGGTTTGGTGGAAATCCAGATTTAGTTACGCTTTCTGGTCAAAGCTCGGGAGGAGTAGCTGTAACTCTTCACATGGCTTCTCCCCTTTCGAAAGGACTATTTCACAGAGCTATCACTATGAGTGGATCTGGAACTAATCATTTTTATGTGGACAGTGTTGCATGGACTAGAAAACTTGCTACAGCCTTAGCTTGTCCAATGTATAATCCAAAAGATGTTATGGACTGTTTGAGGAAAGTTCCTTGGGAACAAATAATTGAAGATCGTGGAATTTTGGAGCTATATGGATTTAGCGATATACAATGGAACGCCGAGGTAGATGGGCATTTTCTACTTGATACACCAACAAATGTCTTTACTAAAGGGAATTTTAACAAAGTCAATGTTATTGCAGGGATAACGAAAGATGAACTTACTTACTTGTATAATAGTAAGTAAATAATGTTAAGTGAAACTCAATCAGTTCTAAACGTTTTATTTTTGTAGATCAAGAATCGAATATTGGTCTTCTGAATGACTTCAGCGTTAACTTCGATAAATACGCTCCACAGCTTTTTATTTTTAACCCCAAAGAAAATGCTATCGAAAAAAGCAACAAAATTAAAGAATTTTACTTGAAAAATAAAAAAATTCAGGATCAATCCTTCAAGAATTTTGGAGTGATATTTTCGGATGCTATCATTAATCACGGCGTTCATAGACTAGTAGAGTTAGCGCGAAAATATGTCAAAGTGTTTTACTATCGCTTTGACTATCTTGGAAGGTACACCATTTTTCCTGATCAAAATGGTAAACCAAGAGGTGAGTTCATTCATAGACATGGGCAGTGAAGGGTTTGACGTTTCTTTAAATTTTCTTGAAAGGTGTAAATCATGCTGATGACATTCAGTATTTGTTCGGTAACAAATGGTTTGGAAAAAGAATAGCTCTCGGAGATCCTGAAATGTTTATGGTGGAACGGATTACTAAATGGTGGGCGTCTTTTGCACGTGATGGGTATATAAAACGAATTTATGTCTTAAGCTCAACGTTATTTCTAACAATGCATATTTACAGAGTTCCAAGCATTGAAGATGGTATACACTGGTTGCCTTCCAACAAGACCCACGTGTACACTATGTTTAATGATGAAAACATCCAGCTTGGATCTGAACCTTATACAGAGAGATATTGTTTGTGGGATGAAATGTTTCCGATTAGAAAATAAGTTTTTCCTTATTTCTTGTTTGATTTAATCAAATTACCATTAAATAATTTTAGAAATTATTTTTTTTCGGAGCAGCCTTATCCGAAAAATATTGCTTGAAATCTAATAATTGACTTGAAACTAATATAGAATACTTGCATTCCCATAGCTATGTATTTTTTTTGTAAAATTTGATCTATGCTCCAGACGCTTATTCATCATTTCAGTTTGCTCGTGTTGATGTTGATGTTATCTCTTCCCCTCTTAGAAACGATCGTCATCGATGGTCAAAGAATGGTAGGTTGTTGAACTTAGGTCTGCTTGGATGTTCTATAGAGTTCATTTTGAGAACAGAAAATCTATCCACAATTGCAACTGTTCCATTAACTTATGGTGCTGATTGTGTTTAGAGGATTTTAGTATTTTTAAGTTTTGGCAAGATCTTCCATACAATTAATATATAAGAACACGTCCAAGTACAAAAATTAGGGAATATGTTGTTAGTTGATGATTAGTTTTTTTTTTATTTGCAGGAGATTAATTTGTTTAGTGTTGCTAATATGGAGATCTTTCATCATCTCTAGTGAGAGCAATTCACAGTATTTATTTTCCTCAGGACTTGTTTAAAATATTGAAAGAACCTTCTTTGGAAATGTATGGGATTACGTTCCAATAAATTGATTCAGCAATATTATGCATGTTGACTGTTGAGATTTCGTCTATGGTTGAACATACTAGCAGGTAGTTAGTAGACCTTTTGGCAATTTAGGAATACAACAATCGTTTGTAGTTTTGATAATATTCTTAGATTTACAGATTGATAGATTATTAAAATTCTTACATTCTTGTGTTCTGTTTAAGAATATCAACATCGAAGATGACATTAACGATGTTTTGATTTAGTGTCTTAATTTCATTTTGCATTATGTTATGTTCCAATAATATTATTTGTTCATCTTCAATTTTTGTTAAACGAGAGCCGAAAGTTTTGACATTAGCTTGAATCCCACTAAAGGGATTTTGTACTTGGTAACTATTTTCGTTTCCTATTTTAAGTACTTGATGATTTATATGTATGTATTTCTACGGAAGGAATAAGGTTTTGGGTGGAGCCAGGCTTGTAATCAAGCTCATGATTATATTCTTCCACTGTGGTCTTCCATTGCTTCATTAACAAAATATACCCAATCTCTTATTCGTTTCACTTACTTAACTAAGTATGCCAACACACCTGTTGCTAGAGCCGCCGTAAGCGGGCGTACAAGGCGTGCGGCGCACAAGGGCGCCAACGTCTAGGGGCGGAAAATTAAGAGATCGATCTAACTCAATCTATAGAGCATGCTTCAAAAAATTGACCGTAGTGCCCACCAGCGTTGCCGAAATGGCACTATCGTGCACTTTTGGCACTTTTTAATTTAAATGGCACTGTGGCACTCAAACGCTTTAAATGGCACTCTACGAAAATGCAATGTTAAAAATAAAATATAAAATAGTTCATAGGACGTGTAAACAACATTTACCTTTATAGGCACTGAACGCATTGAATTGTAACAACCTGGAACTCAGCCCAGAATGCAATCCACAATATTTATTGTCGTCTGTCAAAATATCCACAACGTGTACTGTTTTCAATTTGTTTGTTGTTTTGTTTGCGAATTTAGGTAATTCCCCGATTGTTTTTGTTCCTACAATTGTGTCTGTGCTATAGTATTCTGTGTTACAAATTACAATACAAGATGGATAAGTAAGTAGTATATCTATTTGTTTAATAAGGTATACAATATATTTAAATATTTTTGTTGAAGGCACCCAGGGGCCCAAAATGGCACTTTCTGTTGTCAGCATTGGCACTTTCAAATTTATTTTTCCGGCAACGCTGGTGCCCACTGCCCACACATAATCTACTACAAATCTTTATACATATTTTGTTCGTGACTGTCCCCTCTCACGCCAACTAACCTCTTCGATTCCAGTCTAAGCTACTCTACGCCATAGATTGACACTTGGGAAATAGCTTTCTACGCAACCTACATACATCTCAGACCTATAAACTCGAAAATGATATTGATTTTTTTTTAGATTTTACAGCCTAGGTATTTCCCATAAAATAAACCGAAAACAGTGTCTCGAAAAGATTAATTTTACTCAATATTTTTGTACGAATGGGAATCAATATTCTGATTGCAATAATAAAGCTAAATATGTATATAAAATCTAAGTTGGTAAATTAAGAAGAAAATTATTCGAAGATCATTTACAACATTCCTTATTTTACCGATGAAAAATGTAAACAAACCTTTACAACTGAAAACAACAACAAAAATACTCGGTTAAGAAAAAACATCGGGGCATAGGTGAAAAGAAAAAAATGTTTTGTCTCACCATATATTTATGTTGGTTGATGCCTTGCTGGAAATCTCTGAGAATAATTCTTCGGAATGGGCTTCTACGACATCTCATAAGGCTCATTCGCTTAATTAATGCAAACATTCAAACTTATAAAATTATTTGCTCATTAGTAATTTGGTTTGATATTTTGAACAATATAAATACATACATACATACTCGTAAATGCTTTGAGCAAAATGATGCAAAACCCGGCAATAAATACTCAAATTTGCAATACTGTCAAATAAATGAAATGAAAATATCGCACAGATGAACACTTTGAACTGATATTAGAAAAAGCCACTAAAGTGGCTCAACTTCTTAACGTTGTTGGAACAAATTTTCCACCACTTATTATTATTCGTCCAAGAAGGAAACCGAGACAATTTGAATATGAACACATTGATGAGGCCTTACTTGATCTCAAAATAAAATATAAAATTATTTTTTTTTAAATGGCAGGTTTGAGAACTAAAATGTTTTGTTGATGTGTTTGGCTTTTTTAGTGATCACTTATTTGATTAAAGTGATGATGATTTAATGAAACATTGTAAAAGAATTAAATTTGAAGCTCAAAGATGATAAAAGTGGTCAATCGGACATCGACGGAATCGATTTATTTAATGAAATTAGAGCTTTGAACTTGCATTTTTCAGAAGACAGGCAAGGGACCCGCAGACCTTGCTGCAATATATTTTTATATTATTAATTTATTTAATAAATGTAAAAATTATTTGTGTGGAAGAGAATATGCATTGCTTAACTTTTAGTTTTCATACTCGAAAAAGATAAAATTGGAATCGGGTTTGAAAAAAAAGATAAAACTGGAATTGGGTTTGATAATCGGATTTGCGAGTGTGCGACACTTTTGAATTGCTAGTGAATGTTAAAAAAAATAGACACGAAAATTTGTGACAATTAAAGATTTACAAAAAATCACGCATGGCAGTTTTTTTCTAAAATTTATATCATATAGGATTATTTATAAGGAAGGCACGCACTCAAAATGAATGATTTCAATTAATTTTGACCTTCATTTATCTGAAAAAATAAAAATTGTACTAAGTAATCTTATGTTAAACATTATTTTTGTAATAATACAAAACGTTAGTTATCCACGCACGCAGCCAAAAGTCTCAATATTCGATGATTTTTTCGATTTCAAACACTTTCGCACTATCTCGATGGTTCATTTTATAAATTGAATAGTTAAAACTCAAACTCAAATATATAATATTATAAGTTCCAAAACCTGAATATTTAATAATAATGTCTACATATATATTTCGACGCATGGCAAAAGTTAAAATTTGCACGGATAAGCCCAGTTGTGTTATTTTCTTATAAGTCTTTTCGATTTTAAATTGTGAAAATGTCAAAAATGCGTTGTGAAACCGATTGGAAGTTTTTGGATCACCCGAAGATTTTACATAAAACTAATAACCTTCCTATACTGATTCTTTTGTTATGAAAGCAAAATAAGACACTCATAAAAAGAAAAACGGAGAGGATATGACCCGAAGTGTGTTTGAAATTAAAACGGGATTTAAAAAGAGGGAGGCTATACAGGAAACTCATTCATTGAAAAACTGAATTCATTTAAATCAGCGAAGAACCAAGTTTGGAAAAAATATTTTGAACGGCTTAGGCTGTAGGTTGAAGTCAAAACGTAGGACGTTTTCCTAAATGCAGGGTTGCAGCGCATCGTGAACTTTGATGCCTTTTTTTATTCACTTGTAGCATACAGGGGGGTATAGTGGGAAATTATGTGACCCGAAGAATTACAGCTGATTGGCACGCTTGCAGTGCTCGTGCATAAGCTCGTCGTGGGGTGGATTATTGCTGTATGTAAACCCTGTGCTAAATAAATTTACGTGCCTTAAAATTGTCTGACGATGAAAGGATGTTGTTATCAGCCCATTATCTGAGATCCTAGGTGGTGTGACCTCTCGATGAACCCTCCCCTAGTAAATGACTCGCGGTCATTTTCACCTTGACTACTCCATCATCTTTGAATGTATTGAAGTAGCCCCCAATCTGTCATTTCTCACATCACACACACAACCTACATCTACTCAAACGATTATTGAAAAAGTCTTAATTCATCTTAGATTTCATGTTTATTATTATTCAAAATAAGAAGGTATCAAATAATTGCTTGAGCTTATGATGAGTATGTATAAATGATAAAGAAAAAAATAAAATTCATTGATATAAATATGTATCAAAATTACAGTTTCAAATGCAATCATGTGAATTTATTTAATATCTAATTGTGTGGGCTGTAGGTAAAACATATATATATATATATTTCAATTAGAAAAAAAAACACAAAATAGGTACTCACTTTTTCTTTCAGCAGCGTTGAAGTTCGTGCACGAATTTCCAACTGGTTATTATGTATATCTATATGGATATATATGTTTTGGAAGCCACTTACATTCAGTTTTAATTTGTTAAAATTCTAATTCTTAAACTACTTTTAAAGTTTTTTTTTTCTTTTTTTTTAAATTTTTTTAATTTTTTTTTTTTTTTTTTTTGTTTTAAATGATAATGTGATTCTTGTATGTACGTGTTATCCTCTTTTTGTTTACGCAGGTTCACAAGCAATTTCTTAAGTAATTTAGTTTTTTTATTTTGCAACTGGCTTTACTTGTTTGTTTTAGTTTTATTGTTTCCTTTATTAAGTTATGTCTTGTATTATTAGGTTTATGTATTAGCTATGTTATTTGGTTAAATTTTTTTTTTTTTTTTTTATTTAATGTATATTATATTATTAATTTGTTTGCGTCAGGGTTTTATCCTTCTCCGGAACGATCTCGCAGTTTCATGGCACATGCGGTTGACCAAGTGTTTTTTTTTTTTTTTTTTGACGTGGTCTATTTTGTGTATCTCGGTCTAGCTGGGTTATCGTGGTCAATTGAGGTTCTTTTTTTTTATTTTTTTTTGTTTTTTTTGTGGTCGAGCGTGTTTCTCGTCGATAATGCCTCACTCGTGGGGAATGTGTCGAAGTGGAAAACTCTAAGGCATTTGTATTAAATCGAGGCTTACTCGATATCTGGAGTTTCCTTTTGTTCCACTTCGACAACACCAATGGCTAAAAAAAAACTATTTCTGTAAGCCAACTGATTTGTTTGTATTATAACAAATATAACGAGTGTGTTACCTTTTTTTTTTTGTAGATTTTTGTTTTTCTGGTTCACCTTTAAACTTTAAGGTAAATTATAATTGCTATATGTACTAGATACTATTCTTCACTTGCGCGAAACTAGTATATTTGGTATTTAATAGAAAAGTTATTATGCACATCCAGCTCCGACGGAGATCAAGTTCCAAAAGAACGCAACTATGGATGAAATCACACTTCCTACCTCGACAATATTTTACGATCAAAATCATTCGAAATTCGACTTTTTCGAACTTTTTGCATTTTTGTGATTGAATGTACCAATTTCCGTTTTCGGAACAGTGCCTACCGTAGTTTATTGTGAATTACATTCGTTGTATCAAAACTGGGCTATAAAAAAAATTTTTGTTTCTTTGGAGTACATAATTGAATGTCTAGATTAACCTGGTACTGGTGTTAAAGGGGCACGCTACACATTCAGAGATTTTCAAAAAAAAAATGATGAATTTGGAAAGATCTGAAAACTATGAAAACCGTGACCCTACAAAAAGTCGACCCATGACCCTGATAAAGATACAATTTTAGTTTTTATTTCTGCAGATCCTTAGCATGATAGGTTCCTTTTCTCTTTCCATCCATGTCTTCGATTTCATACAGGGCGTTTCCAACAGATCTAATAACACGACATTTCACAAATTTCTTACAAAGCTTTGCATTTACGTTTTTCGATGCATCGCTTAGTATGAATTGTCTGCGATAAATAACTTCACCTGGACTAAAGTATCTCTTCGAGCTTCTTAAATTATATGATTTTGTGTTACGCACATACGCTCGTTTGATGTTTGCTTTAATATCGGCTCGTATCAAATCAAGTTTTTCTTTGTGCGTTATAAATTGCATTTCCCCTTCTCCAAGAGATTTCAAATTTCGCAAAAGTTTGTACATGCTTCCATGCGACACCATATGCTGTCCATACAAACAATAGAAAGGCGACATCCCAGTTGATTGATGTACTGAAGTACATAAAGCTTGTTGTATCTCGGACACATGCTTGTCCCACTCCTTTTGATTACTTCCGAGATAACATCTGATTCCTGAAAGAATCGATTGGTTCACTCTCTCAGAAGCATTCGCCTGGGGAGAGTAGACAGCATTCCGAGTATGAACAACACCGACTTTGGCCAAAAATTGCTGAAATTCTTTAGACACAAATTGTTGACCATTATCACTGTGTAAGTATTCGGGTACACCGTAAACATTAAAAACTTCATGCTCAAGGAATTCTACAACTGAACTGGAATTAGCCCTTCTAAAAGGTTTTAGTACCACAAGCTTGGAAAACGCATCTAACAACACAAAGATGAACGCATTGCCCCGTTTAGTTCTCGGATATGGTCCCATGAAATCTACATATACTTTTTGAAATGGTCTGTCAATTTCATGCTGCAATCCCATTGGAGGTCTTAAAGTTTGATTTGATGGCTTGTTTACTTTGCACACTGAACAATGCCTAATAAAATCCCTAACCTGAACTGTCATATTAGGCCAAAAGAACCATTCCTTAATCTTTTCAAGAGTTTTGTACATGCCACCATGGGAACAATTTGGAGGATTGTGAAATTTTTCTATGATCGTGTTTGTAAGACCTTCAGGTACCCATAATTTCCATTCAAACTCCGAATCAACACTACCATCGTCAGTTTCAGAAACCTTTTTATAAAGGTAACCATTTTCTGTTTTCAGATCAGTAAATTTTTCTGGAATTTTTGAAATTGTTGAAACAAGCTTTAGATAACAGTCCGATTGAAATGCAGGATCGTTCAGGTCAATTATGCTATAAATTTTCATTTCGGTTCCTATTTCATCAACATGTGCTCTAGACAAAACGTCAGGAACAATATTCTGAGCACCTTTTCTGTGCGAGATATCAAAATCAAAAGCTTGTAATTTTAATGACCATCTTGCCAACCTTCCACTAAGATCCTTCGAGCTCATCAGCCATTTGAGACTTGCGTGGTCTGTTATTATTGAAAATTTCATTCCTTCCACGTATGGTCGGAACTTCTTTAAAGCTTGAACAACAGCAAAACACTCTTGCTCCGTTACACTGTATTTTCGCTGAGCTGGACTCAACTTTTGCGAGAAGAAGGCAATGGGCTTTTCATTTTGTGCCTCATCAAGCTGGAAAAGAACAGCTCCTATCCCTATGCTTGATGCATCGGTTTGAATTGTATACGGCTTGCTATAATCTGGTTTCGTTAACACAGGAACAGTAACAAGTGCTTCTTTGAGTGCTTCAAATGACGATAGAGCCTCGGGTGTCATTTCAAAAGTTTTACTCTTTTTGAGCGTGTCGGTAAGCGGACTAGCTAGTTCAGCATAGTTTTTCACGAATTTGCGATACCAACCACACAATCCAAGAAAACTCCTTACTTGTTTTTGAGTTTTGGGTACTGGGAACTCTACTACTGCTGAGACTTTGCTCGGATCTGGTTTTATAAAACCGCCTCCTACTATGTGTCCTAAGAATTTTAACTCTTTAAAGCAAAAGTGCGATTTTTCGACATTTATAGTCAAATTTGCTTTGTGAAGACATGCCGCAATTTTTTCTAAAATCTCGATATGAGTATCAAAATCTTTTGCAATCACCAATAAATCGTCAACGTATGGAAAAACATTTTCTTTAAGTTTGCTTGGAACCATTCTATCGATCACTCGACACATAGTTTGAGCCGCGTTTTTCGATCCAAATGGCATGACCGTAAATTGATAGAGCGATCGGCCTGGAACATAAAAAGCAGTTTTGTCCCTGGATTTTTCCTCAAGTGGAATTTGCCAGAAGGCATCTTTAAGGTCTATACTACTTATATAATGAGCGTCTGGAAGTCTACTCATGATACCATCCACATTGTGAAGTGGATAAGCACTGCCTTTGGTGAGTGAATTCACTTTTCTCAAGTCAAGACATACCCTATCTTTGCCAGGTTTTCTGACAAGAACTAGCGGTGAGCTCCAAGAACTTGAGCACTCTTCTATCACTCCCAAAGATATCATGCGATCCACTTCAATGTTTATTATTTTCTGGATTGCAGGTGACACGGGATAATACCGCTGCTTAACAGGCATGGCATCGCCGGTATCAATAACATGCATATCCAAGGATGTTTTTCCTAAACCTAACTTTGCGTATGATGGGAACTTTTCTATGGTTTCCGTTAAACGTTTTTCTTGATTTACATCTAATTCAATCATTTTCCTCTCTTTCCTTTCATTTGTATCCACGTTCGAATCTTCGACAATTTCGCTTATGACATTCGGTGCGATCTGAAACTTTTGCCAGAAGTCTATCCCCAAGTATAAAGTCTGTGAAAGTGATGGAATCAAATATAAATCAAGATTTTCATGAAGACCCTCGAACTCTATTTCAACTTGAACTCTACCTAAGATTGGTTGTTGCTTACCATCAGCAGTTCTTATGAAAGACGAAAAATCAATGATTGGAATTTTGAACTCTTCAATGATTTTCATACAGTCTTTACCTAAACAAGACACGCTAGCACCACTGTCCAACAGCCCGTTAAATTTTGTGCCTTTAATCGTCACTGCTGCGTACGGTCTTGGGTCAGAATCTGAAGTTAAGATGGAGCTTGAAATTATCTTATTGAAAATTTTGCGTTTCTTGTATCGAAGTCTTGTTTTGAAAAATTCGTTGTTATCATTTATTTTTGACAATTCATTGACAGCGAAAATCTTTGAGCGTAATTCATTGTATAGTTTTAAGCGTTCTTCATAAGGTAAACTACGTAATTTGCTTATTTTATTTAGGTTTATGTCGGGGTTTGGTTTGTTGGAATATCCGGTAATATCAATTTTAAATTTATAAAAGTCTGTGTTTGTATTTGTGCAAGCATCTACCATGCCTACTCGGGGAGAGTCTGAGTCGAACGAGAATCCCCGGTTTTCTTCCCGTTCGAATTCACGTTTTCCGTCGGTGGCTTGCATCGAGTACAATTCAACACTGTAAATCCATCTGAACCGCAACGATAACAAAATAGTCGATCTATTTTCGATTTACAATCTATGAACAAATGACCCTGCTTTTTACAATTGAAGCAAACAGAAGATTTGTTTGTCGAATTCAAATTCGCATTCTGTTTCATCAATGTTTTATTTTCACCTAAAAAGGCAGCAATGTCTAAGTTTTCGTTTATTGAATCGTTGTCCGACTTTTGTTCCATTTCATTTATGGAGCGGAAATTGAAATTTTTATTCTGGGGAAATCTAGCTTGTAGCATCCTTTCTATTTTCCTACATTCATCTTTGAAATGTTCTAGAGTATAAATTTTCATTGGATACACAAAGTTCATTAACCTAGAGTTAACATTCGTCCTAAGAATTTGGATAAGATCTGAATCTCTCATCGGCTCTCTTAATTGGGTTCTAAGGTGCATGATTGCGTTATAGTAATCTTCGAAGCTTTCCTGAGATGATTGCCTTCTATCCATCATTTGTTTAAATATTTCGAAGTCATTTTCATGATTTCTATATTGCTTAATTAAAGCTCTTTTCAATCCTGGCCAATCACCTCGAGGATTGCTACGAAGATACATCCAGAACCATTCTTGAGCTGCTCCTGATAACAGAAGATGAAAGTTCATCAAAACTTCTACCCAAGTCATGTTGTAATTTATCTTAAGCATCTCTACTCTAAAGACGAAATCCTCTACAGCTAAACCCTTCGATGAACCGTCAAATTTCATTCCCCATCGATCTAATCGGGGAATTCGATTATCAAATGTCATTGGATGGCCATATCTATCGTTTGGTGGAAATCTATTTCGAAGAAAGCTTGAGTGAAATTCATCCTGAGAGTCACCATCATCCACAATATTAGCATTCAAATTATGCATATTCTGAATTGGATTTTGTCTCGGGTGTATTTCACTTTCCATATTCTCTTTTATTATTCTCGGAAGAACTTTACTTAGCTCTTTACTAATAACATTCTTTATATGCTCTTCTAACGTTTTCATTTGTGGTGCACTGCTTGAAACAAATTGGTGACGTTTATTGTTTATATTGTCACGATCATCTGTTAGAATGTTGCTAGCAACATTGAAATTATTTTCGTATGCCGAATTATGTTGCGGCAGAAAGAAACCAGCTGATCTTTGTTGTGCAGCATAACTTTGGTGAATTGCTGATGTCATAATAGGATTGAGAGGAAAAGATTGCGAAAAGGTTAATGTTGTATTAGTTTGATCAGTTGCAAATGTTGTAACTGTTTTACTTGTTCGTGCTCGATTTTCAATGAGAGAATTATTGATAACATTTTGGTCATCTAAACGAAATGAATTTGAGTCCCATGTACTCTGTATAACGTTTGTGACAATTGGAACATTGTCACTCAATACACCTGATGCCTGAGAATTATTATTACCGTTGGTGGCATTGACATTATTGAGACTAGCGTTTTGCACTGGAGTGTGCTGAAGCGGTTGAAAACTCATTCGGAATGAACTATTTGGAGTAGCAGTATTACCCAAACCTTGTGAGCGAGTGGTCATGTTTCGCCTTGGCACTGCTCCTTTTGATGTGATGTTATGATTCATGTTTATGTTTATTTTTTTCGTAACTGTATTATTTATTTAATGTTATTTTAAATAGTTTAAGTTAGTTTAAGTTATTATTTATTATTTTTATTTGCTTATTCAGTTTTAATTTTTCTTATAAATATAATGATATTTTATAGAAAATTAGTTTAATGTTTTGTTTTATTTTAATGCATGTAAATTTAACCGTTGAGTGATGTTGTTGCGTGAGTGATGAAGACATACAAAATGATAACAGCATTGATAACAGTATTTATAAAGACAGAAAAATGAAATGGTGTTATTTTGAATCAATTCTGGGCTATTATGCTTTTGAACTATAACGACTCAGAAACTAAAAAGACTCTAAATGTAATTAAGTCGAACAGATGGCTTTTGGTAGCTTCTTTTGGACTATCAAGCTTTGATATCCTCGACGACTCAAAATCATTCTACTGATTTAAGGCTTATACCTGTGACTTGCCATAGATCTGGTCTTGTGAGAATAAAATCAAATTCTTTGTGCAATATTCGATTGCAAACTCAAGCAACTGCAAGATTGCTTGGCGTGGTTATGTACATAGGTGATCTTGTACTGCATCAATTTATATTATTTTGTGTAATGTCACGAGTTGACATTCACGGTACCACGTGGTTGGGCGCCATTGTAGCATACAGGGGGGTATAGTGGGAAATTATGTGACCCGAAGAATTACAGCTGATTGGCACGCTTGCAGTGCTCGTGCATAAGCTCGTCGTGGGGTGGATTATTGCTGTATGTAAACCCTGTGCTAAATAAATTTACGTGCCTTAAAATTGTCTGACGATGAAAGGATGTTGTTATCAGCCCATTATCTGAGATCCTAGGTGGTGTGACCTCTCGATGAACCCTCCCCTAGTAAATGACTCGCGGTCATTTTCACCTTGACTACTCCATCATCTTTGAATGTATTGAAGTAGCCCCCAATCTGTCATTTCTCACATCACACACACAACCTACATCTACTCAAACGATTATTGAAAAAGTCTTAATTCATCTTAGATTTCATGTTTATTATTATTCAAAATAAGAAGGTATCAAATAATTGCTTGAGCTTATGATGAGTATGTATAAATGATAAAGAAAAAAATAAAATTCATTGATATAAATATGTATCAAAATTACAGTTTCAAATGCAATCATGTGAATTTATTTAATATCTAATTGTGTGGGCTGTAGGTAAAACATATATATATATATATTTCAATTAGAAAAAAAAACACAAAATAGGTACTCACTTTTTCTTTCAGCAGCGTTGAAGTTCGTGCACGAATTTCCAACTGGTTATTATGTATATCTATATGGATATATATGTTTTGGAAGCCACTTACATTCAGTTTTAATTTGTTAAAATTCTAATTCTTAAACTACTTTTAAAGTTTTTTTTTTCTTTTTTTTTAAATTTTTTTAATTTTTTTTTTTTTTTTTTTGTTTTAAATGATAATGTGATTCTTGTATGTACGTGTTATCCTCTTTTTGTTTACGCAGGTTCACAAGCAATTTCTTAAGTAATTTAGTTTTTTTATTTTGCAACTGGCTTTACTTGTTTGTTTTAGTTTTATTGTTTCCTTTATTAAGTTATGTCTTGTATTATTAGGTTTATGTATTAGCTATGTTATTTGGTTAAATTTTTTTTTTTTTTTATTTAATGTATATTATATTATTAATTTGTTTGCGTCAGGGTTTTATCCTTCTCCGGAACGATCTCGCAGTTTCATGGCACATGCGGTTGACCAAGTGTTTTTTTTTTTTTTTTTTGACGTGGTCTATTTTGTGTATCTCGGTCTAGCTGGGTTATCGTGGTCAATTGAGGTTCTTTTTTTTTATTTTTTTTTGTGGTCGAGCGTGTTTCTCGTCGATAATGCCTCACTCGTGGGGAATGTGTCGAAGTGGAAAACTCTAAGGCATTTGTATTAAATCGAGGCTTACTCGATATCTGGAGTTTCCTTTTGTTCCACTTCGACAACACCAATGGCTAAAAAAAAACTATTTCTGTAAGCCAACTGATTTGTTTGTATTATAACAAATATAACGAGTGTGTTACCTTTTTTTTTTGTAGATTTTTGTTTTTCTGGTTCACCTTTAAACTTTAAGGTAAATTATAATTGCTATATGTACTAGATACTATTCTTCACTTGCGCGAAACTAGTATATTTGGTATTTAATAGAAAAGTTATTATGCACATCCAGCTCCGACGGAGATCAAGTTCCAAAAGAACGCAACTATGGATGAAATCACACTTCCTACCTCGACAATATTTTACGATCAAAATCATTCGAAATTCGACTTTTTCGAACTTTTTGCATTTTTGTGATTGAATGTACCAATTTCCGTTTTCGGAACAGTGCCTACCGTAGTTTATTGTGAATTACATTCGTTGTATCAAAACTGGGCTATAAAAAAAATTTTTGTTTCTTTGGAGTACATAATTGAATGTCTAGATTAACCTGGTACTGGTGTTAAAGGGGCACGCTACACACTTGCTTCAATAAAATGACGTTATCAAATACGAATTCTAAATTTTATAGTTTTTTTTTAATGAATTGCAAAAGTAAATATTGAATTTCAGAGTGACGAAAAAGGTTGCGAGGGCATCAAAATCCACGATACGCTGCAACACTGCATTTAGGAAAACGTCCATACATACTTTTTTGGTGTTCTATCTCATCGGAATGTCAACTTTAATCAAAATTTCGGGTTCGTTTTTTTTTTCAAACTCCAAACATGCCCTATAGTACCTATATCGCAAGTTAAAATAACTGAACTGTGTTGGTCCGTTTTTTGTTTTGTGGATCGCTACAGAGACTTGTCGATTGGCCTAGACCGTTTGATTTAGCACCTTAGACTATTTTGTATGTCGCTACGTCAAGTCATTGATCTTTGCGTTTCCAGATACTCGCAAATCGATCGACTTTGATGCCTGTTTACATTAAGAGTTTCATGAAATTTTATTGTGACTCAGAGAAAGGTGTACGCTACATGGTGTGAGACTCAATTCATGAGAAGCCTTAGGAGAATTCTGCACAAAGATCTCGGATTATTCGCTTACAAGGTCCAATTAACTCAGGAACTGAAGGCGCGAGGTCAGCCGAGGCAGGGGTATTTGACCCAAAAAGGTGATCAAAATTATTTGTTGGTATCTTTAAATGAAAAAGGTTCTTAAAAAGTGTAATTAATAAATGCAAAAATTACTTACCATATTTTATAAATATTTTCATAAGTTCTGCTATCAGGTTTCCTATCTGGGTGAATGTTTTGTTCTAGTTTGTTTTGTTACTTCGATAGTTTTGTAACTTGTTGATTTGGTTTTAGTATATTACAGTATAGTAATATCAATAAGTTAATTGCACTTTGAAGTGACACATCGATTCTAAATAAAGTGAGACAGAATAGCAAAGGTTTGTAACAATTGTGGTTTTCATTAGGAACCAATAAATAAAAAAACGTGGAAATTAGCAATTATTTTGTTTGTTTTTTATTTTAATGGAAGTCTATTATTGATAAGGATGGAAAAAGATAAATTATAACTAAATAGCCAGTAGCGTATTTCAGAACATTTGCCTTAAATATTTTAGCAATAAGTGCCATAAAAAACTTAAAAGTAAATTCATAATTCAATAATTAAATATTTTGGCGAAAGTGCTTGTTTCGGGCCTCGGCGGCTTCTTCCGAAGGTTGACCGATCGGAAATATTGCGTGCTTTATAATTGTTGGTCCGTGTGTTAAAACTTTGTGCAAAGTGGGTGTCATTGGGTACCACTCATAGAGCTGCACATAAAGTCTTGCTGTCTCTTTACAGAACAAAGCGAACATATTTAATTCTATTCTGTGACCACTCGAAATAACTTCTAAGACAGTCTTAAGATTTTTTATGAGCACTAAATCTACTCCGGTAATATTTGCAGCTGTTTCTGGGTCGGAAAAAAACCTTCTAGACGTATTAACTTCATTTGTGTTTCCGAACCCTTTCGGAAAGTCTGCTAACAATCGCACGTGTTAAAGCAAATATTTTATATTTTAAGCATTTAAATTTTCTATAAGTCTATACGCACCCAAATATCACAATCTTTTTCAATATTTGTAGAATGAGCCTCATATCAAACAAATTTGCACTATTTGGAAGCAAAATCATGCAAAAAATGTAAACGATGTAAGTAAAACTCTGGTTTATTATTTTTTTTTAATTTGTTTACATTAAGGTTTTTTACGTATAACTACTCAAACTTTTTGTTATGGTATGGCCGCTCGAATACTAGGGTGATATTATCTGAATGGTCAACAAAGTTAAACTGGTCTGACTGATTGATCAAGGATAGAACAATTTGTATTAACCAATAAGATATTTCATTATACATAAGTAAAAAAGTTACACATACGCCACAGTGACCCGCAGTTAGGACGCAAACAAAATAATTAAAACCAATAAGATATTTCATTATACATATGTAAAAAAGTTACACATACGCCACAGTGACCCGCAGTTAGGACGCAAACAAAATAATTAAAACAAATTTATAGCTGACTAAACAATTACACCAGTTCACCTTTGTTGATCATACAATAAATGTCAAAATTTTACATATGGACCAAAACGCGGACTGTTACGTTACATTCATACGCATATTTCAATACAAATTTACCTGAAAATATATGAAACTGAATACTTTTTCAATGTCTATTATTTTTTTCTCAAAATAGACTTCCTAACTAACACTTTCTATTAATTTAAAAATCAGTGAGGCCTGTCATTTAAACGCTAAAAATGTTTTAGCAGGACTGTTACGTTACATGAATTTGGAAGTAGATTTTGAGGTTGCATTACATTATGCAATAAGTCTGCTCTTTTAGTGTACCATTTCAAACGTGAGGTACGAGGTTTCTGAGATTAAGAAAGGAAGTAGCAAATAAAATATTAATTACACTAAATACTGTATTTTTAGATTCTGTGGAAAGAAAAATGTTGGGACTGTTACGTTACATGAAAAGACTGTTACGTTACACGTGCGATCTTGGCTCTTTTAAGAGTTAAAGTCAGCATGGAAAATGGCTAAAATTGTATTTTTTTAGAGTTATTTGGTTTTCTTATCGTTAGACATTAAAAAGGGTAACTTATGTAACATACAAATTAAATAAAAAAAGAAAAAACTTAATTTTTCATTATAGGTAAGTACATATCGAAATTTTGGCAATCCATTAATCCACTAACTTACTTTAAGTATTTGTACTTAGTTTTAAAAATAATAATATTTTACTTTATTTAAGATAAATTTATCAGTCATTCATTGTAATAATTTATTAAGTTTGTTTATCGAATTTAAACAATCTTTTAGTATAAATAGTGCTTTGTAAATAAATATAAATCAATTTTAATTTGGAGTTCAACAACTTCTCAAACTTTTCCGTCCTTTTTTAACTATTTACATACATTATATACAGCCTTATCATCGTATCGTTACGATCGTAACGTTTATTTCCTTCATGGTATCTGGTTCGTAACGGTAAAAACCGACGTTTACTAACGCGTGTATTTGACGTAAACGCCAATAAATTAATAAAGTGTTGAATCGTGTCAAATAAGCAAAGAAGAATCATGGATAGTGCAGCAGTGTTATTGGAAGCGGAAAGATATGAATAAAGAAAAAAGAATATTCTTAAGAAATATATCAAATATTTTCTAACTCAGGTACAGCGTAATTATAGATTATAAAAGTTTATTCGTTTTTAATTTTTCTTTAAAAAATTTTAAACTTATAATTTGCTGTTGGTGAAATCGGAAATCAAATATCTTCATAAATCACTTGAATTCACCATGCGTTGCTGCCATTTTGACATTTCATCGGCATGCAACACAAGGATTTGACATTTTAAACGCACACAAACTTTATTTTCGTAGATTTTTCCGATTGCCCTATCGGAACAGCTACAATCATACAAAATTCGTACATTTCGTAGAAATCGGAGAAAACTACGTTCCGATCGAGTAAGTAGGAAATGCGAGCCTCAGACGTGTGAATTTTTTTTACGACCTTTTTAATGGGTTTTGGTGGGAATTTTGTTTAATTGGTTTTTTATTGCTTTTTAAATGTTTTGTTTTTCTTTGGCGGCATGAGCGGTCTGGTTTTTGAGGATTGTTTTGAGGGTTAGTGGATTGTGGTGTGGTGCGGATTGTGTGTGATTTGAGGATGGGTATTATGAGGGTGAGTTGGACATGAATGTGAAAGAGATGTTTTGAGGGATGGTTATGGTGTTTGTATATTGAGGATCGGTCAGATTGTGTGTAATTTGAGGATGGGTATTATGAGGGTGAGTTGGACATGAATGTGAAAGAGATGTTTTGAGGGATGGTTATGGTGTTTGTATATTGAGGATCGGTATTAAAATTTTTAAAATGAACTGTTGGGCGATGATGGTTTTCAAGTATCGTTGCAGTTGAATAGGTATGAATAAATATAAATTATCTTGTGATGCCGTTGGTTGTGGTGCAAAGTGAGATGTCATAATCATGATGGGAACGAGATTTTGTGTGGAGTTCTATTTTTAAATGAGGAGATTGACCTAGTCCGAAATAGAATTTGGTGATGGTTGGTTTTAATGCGTACTGTTGCCTGTTGATGTGATTCAAGTGTCGTTGTAGCTAGGAAAATATGTGTATAGATATTCCTGTTTGTCATGATGATATGTGGACTTTTTAGATGAGGGTATTGATCTAGTCTGATATTTGGAATTGTTTTTTTTTTTATTGATTTGTTTTTCCTTGGGTGTTATGATGCTGATGGTTTTTGTTGGTTTGTTTTGTGGGTGAGTGAGTTATGGGGATGGTTGAAAAAAAAAATATGATGCCGTTGGTTATGGTGCAAAGTGAGATGTCATAATCATGATGGGGAAGAGATTTTGTGTGTAGTTCTAATGTGTTTGTATATTGAGGATCGGTAATATGTCAAGTGAATTTTATGCACTGTTGCCCTGTTGATGTGTTTTGGATAGCCGTTGTAGCTAGAAATATATGTTTATATTCCTGTTTGTCATTAGATATGGTGGGTAAATTTTTTGATGAGACCATCGACCTAGTCCGAAAGAATTGGATGGGTGGTTGAGGGGGTAGAAATAGTTATGAATTGTGTGGTGTGGAGTGTGTGTGTGCGTGTGTGTGTGTGTGTCTAGCTTGTTAGCTAGTTAGCTGATAGTTGTTGGAGTTTGGATAGGAATGGGTGACGATAAGATGTGATTATAGGTATGCGTGTTTGTGTCTTTATATTTACAAGACAAAGATATGGACATGGAATTATTTATATTTTAAGAAAAGGGATGATCTCTTAAGAAAAAGGGGAACTAACACTTTGTTTGTATACCCGTGTCAAGCTATCCCCATGATGACCAAAACGTTATATATATACATATATATATACATATGAACCTACATATATTTTTAGAAAAAATGATCTTGAGAGTATAAAACCAGACTGGTTTTTCAGTTTGAAAACAGTTCATTCGTGTAATCAAGATATTAACGAACCTTTTTAACTTCAAAGAAAAATATGTCTTTCTTAACTAAAATCAAAAATGCTTTAAAGCAGTCAGAGGAACGGAAACCGATTTGCAGCATATCGAAGCTGGCAATGAAGAAAAGATTCCCGGTGGTTAAGGCGAGTAGGTGTACTACACGATTCGGGGAGCAGATTTCAGTGGAGCTCCAGGATTGCGTGGTTTATCTACCGAAACGGCTAGTTACTAGGCTAGATGACGAAGATGTAAAGCAATTGAAAAACTGCTCACTGGAGGTGTTGGGGCCTTGCGGGCAGTCGTTTAACATAGACTTCCATGAGAAGGAAGAACAACGGCAGGAACAGCAGCAGGAACAGCAGCAGCAGCAGCAAACAACTCAGGAAAACATTGGAAATGAGCCAGATGTGAGTGGGGGAATGTATTTTTTAAACTCCCAAAAACGTCTATTTTATAACCAGTTTCAATAAGTACCTACATTAGTATAAAAAAAATATAAATACATGTAACTTTCATTAAAAAAAAAATAAATAAATAAATATACATATCAATTTGTATGAAATATAAATTGACTGTTTTTATTTATTCTCGGGGTATTCGTTTGGCTAAAGTCTTTGTTATTTTTTTCTAATTTTTAGCGAATTGAAGTTTTGAGTGAGATCGAGACTAAAGTAAAACGATTCGGCATAAAGGGAAGGAAGTTTGAATTCAAAATCAAGCCCATACCAAAGGATGAAGAACCATCTTCGTGGGTCAAGGGGGCAATTCATGATATGATTGCCTTCGCTGTGTCAGGCCTTGACTCAACAGATAAAGTAGGAATTACTTTCTGTGGAATGGGCTTTACTGAAAGAGGAAATGGATGGATTAACTTCAAAAATCTTTCCGAGTTGAAATTTAATGACGTCTGGGGAATGATTAGCAGAATATTCCAAAGTAACTCGCAAGGTTTGAGCACGGATAATTTCTGCATGTCAGTTACATCTGTAAAAATGCCAATTGGAAAAGGAAAAGGAAAAAAACCTTCATATATGTTCAACACATTCGGGGAAGAGTGCAATCCTGAATAAAAATAAATTGAAATCATTTGAATAAAACAAAAGCTTTTTTATTTTCAAAACTATACAGAAAAGATGGTTTTTATTTGTTTTCTTTTGAAATAGGTATCCATGAATTGTGGTCGGATGCAAAACCAAGCCATTTTACAAGCAATCGATTTTTTCTCCTTTGAAGCACTTTTTCAATCAGATATGTATCGGGAAACTTTGTTTTTTGTAGTTCCAGCTCATAGAACCCTCCTTTAATGGGGTGCCCCTGATAGTCTTCTAATAGATAAGTAACCGGATTTGTGTGTTGAACTTTGGTTATTTTGAAGATTTCTGTTGTCCAATTCGGTGTGTATCCCTTATCAAATACATGTTTGTATTTACTAATTCTGACAAATTCTCCTATCTTGAACTTTGGAACAATATGAATTTTGATGTGATCATATATTGTAGATAGTATTTGCTTTTCATTTGCAGCATTGACTTTGGAAGGCTTCATTTTGATAGTACGATGTTTTGAATTGTTGTACTTTTTAGTTATTGTATCTATTATATCAATCCAGCAATATGAACCATTGCCACTAAACTCTTTCCACATAAGGGCTTTCAGAGTGCGATTAAATCGTTCGACAATCGAGGCTTTAAGAGATGTAAATGTCGAATAATGATTGATTTTATGGTTTTTCATTAGGCTTTGGAAAGTTGTATTGAAAAATTCTTTCCCGTCATCGGTTTGTAAATTTTTTGGAATACGACCTTTTTTTAATATGTTTTTCATAGCATCTGTGACACTCGAACCGGTTTTATTTTTAATAGGGGCTGTCCAAGCAAACTTAGAAAATGTATCAATTACAGTAAGAAGATACCGATAATTTTTGTTATCTGCCGAATATGCCCCCATTTCGACTAGATCAGCTTGCCATAAATCATCAAGCCCCTTGACAATGACTCGCCGTTTTTTGAAATTTCTTCTGGCTGGCTTGTGAAGTTCTTCGACAACATCTCTTTTACTCATCTTTGCACAGAATGATTAAAACAACAAAACATTTTACCTTCTTATAAGTTTATTCATTTAAAATTTTTTTATAAAAATTAACAATTCTCTTAATTTTACTAATTTTAACTTTAATTTTATAACATGCACAAGTGTCTGGTCCTTTATTGTACAAGTTAAGTGAAGAGTTTGAAGCACAGTTCAGGAAGTGAAATCTATTCGATGACATTATACGATCATCCTTTTCGAATCTCTTTACAAATAAAATACACTCCATGGCTTCTGAAAAGTGTGCGTCAAGTATGATGTGTTGATTAGATTTTAAGAATGTTAAAAGTTCGTCAACAACTAAATTAATTTTTAAAGAAGACATGTTTTTCATTTGAATTATAGGTGCAAACTGAATTTAACATAGAGACTTTTATGTAAACTGTTTATTTTAATCTTTCATACAACAACATTAATTTTTTAATTCTTATCAACTTATTTTCAACCATGTAGCAAGCACATGTATCCGGTCCTTCCTGGCATAAATTTGAAGACCAAGGACAGTTAACAAAATGACAGCCATAAGCGGACGTTGTCGAGGATAAATTTATAAATCTTTTCAAGGAAGTTATACAGCTCAAAAGCTCCTCATGATGTTCGTCTAGCAAGATGTTTTTATTTTCTCTAACGAATTTTAAGATTTCTTCAAAAATCAATGTAGGCTTTATGTTAGGCATCGCGAATTACTGACTGATCACATAGGTAGTAAGGTAAAGACTAAATTGATTTTAAGCAGATATGACGCGGTTTTCTTTATTTAAGTATTTTTCAATTTCAATTTGAAGGTATTGTCTAATTTGTTCAATTTTTTCGTCAACATAATTTTTGGAAGCGGCGTCTCCTTTTTCTTGAGGATCTTGAATATTTTGCAAGCGTTTCCAGTTTAAGTTATAATTGCCGTTTGTCGTGGTGAGAAATCCCTCACCAGGTGGCCCGGTTAATCCTCGCTCACCCTGTATACCCTGAGGTCCTTGCTCTCCTTTTTCCCCTTTTGCTCCCATTCTTGGGAAAGATCTATTCGAAATACGCCCGAATTTATCAATACTCATTTTATTTTTAGTTTTTAATATTTTATTCAATAATATTTGCTTCTTTCAGCTCTTCAATGATTGAAACAATTTCGTTAGAGTGGTTATTATGTCCAGATTGATGTGAAGCAATTAGAAGTCTCAATCGGTCTATGAGCTCATTAGGGTCATCCCAGAATATATAGTCTTTTTTCATTTTTGATAACTGCATCAATCCACTCCCTGTAGCCGAAGGTGACAAATTAGGGGAATTATTTGTGTTATTTCCAAATAATTTACTTATTATATGTTTGTATTTATAACCACGATTGCCACGGACTTGTTTTCTCGAGTCATAAGAAACCCTATGTGCATTAGTATCAATTAATATCGACTTGTAATTTTTTAAATCTTCTTCGTTGTAGATGGATTTATCAGGTATTTTTTTAAATATTAGCTCGTATAATCCATTTGTTCCTTCAAAGTTTTTATTTTGAACTTGTAAATCATTTCCCTGAACATTAAACTTGGCATTTCCAAGATAAATCTTTCCATTTTTTAAATGTATACCATAAACGTTATCAATTAAACTCGAATTATTTAAAAATAAATCTAAATAGCTTTTTGGTAAATCTTGAAATTCTTTTTGCAATAATAACTGTTTTGTAAAATCATGATATCGAAGATTTCGATTAGAGGTTTTCGGTGTTTCGATACGATTTTCTGTAGTAGTATTGAGAGAATTAATGGAAGTGTTAGGAGGAGTTATGAATTCTTCGTTCAAGTTGTGTTTTATTTTCTTTATTGGACTTTCAAATACATTTTGCTCGTGTGCTTCGTTCTGTTTCACGTTTGATTTTTTCACTAGTTCGTTTAGAGGTTTGGTAATTGGTTTAAAGGTTTCTTCTATTTGAGTTTCGTAAGCTTCTCTACCATTTCTAAGAGCTTTGTATTTCTTTCTTAGATCATTGGTGGTTTTGATAAGTTCTTTTGTTAATTTCACATCAATATTCATCATATTGAGGACGTTTTCTTTTACAGAAACAATTGGTAAATAAGTGTCGTATTGCTTTAACAAATCTTCCTAGTTTTATATTGATGTTTGATGATAAAGAATGATAGGTTCCAAGGTGTATGGAATCAGTTTTTAAAACTATTTTGTGTTCGCTTAACTTTTTGAACTGCTCTCGTAGAACATTTCTATGCATGTGACAAAATTTTATCATTTGACCGGTTTTTAAAGCTGTTGCATTGTACTGCTCATGAACTGGTTTGAACCGTATCTTATCTGCTACCTAACTGGTCTGAACCGCTTTCAACCGCCTCGGTATCGTTCTTAACTGCTTCTGAAACTGGTTTAAACTGCTCATGAACTGGTTTGAACCGTATCTTATCTGCTACATAACTGGTCTGAACCGCTTTCAACCGCCTCGGTATCGTTCTTAACTGCTTCTGAAACTGGTTTAAACTGCTCATGAACTGGTATAAACCGTTTCGTATCCGTTTCCTCACTGACTTGAACCGCTTTCAACCGCCTCGGTATCGTTCTTAACTGCTTCTGAAACTGGTTTAAACTGCTCATGAACTGGTATAAACCGTTTCGTATCCGTTTCCTCACTGATTTGAACCGCTTTCAACCGCCTCGGTATCGTTCTTAACTGCTTCTGAAACTGGTTTAAACTGTTCATGAACTGGTATAAACCGTTTCGTATCCGTTTCCTCACTGATTTGAACCGCTTCTAACTGCCTCTGTATCATTCTTAACTGCTTCTGGAACTGGTTTGAGCTACCCTTATCTGAGTATATGATAATGAAAACTACTTATAGTTTTAGAAAACAATCAAATCCTTTTCTATACCGTCCTTCATTTAAGAGGCTATCCTTGTTAATTACCAAAAACCCGTAGTTGGTATTCCAACATTCTGCACATACTTTTTGAAAGGAATTAAAGGTCATATCCGTATTGACATGATCGTTATAAATGTGTTTCAAATTCATATCATCCTGTTTGAAGACGATAAGAAAATTTGCATTGTCTCGAATTAAATGTTTGGGTATTCTTGTATATGTTTGACATAAATAAAAACTGTCAATATGATGATGCCGACCCATGCTAAAGTAAGTCCGGATAGTATCTTGTTTTTCACAGGCAATATCATCAAAAATAAATATGGAATTTGGCTTAGCCTTTTCGGGGGTGATAACATCAGTGTTATTGGAAAAAGTAAAGAATCCCATATTTTTTATTGGTTTGATGGCACTTCGAAGAAACTCATATTTTGGTTGATGTAGAGATTTAGAATAAATGTAAATATTTTCGAATCTCAATCCATTCGGATGTAGTAGCAAACTCATCATAACATTTGTTTTACCACAATTTGAGGGACCAGTAATAATTCCTCTTATACTATTCGGTAAAAGCTTACTATGCTTTGTTGTTGCAGCACTTTTACACGTATCCATGTTTTTTATTGGTAGCTGGTCTTGTTGCTTAATGAAGCGCATAGTGGTAAGAACTAAAATATTTTCATATATATGCGAAGTTTATATTTAAATTGATATCATAACATTACTAACCACCGTAAAATAATGTTCACATTATTTGTATAAAATGATTGATTTTTCAAAAAATTTACCCAGTCGACGAGCTAACGCTAAAGGAAAAGGTTTAATAAATTCTGTAATTAACAAACTACCTATTGAACTACATCTTCCTGGATATCAATACTGTGGACCTGGAACAAAACTCCAGCAACGTTTAGCTAGAGGTGATCCTGGAATCAATTTGCTTGATCAAGCTTGTAAGGAACACGATATATCTTATTCTAAAATAAAAAATACCTCTGATCGACACTTATCAGATAAGATTTTATATGAAAAAGCCTGGCAGCGAGTCAAATCAAAAGACGCAAATATAGCTGAGCGTGCAAATGCATTAATAGTTACTAATCTTATGAAAGCAAAAGTAAAATTAGGTATGGGTTGCTCAAAAAGTAAACGAAAAACATTAAAAAATGGAAGAGGACTAGGAGGTGAAGGAGTAACTAAGAAACTTTCCTTTAGAGGAGTAACAAAAGACATTGGAAAAGTTCTCCAGCGTAATTCTCCCTCCATTCCAGCTGAAGAAAGCTATTCAAATAGCTTTATCATCGGCTAAGAAAATATTTAAGAAGAAAAACGCCAATAGTATAAAGACACCTAGAATTATTTCTGTACCAAAAACCGGTGGAGCGATTCCACTTCTTCTCCCTATCTTTGCCGGACTTTCAGCTCTTGGAGCATTATCGGGAGGAGCTGCAGGTGTTTATAAAGCTGTTAATGATGTTGTCATTGCCAAAAAAGATCTAGAGGAAAAAAGCCGCCATAATCAAAAAATGGAATCGATTGCAGTTGGACATGGGTTACATATAAAACCGTATAGAAAGGGGTTTGGACTGTATTTACAACCACAGACAAAAAACTTCTAAGCTCGCTACCCAATCGTGCATTGAACGAATTGGATTTGAGAAATTTCGCAAATACTTTTATTCCGCATTTTCGTGGAGTTTTTATGCGTGATAAATTACCAAAAGGCAAACCTTTAAGAAACGAATGTGGAATTGTTAATCTTGATTCTGCAAATGGTCCTGGAACACATTGGGTAGCATATTACAAAAGAGGCCGTCAAATTGAATATTTTGACAGCTTCGGAAATCTTCAACCACCAGTTGATGTTATTAATTATTTAGGTAAAAATATTAAATATAATTATACTAAGCATCAGGATTATGACTCTTTTAATTGTGGTCATTTATGTTTGAGATTCTTATACGATTGTAATTCTGAATAAATAAAAGGTTTTATTTAAAAATTATTTCATTGACATTTTTATCTTCATGGCGTTCACACTTACATTAAGTGGGAATACTTCTCAGCTAACAGCCGAATATTTTCCACCTTTGAACTTGGATCAAGAATATGTGTGTGGCTTAATTGATTTTCAAACATACAACTCTATACCAAATGTTGACGAGCGAAACAATTTGTTTCATGTGGGTGATCATGAAATTGAAATTCCTGTAGGATCTTACGAAATAGACGACATTGCTTCATATATTGCTTATCAAATATTATTACAAAATTCAACCACCTCCGTTACAATAAAAGCAAATAATAATTTACTAAAAACAACAGTTGAAAGTAATGAGGAAATATTTTTTGATAGACCAAGAACTATCGGGAAGTTACTTGGCTTTACTAAACGAGTGCTTAAACCGGGTGTATCACACTTGTCAGATTTACCTGTTGATATAAACAAAGTAAATGTAATACGAATCGAATGTAATATCATTGTTGGTTCGTATTTAAATAATAACCCAGTGCATACAATTCACGAATTTTCACCAGAAGCTGCGGCCGGGTATAAAATCATAGAAGTCCCAAAAAATGTTATCTATTTACCAGTGAATGTCAAACGTATAACTTCTCTAACACTTAAGTTCGTAGACCAGGAAGGTGACTTGATAAATTTTAGAGGGGAAACAATAACTGTACGATTGCATCTAACTCCAAAATCTGCATAATGTTGGTCTATAATAATTATATATCCGAAGCTAAGCGCGGGCATTCGATTAGTTCTGCTAGAACACCAAGCCTGACAAGACGAAAACTCTCCCCCGAAAATAAAGCTTACCTGCTTACACTAGGATTTGTCCTAAAGTAAAAAAAAAAATGAGCGAAATATTAAATATTTTTAACGGTCCTAGCCATGATAGCAGTATTACAAAATTTGAGTATCATAGTTACTCACCTTTTCTTCAATCCTTCAATCAAAGCGACGAAATACGCATCCCAATACAACAGCAGGACTTGTGTATTTTACCCAGTGAAAGTTTCATTTACATAGAAGGAAGTCTAACAAAACCTGATGGAACACCTTCATCTACAGTTAAATTATGTAATAATGCAATGGCATTTCTGTTTGAGGAAATACATTATGAACTTAATGGAATGGATATCGAGAACAATAAAAATGTCGGGGTCACAACAACATTAAAAAATTTTATATCGTTGAATGAAAACGAAAGCAAGAGTTTGGAAAATGCTTCATGGTCTGGAGGTGACAGCATTTCACTTTCATTGGGTACCTTCAACTTTTGTGTTCCATTAAAAAGTCTATTAGGATTTGCCGAAGATTACAAAAAGATCATAACAAATGCTAGACATGAATTAATATTAATTCGTTCTCGATCAAATGAGAATGCTTACTTTTCTACGACAGATGAAGACATAAAGCTTTCAATTTTTAAAATGCAGTGGAGAGTACCTCACATTACCTTAGCTGATTCAGATAAGCTTATATTATTAAAACAAATACAATCAAAACCAATTCAAATTCATTTTCGCAACTGGGAATTATACGAATACCCCTCACTTCCAACAGTCACTGACCATATATGGACAGTTAAAACTTCAAGTCAGCTAGAGAAGCCTAGATACATTATTATTGCTCTACAAACTGGACGGAAAAATCAAAAAGATAAAGACGTAAGCAAATTCGATCATTGTGATATCAGTAATGTAAAGGTGCATTTGAACTCTGAGTCATACCCTCGTGAAGATTTAAATTTAAAATTTAATCTGGATCGTTATGCCATTCTATATGATATGTACAGCAAATTTCAACAATCCTATTACCAAAAGAAGTCACAGCCGCTTTTAACTAGGCAACAATTTAAGAATATTGCTCCAATCACAGTAATTGATTGTTCCCGTCAAAACGAAACTATTAAAACTGGACCTGTTGACGTTAAAATTACACTCAAAACTTCAATCCCTATTCCACCTTCAACATCAATGTATTGCTTAATATTACATGATCGTATAATCGAGTATAATGCATTAACAGGGGAAGTTCACAAAATCATTTAATTATATGCCACCTAATATAAAACTATCATTTGGAAAAGTAAGGTAGATATTAGCACATCATAAAATGGATAAAAGCTATATTGTAGACTTTCAAGGCTTTAAGGGGTTACACAATGAGTTCATCTTGAAGGAGATAGCCATATTCCATGATGGACATAATCATCATTTCATTGTTTTACCTCCATATGACTTTAGTTTACTACACACTTCACTTAAAAAACAGGCTCGTTGGTTATTTCTTCACCATCACGGATTAACATGGAATGGAGGGTTTATAGATTTTCATCAAGTAAAGACATTTCTTCGAGAAAAAATTAAAGTTGGGTCTGTTTACGTCAAAGGGGCTGAAAAAACTCTGTGGATTAAAGAATTACTTAATAATGTTAACGTAGAAGTAATTAACCTTGAAGATGCCTACAAAACCTGCCCCAATTTCAAAGCACTTAAGAGAATTCATTCTGATGGAGGGATCATGAAATGTGTGTACCATGAAAAGTGTTGCGCACTTCAAAATGTTTATCTTTTAAATAAGTTTATATGTACATCGAAGCAAATGTAATTTTTTTTTATCAAAAATAAAACCAAACATTTAGTTAAATATTTTTTTTTTATTTCATAACGTAAATTTTTTTTTTTCCAACTTTGTAAATACATCATTTTCAACATTTTTTTTTTTTTTAATTTTTCTATTTTTATAAGTTAGAAGGAGAATTTTTTGAGTCACGGCGTTGTCTTTTGAATCCATATGGGACAGAACTGTGATCGTAGAGGAAACGACGTTTTTCTGCTTTCGGATTGTATGTTTTTGTTTCTGTTACAGAAACCACTTGATGTTCACGAGTTCGGCGAATACTATTATATTTAAGTAGTATACTTTCATTATCTTGAGAAGAGTGATTTATTACAGCTTGCTTAATAGAATCAAAATTAACTTTTCGAGATGAATCGTAATTGAGAAAGATACCCTTTACTTTGCAGACAGTGTGTTCAGCATTATCTTTTGTACTAAAGACTTTAAAGGCATAGTTTTTAGGGCCTCCACTTACAAATTCAGTTATGTAACTTCCAGTACCGTAGCTTTCTAGCTCATCAGTCATATCACCAATAAATTCTCCAGTAGAGGGTTCAAGTTCTCCCTGTCGGCTTACATAAACAACAGAATCGGTGTCATAATATAGAACTCGTCCTTCTAATTTTTCTAAATAACTGTATAATTTAAGACGAGCAAGTGTAGTTGTATATGCAGCAACACAAACGTTAACCGTTGATAGAGGTTCCGCTGCTTCTTCTTTTATTTCATAATTAATTACTACGTTATCTTCATTTATCGGTAAAATATGCAAGACATCTACTGAAGGATGTGTGAGCAATAGAAACAAATCTGCAGGGTCATTTAAAATACAAGTTTGTTGTTGGTTTTCACGCTGTCCAAACTTTCCCCAAAATGAATTTAAAATTAATTTTGCTAACGACCTCTTTCCTGGATTTGTACAAATTTCTGATACTTCCAATTTGATGTTTTCTTTATCGAGAAAATCAATAATGTATTTTTCTTTTTCTTCATTAGTTATGCATTTACTTGGCCACCCTGATGCTTCTTGTTTCATCTTCAAAAATTTATTCATCATTGAAGTGAAAAGACCATCAGATTTTGTATCTGGATTGTATTGCATAACTTCGTATTCCCATACTTCGTAAACATGAAGTAACTTGTAGCCTTTTTCAATTGCTTTCAAAACTTCATCAATTACCCAGGTTCCAAGTAGCGATCTTTGATCATCAGAGTGAATGCAAAATTGATTTTGGTTCTTTTCGCTACTACAACTTCTGCATAAAGAAAACATGAGTTTATTGTTTTGTTTCATTGGTAGGACAGGATGCAATAGATGTTCTGGTGGTAGAATTTTGCATTTGACAAGACCGTTCATGTGTTCCAATTTTAAGTTAGAGCAATTGATGTGAACTTTTGGATGTCCGATAGGAAATTTTCCATTTTTACAAACCCATGGATATAGGGAACATACATCTATGTATTGAATTTTTTCCCCTTCTTTACATTTATAATAATTAAATGAATTTCCTGTTCGACCGCCATAGAAAGCATCGCGTGGATCTAACGGGGAGTTATTTATCAATGCATGTGTATCTATAAAATTTAAATCTTCTTTATTGAATGATTGTAAATGTCTTTGAAATTCACAGGACCACATTTCAATGACCTCGTAATTGAATGTTCTTAGTCGCTCTGATTTAGCCTGTGTTCTCTCGTATCTACGATTTAATGTGTCATTAGGGTCTTCAAAGAGAGGATCATCACGTTTGTGTTTCAAACAGAGAGGGTGACCATGATAGTAACAGCCGTGGTATTCAAAGATTTGTCGAGTTTCTTCACAAAATCCATCAACTTTTACACCATTGACAATTGCTTCCCTTCCTTTTGCTGCATTCCTTATGTTAATTTTACGCTTATTTTCCTCCCAAATCAGCCACTTTATTGCTTCAGTTGACTGATTATCTGCACATCTGTATCCATTTCTAGGTATTAGACCAATAGTATTTGGAAGAAGAAAGTTACGTCTGAACACAAGATTACATGCTGACGCTATTGTTGTTGCTTCCAAAAATGGTTCAACATTACTTTGATCGAGAAACAATTTTCTAAATGTCAAACATGCCTCGGTCAAAATTTCAACATCACTTATACAATATTCCACAAGTTCACGCTGCATGTCAAAATAGTTGTTTTGATTTTCGGCATACCATTTCAAAAACACATTGCGATCTTCTTCTCTCATTGTATCTGGAGAGTAATATTCCATTGCGGGGAGTTTTCCTGTATACCCTTTATTTTCCTTGGTATTAAAGAAGTGAGGAAAATAACCCTTTTTTAAGACATCTGGCAGATCAAATGCTTTCGGGAGTTTTGACAATGCCATAGGAAAGTAATTTAGTGAGTCTATAAATTTGACATTTCCTATTTGCATTAGAAGAATTTTTGTTCCACGCATGATCAGTTCGGGAGCCAGCTTTGTTTTTTGTAAAACGTAACTCAGAATAAATTGATGATCATATGCTTGGCCATTATGAGCTATGACGATTACTTTTTTAAATTTTTTACGAATATCTAGTATATAATTCATAAATTTGGGTACAACATCTTGCTCGTCTTCTTTTTCTCTAATAACGTTTAGAGAATATTTGCACTTTTGGCAAAAATGCAGATGTGGAATATGTAGGCACTGGTCACACTTTTGTTTGAACACACATAAATTCGGTTCATGTAGTCTTGCATCTCCTACAATTTTCTTCTCTTGACGGCTTTCTAAATCGTAAAAGATGTATAAGCAATCTTTAAAATTAGGCGTTCTCTTGTCCGGAAGAATATAGCAAAGATGGTTATTCGCCACATGTTTGTTACACTGCTTGCAAAAATATTCACCACAAATATGTTGTCGAGTTGCTTTATGTGTTTTTAGACATAAAAGACATCTTTTCATCAGGTGACATATAGAATTTTTTCCAGTAGTACCGCTCATTTGGTGATTGTCAAAACATTCTTTTCCTCTGAACATTCGATTGCAGTCTTCACATAAAATCTCATTCGGTGTTTTAGCGCAACTAGGTGTGTGTTGGCATTGAGGGCAAGATAATTGACAATTGTGATGACTTTTGCTATCATAAGGTATATGACACTTTTCACAATAATAACCCCAACAAAATGCGGCTGTCAATGATGTTATTACACAGTAATGTCCATTGTGGTATAGTAAATTAATTTTCTTCTCACACTCACACTCATTGTCAGCAGAAACTCCTTCAAAAATTATTTTCCGACCTTTTGATCCGTATTCATAGACTGTTATTTTATAGTCTTTTAGATGTTCTTGGAATTGCTTTAACTCTGGAACCCCGCAACCTTCAGAAGGTATATTGATTTGAGCATCATTAATCAGGGTTAAAGCTCTTTATGTTTGAATCTTTCTGATGTCTTTTCTCAATTTCTGAACATCGTTTTCCTTGTCAACATATGCTTTAGCTACAACCAGAGCTCGTGGCAAACATAAATTATCTGCATTGGTTATTTGCATAATTCCTTTACGCTTGTTGCACTCTTCCTCGAATGTGTTGAACATATATGAAGGTTTTTTTCCTTTTCCTTTTCCAATTGGCATTTTTACCGATGTAACTGACATGCAGAAATTATCCGTGCTCAAACCTTGCGAGTTACTTTGGAATATTCTGCTAATCATTCCCCAGACGTCATTAAATTTCAGCTCGGAAAGATTTTTGAAGTTAACCCATCCATTTCCTCTTTCAGTAAAGCCCATTCCACAGAAAGTAATTCCTACTTTATCTGTTGAGTCAAGGCCTGACACAGCGAAGGCAATCATATCATGAATTGCCCCCTTGACCCACGAAGATGGTTCTTCATCCTTTGGTATGGGCTTGATTTTGAATTCAAACTTCCTTCCCTTTATGCCGAATCGTTTTACTTTAGTCTCGATCTCACTCAAAACTTCAATTCGCTAAAAATTAGAAAAAATAACAAAGACTTTAGCCAAACGAATACCCAGAGAATAAATAAAAACAGTAAATTTATATTTAATAAAAAATTGATATATTTATTTTTTTTTTTTTTTACTAATTTACTAATGTACATAGGTACTTATTGAAACTGGTGTTTTTGGGAGTTTAAAAAATACATTCCCCCACTCACATCTGGCTCATTTCCAATGTTTTCCTGAGTTGTTTGCTGCTGCTGCTGCTGTTCCTGCTGCTGTTCCTGCTGCTGTTCCTGCCGTTGTTCTTCCTTCTCATGGAAGTCTATGTTAAACGACTGGCCGCAAGGCCCCAACACCTCCAGTGAGCAGTTTTTCAATTGCTTTACATCTTCGTCATCTAGCCTAGTAACTAGCCGTTTCGGTAGATAAACCACGCAATCCTGGAGCTCCACTGAAATCTGCTCCCCGAATCGTGTAGTACACCTACTCGCCTTAACCACCGGGAATCTTTTTTTAATCGCCAGCTTCGATATGCTGCAAATCGGTTTCCGTTCCTCTGACTGCTTTAAAGCATTTTTGATTTTAGTTAAGAAAGACATATTTTTCTTTGAAGTTAAAAAGGTTCGTTAATATCTTGATTACACGAATGAACTGTTTTCAAACTGAAAAACCAGTCTGGTTTTATACTCTCAAGATCATTTTTCTAAAAATATATGTAGGTTCATATGTATATATATATGTATATATATATATAACGTTTTGGTCATCATGGGGATAGCTTGTTGCAGATGAAGACCACGGCTATACAGACAAAGTGTTAGTTCCCCTTTTTCTTAAGAGATCATCCCTTTTCTTAAAATATAAATAATTCCATGTCCATGTCTTTGTCTTGTAAAAATAAAGACACAAACACGCATACCTATAGTCACATCTCATCGTCACCCATTCATATCCAAACTCCAACAACTATCAGCTAACTAGCTAGCTAGCTAACAAATCATATTTTTTCAACCACCCCCATAACTCACTCACCCACAAAACAAACCAACAAAAACCATCAGCATCATAACACCCAAGGAAAAACAAATCAATAAAAAAAAAAACAATTCCAAATATCAGACTAGATCAATACCCTCATCTAAAAAGTCCACATATCATCATGACAAACAGGAATATCTATACACATATTTTCCTAGCTACAACGACACTTGAATCATATCAAGTTAAAACCAACCACCACCAAATTCTATTTCGGACTAGGTCAATCTCCTCATTTAAAAATAGAACTCCAAACAAAATCTCGTTCCCATCATGATTATGACATCTCACTTTGCATCACAACCAACGGCATCATATTTTTTTTTTTCAACCATCCCCATAACTCACTCACCCACAAAACAAACCAACAAAAACCATCAGCATCATAACACCCAAGGAAAAACAAATCAATACAAAAAAAAAACAATTCCAAATATCAAACTAGATCAATACCCTCATCTAAAAAGTCCACATATCATCATGACAAACAGGAATAGGTACTCGTATCTATACACATATTTTCCTAGCTACAACGACAAGATAATTTATATTTATTCATACCTATTCAACTGCAACGATACTTGAAAACCATCATCGCCCAACAGTTCATTTTAAAAATTTTAATACCGATCCTCAATATACAAACACCATAACCATCCCTCAAAACATCTCTTTCACATTCATGTCCAACTCACCCTCATAATACCCATCCTCAAATTACACACAATCTGACCGATCCTCAATATACAAACACCATAACCATCCCTCAAAACATCTCTTTCACATTCATGTCCAACTCACCCTCATAATACCCATCCTCAAATCACACACAATCCGCACCACACCACAATCCACTAACCCTCAAAACAATCCTCAAAAACCAGACCGCTCATGCCGCCAAAGAAAAACAAAACATTTAAAAAGCAATAAAAAACCAATTAAACAAAATTCCCACAAAAACCCATTAAAAAGGTCGTAAAAAAAATTCACACGTCTGAGGCTCGCATTTCCTACTCGAGTACGATAATAAGGCTCATAGTTTTTGTTCTTTTGGGTCTTACTAAGCTTTCCCTAAACAATAGAAGTATGATTGAGGTTATGAAATCAACATAGTTACATTTTTTTTAATTTGAAACGAAAAAAGACTGTTACGTTACAAACTGTTTTCTGTTCTAAACAACGGCATTATTTAGTACACAACAGAATTATTACTTTATTTTTAAAATAGACTAAAACTACTCGGAGAAAATATGGTTTTATTAATATGTTGATATAATAGAAGCTGGAAAAATAAACTTTTAAGGTTCTTGGACTGTTACGTTACATCATATATTGCGGTGGGTTTCTTTGTTATTTTAAATGCTGATTTCAATTTGTTTTTTAAAATATTTAAGCCCTATACTTTCAACAAAACTTACTTAATGTGACCAAAACGGATAACACTTAAAAAACTAATTTTGAATTAATAAAACTTACCATTTTGTTTACTTTTGTATTTTAATTTTTTTTTTTTAATTTCAAGGAATCAAAGAAAAACGTGTTTATCGCGAAGTAAGTAACGAATATCTCTTTGAAATTTATGTTACTCGTTACTTTGGGATGTATAAAAAATAAAAATGGCGAAAAGCCCACGAAATTTGAAATATTTTTTTTTTCTTTGTGGTTTCGTTTTTCGCGTTTTGGTCCATATGGGATGCTAAGATTTCGGAGCCATTAAGTAAGTATCGCCAACCCGTGCAGAAAACAAATCATAAAACAAAATGGCGGAAGTTGGCGGAATTTTTTATTTTCTTACTTGATAGGAAAAAATACTGCGAAAATTATGTAGTACTAAGTTTTTAGGTACCAAGGGCTACTATATTACCTTTTTGTTAATTTTTCTTTTTCAGCTTTCGTGAAAAAACACTTTGAAATCTCACCTTAAATGGTCCAAATTAAAAAAAGAAACATGCTTAATTGAAAAAATATGCTTATATTTAAAGGCAAAAAAAACTCTTCAAAATAAAAAAAAACACAGGAAATCCACCTTATAAAAAACCACCTTTAAACAAAATCGCACAAAAAAAAAGTCGATCCGGCAAGCATTAACTTTTGACTTAGAATAAAAGTAACGGATCGTCATGGCGTGTAAAATATGGTTGTCACGTTGCAGTGCCTATTTATTTATGACATAACGGTTAAGCTTTCATTTTATGCTTCATTTTTTTTTTTAGACTTTTGATCAGCTTTTTGGTATAAATGAGGCTGTCAGTGCAATAGTGGCGTAACCCATAAAATTCACTTTCGAGCTACGAGAGATTTAAGAAACAGGTTTTCTTTAAACATTTTTTGTATTATTCCTTTGACATTTGTGATTTATCTAAAAACATGGAAGAGTTTGAAAAAAGGCATATTTTGTAAGGCAAGCTGTTTTTTTTTTTTAAATTCAACTTTATTTTGGAAAAAAGTGGGTTACGCCACTATTGCATTCATGGTTATCTGTAAAAATAAAGAAAAAAGAAAGGTTACGCTAAACTTATTATATTTTTTTTTATTTCTCTCATAGTTCATATTTTAACAACAAAAAATTATATGTACATTTTTACTTGTTTTTTATTGATTTTATTCTTTTTCTGATAAATCGTCAAATATTTCGATTGGAACACTTGTTGACGTTTTTGAATTATTAAAAAAAAAATTGAGGCAATTCAATCAAGTCTTTCTTTTTTATCGTCTATTTTAGGTTGTTCAAGCTGGTTGAGTTTTTTAATATTAACGAATTGTCTCTTTTTTACATTTACCTCTTCGAGTAAAACATCAATTTCATTAGAATATTTATAAAAATTGAAAATGGTTTACTTTTTTCGAAATGTAACCACTGGATTTTAAGCCGTTCAACCTTGAAATTTAAAATGGACAGTTTCGTATTTGTGATATTTTTTTTCGATAAATTTTGTGGAAAAAAATATGATGAAGACATTTTCACAATTTCAAATGGGTTTCTCTTTCTGGCCGAGGAAATGACGTTAACACAATCATCTGGGACGAAGATATCTTTATATTTTTTTTATTCTTTTCTATTATACCAAAATCTTGGTCACATGTCAAATAGGAATTGCCACTAACTAAGAATTTATAGTCCATTCCTTCAACCATAAATTCGGGATGGGATACCAAAAATTGGCACAACAGTGAAAGTTTTATATTTCTATTTGACCCCCCCTTGGTCAGAATACATCGTAATTTTTTTCTAAGAGAAGTATGAAAGTTACGCCACTATTGCACTCAAACTAAGATCAAATTATAAAATGCAATAACTCCTTTTTGAGTATCATCTAGTTTTGAGTGTAGATAGCTTCATAAAACTATTTTTGTATTACAATATATATATTAAGGGACCCATTTTTATGAAAAACTCATTTTTGAAAAAAATGGGTTACCCCACTGATAGCCTCAAATACCCCTACTAATAAAGCCATAATACATGGATAAAATTTAATTTTGTTCATTTTATTGCACTTTTAAAAAGAAACTCGTATTTGAACCATCCTGTATGTATGTATATATATTTTTAGTTATCTCATCTAAATGAACAGATAGCAACCCTGTTGATATTCATGACTAATTTGTGTCAGTTCATATAGTGCTCAGTACGCCCAACCTGAAAAAGCTTAAAAAAGATAGTCAAAGTAAGATGCAAATTCCTCTATCTGTTCCGACTATTTTTGTTGGACAAAATTTAGTATTCAATTGAAATGTTTGAAAATTAACCTAGCAAATAAGGAAAGGGCTTAAGAGACCGCAATGAATAACGATTTGAAATACAGAAGCATTGTTTACTGGCAGAACCAGGGCCCTCTGTCGGTTAGCATTCTTTAAGCACCCAGAAAAAACGTCTATACTTTAAAAGGCGATTCACTGTTATAACTGGACATGTTTTTGTTGTCGCCCATGAATTAAACTCTGTTATATCTTCTCCTTTTTACTTGCGATATACATAGGTACTATAGGGCAAGTTCTGCATTTGGAAAAAAAATCGAACTCGAGATTTTGATGAAAGTTGACATTACGATGATAGCGAAGACGAATAAAGTGGGTCCGGCAATTCCGTCTGTCTGTCTGTCTGTCTGTCTGTATGTCTGTACCTCGATCTAGAGCCTAAGCCACTGGACCTATTTTCTTCAAACTCGGTAGTTATGGGTCTTCGGTGATTCCCTAGAGGGGAAATTGAAATTTTTTTTTAGCTCTAAAACTAACGGTACCTCCCATACACCCGTAATGCAAAATCTTATTTATCTCGAAAACGGCTCTAACGATTTTGATAAAAAAAATTAGGTGTGATATTATGGACATGGACTACGTTTTGGTAAAAAAAAATTTGGGGCAAAATGTTATTAACGGTACCTGTCATAGAACCGTTTTTTTGATTTTCGACTTTCTCATTAACGGCTCTAACGATTTTAACCAAAAATTTTCAGCAGGAGTCCCCCTAAGTTTAAAATAATATTGTATATAAAAATATTCGAAAAATTATTTGTTGTTTTTTTTTGAAAAATCAATATCTTCAAAACCTATGAACGATTATTTTTTGAAATTATTTCCTAAAATCAATATTATTAAATACTTAAAATTCGCATCCCACATTTTTTTCCTAAAAAATTTTAAAGAAAGTTCTTTTATAAAAAATTTATTTATTTAATAATAAAACGATTTTTTAAAGTTTGTTTGCATAAATTCATACTTTTCTAGAAATCATACGGCAATTTCATTTTAAATTCATGTTTTATATTTATAAAATGTATCTTAAATTCCAAAGTACTTTTACATAAGAGCAAGTTCGTGCGATCCAGTCGTGCATTTTATTTATTAGTAAACTGGTTTACTTAAGAGAAAAAGTATGTTTCTTTTAACAATCGCCACCAGAGATTTGGCCATCAATTGAAAGCATATGCGCCACCTAAAAATATATACGTTTTTCAGTGAAGAAGTGAAAGTGACATTACCAATCTTCGCAAAGAATCTTGTCATGAAAAAGTACCTCTCATCTTAGCGCTTCGGATTCGATAAAAAATTGAGGGTCTCCTTCATTCCTGCAAACAACACGCTCACACCAAGAATAGTGTACAAATGTATGGGAAACTTCTTGTACCTAGGTATATTGATGATTTGGTAAATTCAAATAATCAAGAACAGATATCTGTTCTCACCTCTTTGTATTTAATATACCTACTTACATATGTATGTATGTACATACAGTCATTCTAAATATAAATAACAAATCTAGATATTATCTCTCCGAACCCAACTACAATAGCTACAATCACATGAAAAACCAAAAATATATATAAAACACTTAATAGAAAATGAATCAAATTTAATTGCCAAGTCTACCTATTCTCTTATACTATATCAACAAATCCCATCGTCGCACATTAAACACGTAGATATATGTATGTTTTTGTACTTCCTGCAATAATTTTGCTTTGTAAGCATCGTCGTCGGAATGAGGTAAAGGAAGCTCTTAAATTCTTCGATAATTTTCAGGATGGGTTTCATTTGATTGCTGATGCTTTTTCATGGCAATTTGTTACCTGGCACACATTACCTAACGAAACCATTTGGCTATCCATTCCCCCCTTGCTACTACACCTAACAAGTGAACCAAGGAAAAATTAGGAGAAACAGCCCAACGGTCATACATCTTACAGTGATTTATGTGTTCTCCCTGGATTTGTAGAAACTGTCTACAACATTCTCTAACACAAACATACATATATGTAAAGGTAATATGAAGTTAGATTTTCGAGAACTCATAACTTTTCCTTTCCCCACGAGCCAAGAAAGTCACACTCTGCCTGTATGCAATTCAACTATGCCTCGTCGATATTCGATTCGAATCAGATCGTTTCAACACACAATCCCTCAATTAATGAGCCGAAGAATTATCGGTGTCGTAATGTGAGTCGATAACGACTATGAGGAAGATGAGAATTTTGCCCACCCCTACGTCAATTCCACTGCGACGACTAGTTCCCAACCCATTGCATTGGGAGCACCGGAAGTTTGTTTTTATCGTTTTTTTGGATGAGATGTTAAAAAAAGGTTGAATGTTGTAGGAATGAATAGCTAGCTGACTGGCTGGGTATAGGTTGTCATGCTCAGTCATGTGCGGCTCTTGCTAAATGAACCAATTCAGTGGGGGCCTCCCTAACCAAAATGGCAAACAGGAAGTGATCCTAGACGTTTGCATATTCTCCAAATGTTTTCATGTAGGTAGGGCAGACTTATTTTGAGCGCCTTTATTTTTTTTGGTAATTTTCTTGTCAGGAAAATTGTGTGTTGGCAATATTAGCAGCAATAATCTGAAGAGGAGCGTGTAACCGAAACGATTAGTCCAATTACTCTTTCGTTTTCGATAGCAGAGTTGTTATTTGTATATAATCATAACACGTTGCAAGTTGCACGTTAAACTTAATCTTACTTTGTGAAAATCAGCAGAGTTAAGTATTTGAGACGATTTAAAAGGGATACCATTGAATTTCTTCGCGGATTCTAAGGATTTTAATAACCACTTGGGTCGTCTGTCTCACTCTAGAAACCTCGTTGTTCTGCCTGGGATATGTACAGTCATCTATCTAGCGCCTTTCTATAGTAGTATCGTTCAGCGAATGCACATACCAGTGGCGGCAACTCTACACTCTGGAAGAAGAGACCTTCTTTGGCGTAGTCCAAACGTATGATATGTTATGGGTTTGATTTGGTCGCCAAGAACATATATAAAAAGATAAGGTCGACTCAGATAGCGTCCCCGACACATTTCCGAAGCTGGATCCCAAGTCGAAATAACATTCTTCCACCCGTGGACCCTGGTAGAATCAAGATCATCCTCGATCATGGCTCAGTCTTCTAATGTCGACAGTTTGACCGAAATGGAGACTGATGATAAGATTCTTCTGAGTGAGGATGAAATGCTGGCTTATCTTGAGATACGGAAGAACTCAATAATACCGTTGTGGACATTGGTCTGTATTGTAGTCAAAATGCTGCAGTTAAAACAGATTAACTTCCAACACTCTGCTAAGGGTTCGGCCTACCTTCTTCGTCGTCTGTCCAGGTATGGGGAAAATATTGCTTTGCTCAAAGAACCATGTATTGTAAAATTCACGGTAAGGGACCACCTTCCCCCTCCCCCGGTTATACACTGCAGAGGATTGTTGCGCGCACAGAACGGCATTAGATATTAGATAAGTCTTATCATTGGGGGTGATGTCAACTCCCTTCACACAGTATGGGACAGTACAAGCATAAATGTCTCTAACACTATTCATCACATAACTTCGAATTAGAAAGTATAGAATGAACACTCTCTCTCAGATTTTAGAATTTCGAAATTACTGGAAAACTGACTGGACCAAATATATGACTGGTGCTGAACACAATGGCTTTCGCAAAATAAAGCAAATTCTTCGGACGAAAAACAACTGCCTCTATCCGAAATCAAACATTTTGGTCTACTATAATTTGAAAAATATTTGTCTAGGCATTGAATTGCTTCTTTTGTAAAGGTGTTTTTGACTGCAAACAGCTTATTGTATTTTGAAAAAGCATCAACAACTAGAAAAATATGTTTTTTGGAATGTCGTACAGAAGATGGTAATGGACCATAGTGGTCAACATGAAGAGTGTCAAACAGTTTGTCGCCTTTTGGAATACTATGCAACACAGCTTCCCTTTTAATATATGGGGATGAGAAGTGAACACATTTCAGACAATTTTCGATATAGTCTTTGATTTTAGCTTTCAGACCTGGAAACCAGTATGTTTTTCGTAAATATTCATAACACTTTTCTACACCTAAATGACACAGCCCATCATGATTTGTTTGTATTACATATCTTTCCATCTGAGATGGGACATAAAAATAAACTTTCTTATCTATTTTGCGGTACAACAAACCGTTAATTAATTCATAGGACGGACTTCCTCCGTTTTCCAATGTTTTGACTAAATTTCTTATCACAGGATCTTTTTGCTGTGAAGCTGCAAGGACATTCTCAAAAGAATCTGGCTCAACAATCAAAACATTATGACATCGGCTAAGAGCATCGACATGTTGCATCCTCTATCCATCCCTATGCTCAATGACATAGTCAAAATCTTGGAGCTCCAGTGCCCACCTTGAAATTCTCGGGTTCAGCATCTTCTTATTAAGGGTAAGGGTTAGAGATTTGCAGTCCATAACTAACTTAAATCGGATACCAGTGAGGTAAATTCTAAATCGCCGTAATGCAGACAAAATAGCTAACGTCTCTAACTCATATGAGTGAAATTTTTCTTCCTGTGGCGTCGTTCTTTTTGCATAGAAGAAAATAGGATGAAAATGCTTATCTTCTTGACGTTGCAATAACACTGCTCCAAATCCATGACTACTTGCGTCGCAGTGCAATTCGGTCTCGGCATTAGGGTTGTAAATACTTAAAATAGGAGCGTTCAACAACTTCTTCTTTAACGACTCAAACACAGCTAGCTCATTTTCACCAAAAGTAAACTTTGCATTTTTTTTATGAGATCGTAAAGTGGCTTTGCAATGGTAGAAAAGTCTTTAATGAACTTTCTAAAATAAGATGCTAAGCCAAGAAAAGAATGCAGATTTCTAACATTTGAAGGAATTGGAAAGTCAGCAACCGCTTTTAATCCACTTACGTTCGGCCCTATACAGCTAGATGATATTTCATATCCTAAATATGTGATCTTTTCATACATAAAGAGACATTTGTCGAAGCGTAATTGCAAATTGTGTTTGGCCACAATGTCCATAGCATTTGTTGAAATTCTGAGGTGCTCCTCCTTTGTCTCCTCCTCCTCCTCCTTTGATATTATTTTCTAAAAGGTCATCAAGAATCTTCTGAAGCTCGACTTTATGAGCATAAGGCAATCGTCGAGGCACGCAATTAAAAATACTGTTCTGATTGGTAAGCATAATTTTCATTTCAAAATCATCTTTAAATTCTGTTTTAATGTCAAAACTTCTTGTAACTAAACTTCTAACTAACTTTTGGTCTTTGTAGTTTAAATTCTCATTAATACAGATTTTCCAATATCATCCGATATATCAATTTTCAAAATTTCATTGATAAAACCTTCACAAAAAGATTCTTTTGAATTATTTTTTTTTATTTAAATTGTAAGTTTTGTTTAAATTATTCTTTTCGACTACATCCATATTTGAATTTGTGCAATTTTTTTTGAATATATTGACATTATCTTCTTTTAAAACAAGCTTCATATTATTTTTTGCACAAAATCTCGACCTAACACTATAGCATTTTGCATTGTATCGTGTTTAACAACTAATAAACGTAACTTCACATAATTATTTTTTACCTTAACATTACAAAAAACACTACCATGCAATATAAGTTTTGAATTACGAGTATTTATACCTACATAATCTTTCCAAAGCGGTGGTACAGGTGTCATCAAGTATGGTGGCACGTAGCGCTGCTGCACGAAACTTATTGGGCTTCCTGTGTCGATTAAATTCATCGCATGCATTGTCGACTCCACAGGTCCAGAATCATTTCCTTGGAACTGGAACTCGAACACGTCGCAAAAGTCCCCCGCATAGGAATTTGAAAAACAGTTGTTTCATTCTGCATCTCTGGGTTTTGGATCACAAGAACTGATGATGATTGTGAACAATCCTTAATTACATGGCCTTTTTGACCACAGCGAAAACAGGCTCCTTTTTCCCTTTTTGGCTTTGGACAGTTTGATGAGATGTGTCCACCCTCGTTGCAATTAAAGCATTTAACGCTGACCTTTAAACTTGAACTTGGGAGATTTTTGGAATGTGTTGTCGTCTTTTGAGAAATGAATGTTGAGGATTGAGATTCATTCTTCATTTTTTCATATTTTCTCAATATGATTTTCAACTCAGCTATGTTATTTGCAGTTACCAATATTTGCTTGTTAAAAATGCAATCGGGAATCCCCTTAATTACATAGCTTATTACGTCTTGCTCTTCAATGTCGGCTTGGGAAGCTATTTCCTGCATGGATAATAAATACTGATGAAAACTTTCCTCCTTGCGTTTTTTCCGTCCTTGTAACATGTTGTGGACATCTGCAGCTGACGCATGGCTATAAAACTCAGTCATTAGGGCAGTTTTCAACTCATCCCATGATCGACACGTGGTTAATCTTAAGAACAACTTTGCAGTGCCTCGTAGCAATTTTTTGGCGTAGATAAAACTTTCAGGCTCGGTTAATTTATAAAGCAGTTTTGCGTCTTCAAAACTACTAACCCACTTCTTAACATTGTAGTTATCATCTCCAGAGAACGTCGGCATCGTATATTCAACATCACGGTAGGAACATGACGATGACTGTACTTCTTTTCGAGAACAATTTAATTCTGCAAGCCTTTTTTCCAACAAAGCAATTTCCTCCTTTTTTCGCACCATCTCTCGCAAACTTTCCAACTCCTTTGTCGTAAACTGCGACAAAATCTTTCCACTGAGTATAATATTTTATCTTTTTAATGAAATACAACAGCTGGATCAATTAATGATTAATAGTTTACTTTTATTATCTGAGTATTGTAAGCAAAAAACATAAAAGATTTACTTTTTAGTGGCCAAGAAGTGTTCCCTTCAGTATTCTCTTCTTTTTATAAAATGAATTCATTCCCGCCTGGACAGCTGCCACGCTACTTTTCGTTTTCGTAGTATTTTTGGTGTGTTCGTTTACGAATTTGATGTCGGAACTTTCTCGCTCTGCTCCACTACATATTCATCCATGACATACCGGCCCCCGTGAAACTCCCTCGGTGTTTCACCACTTTCGACATCAAGCACTGCTAACTTTGATGTAGGTCTTCGAAGTATACCACCATTCGTTCGAACATCCGCAACTCGGATGTGGCCGTCTTTTCCTGGATAAATCGCACAAATAATTCCTCTGTCTCGCATATCAGAACTAAATCTCCTAGCTTAATGGCTGTCTCTCGGCGAAACCACTTCGTGCGGCGTGTCAAAGTTGGCAAATATTCCAGCATCCACCGTTTCCAGAAACAGTTTTTCAATTGCAAAGCTATTTGGTGTTGTTTTCGAAGGCCTATCCGATGCTCATCCGCAGGAGTTTGTGTAGAGTTGGTCGTTCCTAGCAGGAAGTGGTTCGGCGTAAGGGGCTCCTCTTCTTCCGATGATACTGGTAAATGCGTCAGAGGCCTGGAATTTATTATGTTTTCGGCTTCGATGAGTAAACTTTGCAACGTTTCTGGGCGGGGAGCTTCCTGTTTTAACGTGTGTGCTAGTACTCTTTTTACCGACTGTACCAGCCGCTCCCAGCAACCACCTGCATTAGGATTTGAGGGACAGTTGAATACCCATTCAATACCCCTGCATGACATCTCGGCCTGTAAGGCATCTGAATCAAATTGTTGTTCGTTCTTCTGTAACTCTCGGTTCGCACCCACAAAATTTGTGCCGTTGTCACTGCGAATTCGCACTGGTACCCCTCGACGATTAATAAAGTTTCTGATACATACCAAACATGCGTCTGTAGATAGGTCGACTGCCAGCTCAATGTGAATCGCACGTACTGTAAGGCATGTAAATAAGGCTGCCCATCTCTTAACACGGCTTCGTCCAATTGTCACTTCCATGGGGCCAAAGTAATCGAGACCAACATAACTAAACGGTCTGATATACGGAGTCAAGAGATCACTAGGCAGCTGTCCCATTAATGGTTGCATTGGAATGGCTTTATTGATTTTACACAACTGGCAATCAGTCTTCACTTTCTTCACCAAGCTACGTAGATTAGGTACCCAGAAACGTTGACGAATTTCGTTAATTATAACTTCCTGATTCTGATGATGGAGATCCTCATGATATCTAGCAGCCATAAGATATGTCAATCTGTGATGCGGTGGCAGTATGATAGGGCATCGTGTACATTTTGGAAGGCATTCGGCGGCATTAATTCTTCCTCCCAGGCGCAGCGTCATATTCTTATCAAGGAAAGGGGTCAATTGAAATATTGAGCTTGACTTACCCAATTGTTGTCCATTCTCAAGTGTATTGATTTCATCTGCATATATTATGTTCTCTTGTGCGAGGCGACATAACATTCCTTCAGCCTTGGATAGTTCTTCACAAGATAGTTCTCCAGTTGATAGTTGTTCACCAAACATCAGATTTTTCAGATTTGACAAATATCTGAAAATCCATCCAACAGTTCGTTTAAGTCGAAGATAGTCAGAAAAACGATTTAGTTCGATAATTTCATTCTTTCGTTTTATATGCAGTACACGAAAACTTGGGCGAAGCTCATTCTCATTCTCAGCACTTATGTTGTCTAATTTTGATATAGGAAAGAAGATATGTATTTTCCTCAAGAAACTGGGTCCTGTGATCCACCGAGAGTCTGGCAAATATTTTGGTGGGTACTTTGTTCTAGTGGCTTCATCAGCAGGGTTTTGACTTGTTGGCACCCAATGCCAGTCCTCTATTTTAGTGGAGTCCAAAATCTCAGCTATGCGATGAGCAACAAAAGGTTTATAGTTCCTCGCTTCAGACTGGATCCATCTAGCCACGGTAGTGGAGTCAGTCCATAAGAAACATCTGTCAGGTACAGCTGAATGGCTTGTAAGAATGGAACATTTCAATCTTGTCCCAAGAACAGCTGCAGTAAGTTCTAAACGAGGAACCGATAACACCTTTTTTGGAGCGCATTTAGCTTTTCCTGCCACAAATGAGACCACGACTTTGTTTTCCTTCACTAAACGCCAGTAAGCAACAGCGGCATATGCCACCTCACTTGCATCGACAAACACATGCAACTCTAAAGTCCTTGAGCTCTGAAGCATCTCTGGTGAATAGTTGCGAGGAATTCGTAATCTTTCTATGTTTTTTAGCTCTTCGTACCATTGCTTCCACTTGACGAACAGATGATCTGGCAGACCCTCATCCCACAGCGTTCCCTCTCTCCACAAGTCCTGGATAATTACCTTGGAATATATTATGAAGTTAGCCAGTAAGCCGAAGGGATCGAAAACTGACATCACAATGCTAAGAACCTCTCTCTTTGTTGGCTTACGTGTAAATGAATGGACTTCTGGAGCGATGCGATGTCTTCGAATTTTGAAAACAAATTCATCGCGAGAGGTGTCCCAGTACATACCCAAAATTTTTTCAGCTGTCAGTGCTGACGATTCTCTGTCCATTTCGAAATACATTCCCGGGCTATTCATCATATGGTTGTTGAGTTCTCGTTCTACATACTTTGAATGAGAGATGAAACCTCGCAGTTCAAATCCAGCGGCACGATGGATTTCCTTGACAGCCCTGCTCACGTCAATAGCTTCATCTTCTTCCTGAAAACTGGCAACGAAATCATCTACATAGTGTTGATCAACTATGTACTTAACAGCAGCGGGATAGGTTTCTTCAAACTGTACGGCGTTTTGATTTTTAACGAACTGGGCACTGCATGGGGAGCACGATGCACCAAACGTCATAGACTGCATTATGTAGGTCTCAATTGGCTTGGATGAGTTACCATGTCTCCAAAGGAAACGTTGGGCATCCTGGTCGTCCTGTCGAATCCGTATTTGGCTAAACATCTCTTTTATGTCTGCACAAACAGCTACCGCACCCTCTCGAAATTTGCAAAGAACGACTGGCAATGGCTGATTTAAGTCTGGCCCCTTTAACAAAACAGAATTCAACGATGTTCCCTGAACGGAAGCAGCCGCATCGAATACGATTCGCAATTTGTCTGGTTTATATGGATTTCTCACACCAAAGTGAGGTAAGTACCAAGTTCAAGCTCCAACTCTATTCACTTCGTCTGGTTGCATTTTTCTCGCATAGCCCTTCTCGACATAACTCATTAAATTACGTTCATATTCTTCAGCAAATTTTACATCAGTTTTCATTTTCCGTTCAATGCTCTGAAGTCGACGAAGAGCCATTGAATAACTATTTGGTAGAATTACAGACTCGTTAATCCATAATAAACCAGTTTCAAATCGATTGGAATCTATTCGGCGTGTAGTAGAGGTGAGGATCTCACGAGCCCGCAAAATATCAGCTGACTGAACGAAATTTTCTGGTTGTTTTGTACCGTATTCATCTATCTTAAAGTGTTCTTCGACTAACTCATGCAACGTTTGAAGAGTGTTACGAGTTATATGAAATATACTTCTTCCGTCTGCGCAATCGTCTTCTGTCGGGCCATAGATAACCCATCCCATCTTGGTCTTGGCAGCCACTGGTCCCTTCTGTCGGCTGACAGTTCTATGCGGTACTCCCAAGTAACAATTATTAATGCCAATCAGTACTCTTGGTGTTGCTCCGACATAATCATACACTGGCAGATTTCGAAGGTGTTTATACTTGACTTGTAACTCTTTAAGTTGAAGAGTCTGTGTCGGTAAAGACAACTTCTTTAAAGTTCGAGCATGTTTCAGACTATATTTACGGTTCTTATTGTTCCAAGCGCTGATTTTAACATCGACGGAATAAGATCGCTCGTTCGTAGTTTGATCTCCGATCCAATGCAGTGTCAATGAATCTTCGGCTCCAGTAGCCCCCAATTCCATCGCCAAATCCTCCTCCAATAAAGTGACAGATGAACCTTCGTCTAGTAAAGCATAGGTTTCGACTTCACCCTTTGGACCATAAAGTCTTATTGGAACAATTCTGAAGAGGTTGACTGATTCACTGGACTTACAGCAACTAACAAACCCTTTATTTCTTTCTGATGATTCATTGGAAGTCGTCGGCACTTCTTCTTTTGGTGATTTATCTACAGCACTTCCTACTACCTTCAACTCTTCGTGCAGAATGCGATGATGTAGGCGTTGACAATCATTAAGTCCGCACTTCTTTCTGCTTCGGCATTGAAGTGTAGTATGTCCAAGCCGGAGGCACGAGAAACATAATCTATTTCCTTTCACTAAATCCCATTTTGCTGGTGTGGACATACTTTTGAATTGTGAGCATTCTACCAAGCGATGATCATCTTTACACTTTGGACAGCTTACGTCAAGATTGATATGCAACAATTGTTTGTTCTTCGCTCCTTTGAAATATGGCAATGAATCTGGTACGTCGAAGCTAGTAGTAACTGGTTAAATAGTAGAGATGATCCTGGCATTTTCATTTGCCCACTGTGCTAAAAGTTCAACTGTCGGATACGGCCCAGCAAATGATGAGTATCGTGCCCATTCCATCCATTTACTAAGTGGAAGTTTCTGCACTAATTCTTCTAAAAGGGTCGGGTTGTTAATGTGTGGCTGAGCACCTGCTGACTTAAGGAAGGTAACTAAATTCTGAATCTTGTTAGCAAATGGGATTAGCTGTTGAATATCTGATTCCATTATGGCTGGCAGGGATTTTACCTTCAGTATTTGGCTTCGTACTAAGTATTCCGGTCGCCCAAACATAAATGTTAGTTGTTCAATAACGTGTGGAACATTGCTGGAATGAATCAGGAGGGACTCTACTACTTCTCTTGCTGTTCCCTTGAGACATTTTTGGAGCCGGATGGTGTTATCTAAATTGGTATATCCATACGCGATTGTTGATTCATTGAAAGTCGATATGAAGAGCGGCCACTCCTCAGGTCGACCGCTAAACTCTGGCAGATCGTAAAGTCTTCTTCGGCTGTCTTGGCAGGCATTGTTGTTGGGAAACACGTTCGATGTACTCATCCAATTGTTGACGTGTGGAAGTGGGGCCGCTGTAGACGTCGTCACTGAACTCAAAGAAGTTGCAGGCATGCAACCATATGCGCTTTGTGTTGTGTTATTTAACATCATTGGCCAAGGTGTCGCAGAGGGCAAGGCATATCCAACTTGTGATTCAGAAGCAACATTTGTGCAAGTCATTAACGGGACCTGGTGCAAATGGGTAGCGAGTTGCGACACAGGCGGCTTGGCATATATCCCCTGTGAAGCTGTAGAATACAAATTTGAAGATTCTGTTGCGTGGCTTTTGGTCGAAGGCGTTGACGTTAACACGACTGACTGCATTGGTAATGTATATTTTAGTTGAGATGAACCGCCAGGAGCTACATCAGAAACTGAGGGAGTCAAAGAAAGTGCAGTTGTTTGAGTGACAGACGGAATGGTGGTCGGCTGACCCGGCTCCTTGATGTCATGGCAAGACTCAAGTTGAAGCTCTAGATTCCTACACTTCTGTTCACTCTGTGTCAACTTCTTCTGGGTTTCGTTGTACCCCATCTCCAATGCAGCCAATCGCTTTGCTAGATCTTCTAAGCCATATGCAGATGTAATACTCTGCTCCTTAGGTTTTATGGTTTCGTCCAAGTTGACTTCATTTTCTGAGTCTGATGTCATCTTTTCTTGACTTGGTAAAATACCTTTTATTTTACGTGAACTTCTTGTAATCATATATTTTTTATAAAAATGTTTTTACGTTTTAAGGAAGTACGTAAAGGGAAAACTTCTGTCGCAACGATATATATATGTATGTATAGCATAAAAAGTAAAATTGTCGTAAACTGCGACAAAATCTTTCCACTGAGTATAATATTTTATCTTTTTAATGAAATACAACAGCTGGATCAATTAATGAATAATAGTTTACTTTTATTATCTGAGTATTGTAAGCAAAAACATAAAAGATTTACTTTTTAGTGGCCAAGAAGTGTTCCCTTCAGTATTCTTTTCTTTTTATAAAATGAATTCATTCCCGCCTGGACAGCTGCCACGCTACTTTTCGTTTTCGTAGTATTTTTGGTGTGTTCGTTTACGAATTTGATGTCGGAACTTTCTCGCTCTGCTCCACTACATATTCATCCATGACACCCTTAGAAACAACACCATCCTCAGCAATCAAATCCATGTCCTCTACTCTTCCATCATCGAGATCACCACCATCGTCATCACCCAAATCGACAGAATCATCAACATTTTCATCACAGAACAAATCCTATAATCGACCATCATCGAGAAGAGCTATTTCTTGTTTAAATCGAACTTTCAATGCGGGTTTCAGACCCATCGTGGACAACCCCAATTCGGCAAGCTTTGCCTTCAGCCGAGGTACAGTTGCGCTTTGCACAAATTTCACAGCACGATCATTTGCATTCATGATTAAAAAAAATCTCAGAACATCAAAATAAAAACGATATCAACTTCTTAACCATGCACTGAAATAAGCATCAGGTTCTTTATTCCACTTCTGAATATTATGAGAGATTATTTAAAAAACTCAAATTGATTTGAACACAAAAAAAAGTATATCGAATTATATCATGCAAAATATTTCTAAATTAATTTAAAAATCAGAGACTTCTTCTTTAAGCAAAAACTTTATTAATAATATAGGTAGTCAATACTTGAATGAAAGACATTACTAAGTAACTCTTAACTAAGCGTTAGTATTTAGCGTAAATAAATAATACAAAATAATACATTTACATTAATTTTAAAGTGTATGAAAATGTCTTACAACTGTAAAGTGAATGAACTAGCCTAAGCCTGTAATAAATTTTCGGAAACTTCCTATTTGTTCACCCAGGCAACTGGGAAGAGGAAGCCATATTGGTAAATTTTGGGTCTGGAACCCTTTTAATACATTATCTTTTTTACATTCGTCCAAAGAAAGTCCACTGGCTTGACACTCACAAATCCAAATTATCTCGCAGTTTTACAAGAAAATTTTATGTATGAAGTGAAATCCACCTAGAAGACTCAAAATAAATAGAACCCCCAGCCTTGAGCCAGGAAGCTAGTGCTATTAGTTTTTAAAATTAATTTGTTCATTTATGCTCTGATTAATAAATAATAATAATAATAAATAGAACCATAGAAGCATTTTTCTGATTCTTTCAAGAATTTTATTTTTGTAATCAACTATTACAATCAATTACAATTATTAATCAAAGAATATGGTTTACATTATTGTATAGTAATTCCATAGTTTTAAATATAAATTATCTCCCATACTAAGTACTTTTAAATTAGTTAAACTTTATTTTTTTTTATCTAAAAATTAACTTTTTTATTTTGCAAGAAAACAAAGTTGAGATTTATATTAACCTAACACTCAAATGATAATGAAATGTCAGAATCATACACAACATAAATGTCATACAACACTTCCAGTGAAATCTGAGAAACAGAAAATTGTATGATGTTTATGATGATTGAAAATGTTGTATGTTGTATGAAATGTATGATGTGTATGATCTGAGAAACAGGCCCCAGGTCTACATTCCTCTGCTCTGAAAAGAAGTTAAGATTGTGTTTATACCCAAAGCCCATAAAAGTTTCCAAGTAAACCCGAAAGATCTCAGACATGTTAGATTATCATCATTCCTTTTAAAACTCTTGAAAGATTGATTGATATCCATTTACGTGCAAGCATCGATACGAAACTTCTGTCTAAGGCTAGTCGCGCACTGGCAACTGTGATCGAAATCAAATAGTTTAAACACCAGTTGAACGAGAACTACGCACTGGCAACTCTTCACTCCCGCTCACACTCTTTTCTCTCTTGCGCTTATAGAAAACAGCTCAACTGTTGCGAAGGCAATTGTTTAGTTTGTGTCAAAACACAAACTTTTTAGTTGCTCGAATCGAGTTGCTCTAAGTGCGCGGTGTCCCATATAACCCCATATGTTTCATTTTAGCAATTAAACAGTTGCGAAAATAAAAATTGAATGTGCGCGCCTAGCCTAAGGCTCAGCATGCGGCAGAACGAGCTGTCGAATATTTTCTCCACCATAAAGAGTACACTATGGTTGCATTTCTATATATTGTCCAAATATCTTAAAAGAACTCGAACAAAACGTTCTTAGCAAGCTAACAAACTGGACAGAGTGATGTGGCCTCGTATTCAAACCTTAAAAACGGAATTTGAAGAATTCAATAGGAAGTTCAAATGTAGATCTCCATTCTATTAAGGGTATATCCCTTGATTTCCAGACGAAGAAAATACTTGGGTCTTATTTTAATTTTAAAAAAATAAGCTGGAAAACTAATATTCAAGAAAGAGTCTTGTAAAAAAAACCTATTGGCAACAAATAGGACCATAAACCCCGCATAACCCACTGGCTTTTTATACTTCGGTAATGAGAACTATATTCATTTATGGTGTAGTAGTATGGTAGCCCACTCTAGAAAAGTTTGGAAATCGGGCCAAGCTAAGCAGAGTCCAATCATCTACGAACGCCCTTGTGAACTAGACGTTCTGTTCCATTTTCCACCCCTCGACTTTTTCAGCAAACGGCGTGCATAGCCATATGCCTAAGAGAGAGGCGTTGAAGAAAGCAAACCGTGACTATGGCACGGCAACAAGAGGGACCATCGTCAACAGGTCCAGCTAGTTACTGGCTTACGCAGACGACATCGACATCATGGGAAGAACCGATTAAGCTGTACACGATTCCTTCATCCAGATCGAGCAGGCGGCTCTTAGCTGCGTTCGAGAGAAAATTCTTAAGGAGAATTGTTGGCCCCATATGTGAGGAAGGACGATTACGGAGACGGTACAATCATGAACTGTACGCAATCTAATTGAAGCAGATATCGTGACAAAAATTAAGCCCGGTAGACTCCGCTCTCATGAGCGAAGAGGAACCTGCTCGGAAAGTTCTTTGTGGTACATTCTATGGTAGACGACAGCGTGGTAGACCATGCTTGCGCTGGAGAGATAGCGTAGACCAGGACGCCCGAAGCCTTTGGGTGCGCAACTGGATGGCGTCGGCTAGAGACCGGGATAGGTGGAGAGACTTGTTGAAAGAGGCTAGGACGGGAACCCGGTTGTCGAGCCGATGATGATGATGAATATTTTAACTAGGTTCGTTAAATAAAACTTATTACTCTTTTTAGTATTTCTTCTTTATTAACACTTTCCAAATCTAAACAGTAAATATCAATTTATAATCAACTCAAATACTTTTATTCAAATTTAAATCACACTTGTTTAATAATAATTTTAACAGTCCAATAATCAAACCTTTTGCACACTTTCATAATCAAAAATGAACTGTCCTGTGCTCACCGTAAACACTCCCTTATATACTCGAATTCGTTGTTCTCGAAACCAATTCGCGAAGGTTCTCGTCTTAGAATGTTCTAGATGGTTGGAATAAGGGGAAATACATGTGACATTGGAAAAGAGCTTTTTGTTCCTTCCATAAAGTAGATATGCAATTTTCCAACAGATCGCGCTGTAGGAGTATAAAGCTCTGTTCGCAACAATAGATATATTAATCGCTACATGTAAACTTATGCTAAAGCAAGACGCTATTGAGACGACCAACCTCAGATGAAACATTTTATCCACCTGTCTGATGGCAAAACAGATCTGGCCAATGTTTGATCTAAAACGTTCCAAGTGTTTGAAATCCTTCAGCAGATTCCATATCAGCTCCGTAATTGGTCTTATAACTGGACACTGTCCTATAGGCAAACACGCAACGAGACGTGGGTAGAGGAAAAATCAATTCCTCATCATCTCTGTACAATGTACATTGTACAATGTACATGCCCCGCTCTATCCCATAGGTGCAGACTCCAATTTGGAGTTTTTCTTCGAAGAACGTAGTGATCTAATTAGTACATTTATAGTCTTCATAAGGAGCTCCAAATGGTTCAACGAGTAGGAAGAAAATCTAGTTTGAAAATTATTCAGATCCGCTGCTGTTCTAATCAAGTCTTATGAATAAGAATATTTATTTTTATGTGTCATATTTTACCTATACTAATTCCAAAGATACGAAATAAAGGTTGGTTTAACAGAATCGACACGACGAAGACGAGCGAATGTGAGTCGATGAAGTGAATCGAACATCCGACTCTTTATTAAGCACAATAGGGTTGTACAGGGCGCGTTTTATTAGGTTGACATTTTTGTGAGAATGAAATTTGTCAGTTGGAATTTGATAGTAGAAGAGCGTGGATGTTAACAATACGAGTATCTACGGAGCAGCAATAAAATGTTGAAGGACAATATTAGACAACATTAGAAACAAAATTGCTGCAATTGTTAAGCTGAATGTGCTTAAAAGAGCTCGACTTTGCGCCACCACAAGATGCGCCCACTTGGCCGACATCTAACTCCATACATAGTTTTAAAGACCATATAATTAATCAATAAAACGTATTGAAAGTTATTGAAAAAAAACATCGACCTGGAACACCCTGTTTATTAGAGAAACACTAGTTGAAGTGGCATTTCAAATCAGAACTAGAGACTGCACCGGACCTTTCTGTCGTCATCTTATTCAATTTGTTGAACTTGATCTTTGATGAAAGCCATTTGTCATCCAGCATCATGCTTGTTTTTCTTTTTTATTTTCCATATCGTTTTCGATTGGAATATAGGGAATCGTAAAAAGAAATCACATACAAACATGCATTAATATGGATGAATATGGCTTAAGGAATATCAGACCGTGAAGATGACATACCGTGAAGTAACAGACAGTGAAGTTGACAGACCGTGAAGTGTTTTGTATCAATAATTTTAGCTGATTGTTCAACTCGTGTCTGGTGGTGGTGTTGTTTTAGTGATCTGCAGATTAGCAAACGGTTTTTAAATAGTTTGGAGGTTCTTTCGGTTGATAAAATATTTGCATTAGCATTAATGCTTTTTAATTTTTTATTATAAGCATCTTATCTTACATAATTAAAAACTTTGTACTGTCCGTAGAACTCCAGGGCTCCACTTGTCTCCTTTTGTGTTATTTAACACCTCTTGAATTTTCTTGATTCTTTAGTTCTACTAAATACATTATTTTTTTTATTTGAATACCAACATTCAACGTTTTAAAATTAAGTTGTTTAAATATTTCATTAATTTAGTTTATATTACCAATATTCCTACAGATTTTCATATCGAACCGAAATCTCCAATTTTAGCAGCAAGATAACAAAATAGACGTTTCAAATTCGCCTACACGGTTTCGGATTTTGGCAGCAACACTACAGAATAGTCTTTAGACATTCCGCGACACGTTTTCAAATTTGCTCAGGGTAAAAAATATAGTTACTTGGCATACTCGCCATATAAAATGTGTTAACCATTAGAATCTGGTTCTTCTCAAACTCTTGCTTGTTTTTTTTACAAATCGATTCAGGAAAATCATACTTTTCTCGAAAGCTTCTAATATAATGTAAAAGCACTTTGGAAACTCAATTTTTATATGTATCTAATATAAAAATACTTCCTATACAAAATTATTAACTTGCTCGATAGATAAATGTTTTTGCTATAAGTAACTGAACACATTGTCAATTTGGAGCCTTCGGTAAATTTAATATATGTACCTGAGTGTACGAATTTGGAATAACACATTATAACACAAAGCGATACATAGATAATATAATGGCAAGTTATAGCACCTCCTTTACCGACTTAACAGTTTTTAATAAAATTTTATATGCAGAAGCTTCTAAGAAATATAAAATATAGTGCACAAGTGCGTTCCACGAACTTGCTCTTATGTAATATTTTAAGAATTTTAAGAACGAAAACTGATCATAAGCATAAAATTAATTTTTAAAACTCTTAAGGGGCTTAAGAATACAAAAATATTTTATATAATTTCGAAAAAAAAATGCAAGACTAGATCGCACGTACTTGCTTTTGTGTAAAAGTACTTGGGAATTTAAAAATTGCTTATAAATAAATATAAGACATGGGTTTAATGAGCAAACATTTTCAAATGCATACAGTTGCCGTCTGATTTCTAGAAAAGTATGAGTTAATGCAAACTAGGTTTAAAAATCTTTTTATTATTAAATACATTCTGTATATAACAAATTTCCTTAACACTTTTCCACAAATGTTTTTTGTAAAATAGGTTAAAAATATTTTTTCGAATATGTTTATATACAATATTATTATTTAAATTCAAAGAAGCTCCAGTATAAAATGTTTGGTTAAAATCGTTAGAGTCGTTTTCGAAATAAATTATGGCGTTAGATTGCAGCAAAAATTTCTGATTGCCCTCTAGGGATTCACCGAATACCCTTAAGTACCGAGTTTGAAGTAAATACCTCCAGTAGTTTAGTCTGAACGTCGAGGAACAGACATACAAACATATAGACATACAGAAATGCAGACAGACAGAAGGCATTTCCGGAACCACTTTTTTAGTGTTCTCTATCATTGTGATGTCAACTTTGATCAAAATCTTGAGTTCGATATTTTTTCCAAATGCAGAACTTGCCCTATCAATGAAGATATGAAAATTATTTCGGTTTAAGTGGAGTGATTGAATTTAATTCAATCACTTGAGCTTTTAATTGTCGTCCAGTTAAGGGGATAGTGCGTCGGGGTAGCTTCCCTAAAACGAAATACAACAACGCTTCCGAAACAACAACAAGCCTCGGATATGGATAATTTTAATGTTAAAGCCTTAAGCTTCCGAAATGTAAGCGATCACGTTGATCTGTGTCCACGTCCCAACGTAAGATAAAGAAAACTCAACCAAGAAAGAATTCTACGATCTCTTCGAAAAGTGGGAATATGGTAAGGATAAGGAAACAACACTCTTGTAGACTACTAAACGAGGAAGATGACCAAAATTCCGCTATTAGTCAGAACATTCCGTTCAACTTGGTGATGGTCAAAATTTCTGTCCACCCAATCTTTATGAAGTGCGGTTGGCGATAGCCAAGCTTAAACATACAAAGTTGCTGGTGTGGATGGCCCGATGACTTGGAAGGGAGTATGCACCAACCAATTTCCAAAATTTGTCGGATGAAAGTATGATCTAGACCAAATGTTCACACTCTGACAGATAAAAAAAAAGAAGAAAACCAAGAGTTTCAAATCGATTCACAAGTCCGTTCAACTATAGTAAGTATACTTACTTATGCAGATGATATTGACATCATTGGGAAAACGAAGCGATCTGTTACTGGCAAGTATTGAATCAGAGGCGACTTGTTGATGAGAGAACAAGAAGAAGTATATGCTATGATCGAAAAAAGGAATCTTAACATCGTCGACTAGAGCAAAACGTCACAATGGAGAGGTACAACTTCGAAGTCATTAAAGACTACCTAGGCTCCACTGTTACCTCTCGCAAGATGACAGCGCAGAGCTTAAAGGAATAATCACTGGCTCCAATCGCTGTTTCTTCGGGCTAAGAAGGTATTTGAGTAGTAAAGTCCTCTATCAAAGAACCAAGGAGATTTAATATAAAACCCTAATCGTCCCGGCCCTTCTGTATTGGGCAGAAGCACCTTTAAAAGAATAGATGAACATTTGTTTGGGTGCTATGGAAGGAAGATTGCTCGAGGCATTTTCGGTCCAGTATGTATCGATAGAGTATAGAGGAGAAGATTCAACAACGAGCCTCATAACGTAATCAACCTGATCAAAAAGCTGAAAATACAGAGGCTGAGATGACTGGGACACGTGGAGCATATGGACACCGACGCATCAGCCCGACGAGCCCCTGATGGTCAGCGCAGCAGAGGAACACCCCACCTTAGGTGGCGTACACAAGTGAAAAACGACCTCAACCAACTTGGAGTGCATAACTGAAGGCAGCTAGCTAGGGACCGATCTGGCTGGAGGCGGAGGGGCTTATTGTTTGAGGCCAATCACCTTCTTTTTAAAATTTTTAGTCATTTACATAAGAGCAAGTTCAAACGTTCGCCAAAAATTCCACGCAGCAGGTCCAAAGTTTTCCCAATATTGTGTGCAGTCGCTCTATCTTGTTGAAATCACAAACTAAGATAATGCTGCTCCGCTATGGGCTGCAAAAAGTTTTCAATCATTTTTCTGTAAGGACGATTTTTGATAAGATTATTGAAATTTAAATTCGGCCCTTTGTACAGTTTACATAATGTATATTTTATAATAACTTCTAATTTTTTTTCATACATTCCTTAAAGTCTATTCGTCAAACCAGCCGGTTGTAGAACCAATGCCATTGAAAAAAATATTATTCTGCTTTTTCTACCCAATGTATTGTAAGATTTTTTACTAGGTTCGTTAAATAAAACATATTACTCTTTTTTAGTTTTTCTTCTTTAATTACACTTTCCAAATTCAAACAATAAATCTCAATTCATAATAAAAATAAACTGTCCTGTGCTCATCGTGAACACTCCCTTAGTTCCCTATTACACGATGTCTCACGAGACGAGACTCACGTCAGTGCGAAAAAGAAAGCAGATATGAGGAAATGAGATGCAAAAAAATATTCCCGGTGAGTACCGGGCTGATTTTTATTTGTCTCATTTTGACGTTTCTTTTTCTCATATTCGTTTTATGTTGTGTTGTGCATTAAAAAATACGAAAAACTTTCAAATTTGAGAAATGAGTCTCATGAGACATGAGTCAACGTGTAATAGCTTTTGCCTCACGGGATACAAATTTAAAAGGAAAGTCAAAAATGTGACATGTCTCATGAGGCAACGTGTAATAGGGGACTTATATACTCAAATTGGTTGTTTTTGAAACTAAATCGCGAAGATTCTCGTCTTAGAATGTTCTAGTTGGTTGGAATAAGGGGAAATACATTTGACATTGGAAAAGAGCTTTTTGTTCCTTCCATAAAGTAGATATGCAATTTTTCCAACAGATGGCGCTGTAGGAGTATAAATCTTTGTGTCGATGTTGTGTGGTGTGCGTAACAGTATGCATATGCACGTTTTGATATTACGCACAAAATTAATCTTAATGAAATCCATGAATATATGGTATGATTAATTAATTTTTGTTAGTTAGGTATATGACACCTCGTGAACAAATTTCCAACTTAGTATAATCCACTTTTAAACGCTTTCAAAAAAAATCCAAAGTGAATGTTAAATTTGCAACCTGAATTTTGAATGAACCTTAAATGATTTCCGAATTCCGATTACCTTCTTATCTTATCAATTTTTTTAATTTATCTACGTTATATCCATAGATATTAGTAAGACATTATGCTTCCATTTTATAACGTTTAAGATTTTACAAGCTTGTGTAGTCCCCTTTATTTATTTGCATGCACACTCTGAAGTAATCTGCTTGAAACCCGCAATAATAGGTATATCCACCTCTGAATAACTCATACAAGCGATCTAACTTCACGGTCTATTGAGCTATTAGGCTGTTTTGCGTCATTCCTTTGTCGTGTGCTCTAAACCAAAAGCATAAATTGGAATGAAACTTCATCGAATCGGAAAAAAATACTTACATACGTCTCGCCTTACATTTTGAATTTATGCTGAAGGTACAGAGCTACCATTACGTTGAATTACATAACAGTAGACAACTCGAACTTTTTATTCACACTTTGATATTGTCATTTGCGATTTAGGGTTCCTTAAAATCATACCTATAAAATTTTTTACAAATGAACCTGTTCCCATGTCGATATTATTTGTGAGCTTGCAACGACATACTTTCAGCTCTCAGTAGTTATAAAATTGAGCTCATGATGAACTTCATTTGTGAGCTTGCAAAGACATACTTTCAGCTCTCAGTAGTTATAAAATTCAGCTCATGATGAACTTCATTTCGTAAATGAAGAGTTTATTATACAACAAATTTTCCGTTTCGTAAAATGAAATAAAATTATTAGTCAACGTAATTTCAACGACATTGATTCAATTGATCCAATAAATACATAGATACATTCAATTTATTGAAAAACCTATTATTTATTTTATTTTATTTTATTTTATTTTATTTTATTTTATTTTATTTTATTTTATTTTATTTTATTTTATTTTGTTTTGTTTTATTTTATTTTATTTTATTTTATTTTATTTTATTTTATTTTATTTTATTATATTTTATTTTATTTTATTTTATTTTATTTTATTTTATTTTATTTTATTTTATTTTATTTTATTTTATAACTCGTGTTAACAGGTTATTTCCTTTTTGTGCCATTCATTTATAGAATCGTTGTTAAATATCGTGTGAACTAAATCATCAAGATTAAAAATTTATTTTAATTAAAGTATTCTTTAATGATAGTGAATTTATTTTTCATTAAAAAACATTTCATAGATGTAGTACAGTAGCAAAATGTTTTTATGAAATTTTTAATCATAAAATATTGGAAGCTTTCATCAAGACTATTTGGTTGGGAGTAAATGAAAAAGGTTCATGCACCTTCATTGAGGCAGTTAAACGTTTATCGTTCATTACATTTTTTAAGCAATTGTAGATATGTGCTCTTTACATTTAAGGTTTCGATTAGTAAAGATGAGATACCGAAGAACTTAAAGTCTTAAGGCTTTCAGGTTCTCTAAATCATATTTTCAATAGTCGAATGCTCGAGGTTTTTCATCACCAGCATCAAGGTTATTTAAAGGAAAATTAAATTTCGTTGGAGAAAAAACAACAACTTGAACTATCGCAAACAAGCTAATATTTTTGGTATGTCTCCGTGAAAAAAGGTGGCACCTGTCTTCAGAGTTCTTATAGTATATTGTCTTGCATTAGAATTCTAACGTATGATCCAACAAAACAAGCAATTTTTTTGGATTGTCCCAGACAATGGGTATAGATAGATAGATGAAGGTACTCAAATGGCCCTTGCTTGGTACAGGATTGCGTTTCGTTGAGTAAGGGATTAAGCTACCAAAAATATACTCGAAAGTAACTATACTCGTAAGTAACTATTTCTCAAAGCAAACCAAGGAAAGCTCCTGATCAACCTGTTGCTTTTACAGATACTTCTTGATCATTTATTTATTCAGCTGGAAGTTGTTCAATAATGTGATAAAAGTATTAATTTAGCTGGCGGCTATTATTCAGCATGTAATGAAAACAAAAACATTTTACTGTCGGAAATGTACTTTTGTTTAGTTTTATAGCGAAATAGCCATTTCAGCTTACAAGATATATATTATTTCTATAAGATTTTATTGGATTATGTTTTCATTTATTGCATTTCTATGTAAATTATTAAAGGAAAATTTTCAGCGGCATACAATTAGTTTCTTAAATGACCTGAATGTGACTTCTTAAGCAAATATCTACTCATAATAGAACAAAAACTATAAATATTATGTATTATAATATAAAGGGAGGGCCAAATACAAGTTTATTTCTAAAAATGTAATAAAATTAACAACATTAAATTTTGTCCATATATTATGGCTTTATAAGTAAGAGAAAATATTTCCATTAATTATGGAAGACAACGTCGTTCATGTGCTGTCTCGGCTGGCTTCGAATAATCTGAGATCATTGTGCAGAATTCTCTTCAGGCTAGTGCGTGAAATGTTGAGCTGTTGAGATCGATGGCGAGTTGATGTTCGTGAGTTGAGTCTCACACTTTCCGCGACAGCGGCTACATTCTTGTCTGTGAGCATCATACGACGGCAGGGATCATGAGTGTTGTCCACTAGCCTACCAGTCTCACAAACTTTTTGCACAAACTTGCGTACAGCAGGTACGGTGGGTTGTTCATTTCGGCAAAAATTCTTTTCAAAAAACGCACTGTTTTTGATACACAGCACTCACATTGAAAATAAGTTTTCAATATTTCCCAACGTTGTTCAAGCGTAAAGAGACTCATTTCGTTCCACGGAGGTATGATACTGACTTTTGTCAAGTTTTCGAGCGGGAAACAGCTGTCCTGTCAGTGTCAAAATAACCTATGATTTAAAAAGAAACCACATGGCCCACCATGTTAAAAATATTCCATATATATGTAAAACTACAAACTATAGATAGCTTTTCGCTAAATAACAAGACTTCATTGAATTCATTATGTATGCCATAAAAAAATTATATTTTTTAAAGATATATTCACCCTTATCACAGAGTCCCTCCTAACAAATCCCCGAAAATTTTGTTACGCTATAATTATAAATTACGCATTAATTTGAGTATGAACTAGAATAAATATTGATATACAGTGCCGTGCATAAGTATAACCGCATCTGTGAAAATGCGTTTTGTAGAAAATTAAAATGGGAATGACACCTTACTATTTTTTTATTGAATGGCATCACGAATCAAGTAAATTGAGAAGAAAAAAAAGTTCCGTTATTTTCTCTTCTGGTGTTTAAAAATAAAAAACAGATTTTTATATATTGCAAAAGTATAACCGCACAATGCAAACCTCTCTGAAGCTTCATACAGTTACAGTGGGGTGCAAAAATGAGTACATGTTTTAAGAAAATGAAACAAAAGGATAGAATTTTATGTTTTTTTATAAACAATTGAAACAAATTATTTTTATTATGAAAGTTTAGTATATAATTGACAACTTGGGAAAAAAACAAACATTGCTTAGAAAATAACAGTTAATAAAATGTTTATTAATGGAAACCCCCATGTACTCAAATTTGCACGTTTCGCTGTTATCTCTTATTTAGTTAAATTACTTTGTTTATTTTGCGTTTAATTAAAAATAACGTATTGTGGCAGGGAAATGTAATGTTTTCAAAGTTCTACGCCATTTAATTAGTGCTTAAAAAATAAATATTCACTGTTTTACAGAAAAGATAAATAAAAATGAAAAAAATTTTACTTGAAGCGGAAAAAGGCACAGTTTCTCAACTTGAAGTAAGACTATCTTCAAGAAAAAGTGCTGAGAGAATGAAAATCTGCCAACGCAGTGTCCTTTTGATAAAAAAAAATTAAATGTGCTTTGCACCAGCAATCGCCCAGGCATACAGAAAATGCTAACTGGTGGTGACTCATGATTAATGGAGCGATCAATGCATATAAGAGACTGCAAGATGTCAAAATCAGCGGCGAAATTAATTAATAAGAACGTGAGTGAATGGACAGCTAAGAGAACCCTACAAAAGATTGGTTACGGAGCAGCTGTTAAAAAGAAAAAAACAGAACTGCCTACCAAAAATGTTAAAGCACGTCTTAAATTCAGCAAAAAATACAAAAACTGGACTGCTGAAGATCGGAAACGGATGGTTTGGTCGGACTATACTAAAATATATCGATTTCCATTAGACGGTAAAGAGTATTTTTGGCATCGGCAGAATGGAACTCTTCAAAAGGAACAGGTGAAAGAAACCATGAAGCATGAAGGTGGCAACATGATGGTGTGGAGATGCTTTACGTCGTGGAATGTCGGTCCGCTGATTAAAATTGAAGAAATAATGAAGAAGTAACAATATTTATCTATTCTGCATAATAACTTTCCAGAATTTGGAGACGAATGCGCTTATTCCACTGAGGAGATCATTTTCTAACGAGACTGTGATCCCAAGCACACTGCACGAATTGTCCAGAGCTGGCTTGGAATGGAGTTATTTCCAACTATTAAGTGGCCAGCACCTAGTCCAGACCTAAACCAGATCGAGACCTGTGGGCAATTCTCAAAAGACGCTTGGCATCTTACGATAATCCCTCAAGAAACATGAATGACTTATAGGAGCAAGTTAAGGAGCAGTGGCAACATATTTCACATGCTCATATCGAAAATTTAGTCGAGGGTAAGCGCAGGAGAGTTAAAAGTGTCATACAAAATAAAGGGCTGTGGACTAAATACTAAAAAAAGCGATTCAAGCAAAAAATTCTGAAAGGTGCAAATTTGAGTACATGGGGGTTTCCATTAATAAACATTTTATTAACTGTTATTTTTTAAGCAATGTTTGTTTTTTTTTCCTAAGTTGTCATTTATATACTAAACTTTCATAATAAAAATAATTTGTTTCAAAAAACATGTACTCATTTTTGCTCCCCACTGTATGTGATTCGAAATGACAAGCAACAATGCCGCGTGGTAAACATCTAAGCGATACGGAAAAAGTCAAAATTCAAACTTTTCGGTTAACTGGCCTAAGCTTAAGGGCTATTGGTAGGAAAATTTAAAGATCCGATCGTGTCATCCGAAATGTGATTGTTCGATGCAAAATGATGCCAGCTCCAAATTTGACAACAGTCTACAAAAAAAAGTAAGAATTTGCCCAGCAAAACATGAAACGGAATTGTAAAACCATAAGTAACATTCCATCTTGTTATTTCAAATTGCATAATCTAATGAATGTTTTTTTTTTTAGATTATTTTAGATTATTTTCAGTTGCGAAAAAAAGTTTAATCTTGATGGGTCAGGTGGTTTTAACGGATATTGGCACGATCTGAGAAAGGAAAAAAGTTTTTTTCAAGAGGAACTTTGGTGGTGGCAGTTGTAAGGTTTGGGGGGCCTTCTGCGACCGTGGTAAGGTTGCACTTGCCTTCACCTCTGCAAAGATGAACAGTTCCGCTTGAACCCAGGTGCTTCAGGATAATTTGGTACCCTGCTTAACACGATTTCGTCAAGTTCGGCATGTCTTCCAGCATGATAATGCCCCAATCACGTTAGTCGTCAAAGTTTGGGATTGTACGAATCGAATAACATACATTTTATGGTGTTCCCGGCACGTTCTCCAGATTGTTACCCTATTGAAAATCTTTGGGGAATTTTGACCCCTAAAATGTATGCCCATAATAGGCAATTATACAGTGTTGCCGAGCTGCGAGAGGCGATTGTGGAAGAATGGAACTGTATAGACGATTCCATATTAAATAACCTTATCAACAGTATGTCAAAAAAAAATTTTTAGATTGGTCGAAAATAGTGGCAGCAATGGCCTTTACTAATTTAGCCGAAAAAATTTACTTAAAATAAAAAGCGGTTATACTTTTGCAATACAAAAAAAAATCTGTTTTAATTTTTAACCACCAGAAGAGAAACTAAAGGAACTTTTTTTTCTTCTCAATTTACTTGATAAGTGATGCCATTCAATAACAAATAGTAGGGTGTCATTCCCATTTTAATCTTCTACAAAACGCATTTTTACAGGTTATACTTATGTAAGGCACTGTAGTAAGTAAAATAATATTAATTTAAAAAATAAATCACAAAATAAAATCCAGTTTTCTGTTCTTTTTAGATAAAACACTTACATATAGCCTCGTCTGCTATTATAGGTATTTTGCGAGGAATAGCTAGAGCAGCCAAATTATTCAAACGATCCTGCAAATAAGTAAACATCCAAAGCTTATCACACTGTTATTAAAATAGACATATTTTTAATAATCTCACTACGTTAGTCATGCTTCTTTGTATTGTTTTTATTCTCTTTACTGACTGAAGAAAGTTCTTTCGGGAGTTGACGTTGAAACCGGCAGTGTAGCTAATATCTTTAATAAAATATATATATGTAGCTGGATGGAAGCTCTTTTTCTTGCACGTTTACCTATTATCAAATGGTGAGAGACGTAAAACAAATTTCAGAGTGCGTTTCTTTAACTTATTTGGTTCATGACTGGTTATGTTGAACAATTATCGATCCCAATGGGGGGGATATATCCCCCTGATCCCCCCTATCTACGCCACTGCAGCTTAGTAAAAACAAAGTGCCCGTTTAGAGTCACGAAGGTAGCCCTGCCTGTCACACTCTTAGGTTGCGCGTACAGTGGTGCGACAAAGCGATGCGATACGAGAAGCGATGCGACAAGCGATTCGAGATGCGAGAGTTAGATGCGAGATAGTGCGCACAGTAGAAGCGATATTTTCTGCAGTTATATTGTTTATCCCTTTATAATTATTGCTACCAAAATTGTAAAAAGTTGCACCACACAACACAAGCACTGAAATAACAAATTTTACTCTTTTGATTTTTTTTGAAACCTCAAAACAAACAATATGAGCCTTCTCGCACGAACTCGCTTGAAAAAGTGGTCAGAACAGTTTGTGTGCGAGATGCTTGCGATAGGCATGCGAGAAACTCGCAACACTCGCATCAAATATCGCTCCACTGTGCGCACGTGTATAAGAATCAATGTAAATATTTTTCTCGCACGCAAACGCTTCTCGCATCGCATCGCTTTGTCGCACTACTGTACGCGTAGCCTTAGTGCGGTAGAATCCAGTCAGTTCAAATCTCACTTTTTACTATCACCTGCGCGTTATTTTTTAAGTGTACAATTTCTTCTTTGGTTCATATTATTCTCCCAAAAACACAGCTATACTCGTATCACATAGCCATGACGCGTATTTAAGATTCGCTTTTCAATCGAATGACTTCTTGTTTTGGAGGTTGAATATTTATTAATTGTCCTTACCATAACTTCAATAATACTTTCACAAATCTTAAATACTAAAAATGTATCTAGCTTTACTAGCATTAATGAATTATCTACCTAAAAGTTAATAATTTAAGGAAATTGGTTTCAAGTTAAATACTGAAATGACGGTCTTAAAAGTTGTGTGCCATAAAAGATGAGAAAGCACTGAAGTGAAATAGATTGTTAAGAACCGTGAGGTAGTGTTGCTCAAATATCGAGTCTATCGATAGCATCGATAGTAAAAACTATCGCGGACATCGATAGTTTTAAGAAACTTTCGATAGTTTCAATAATAAATTCCAAATTATGTTACGCAGCGCTATCTTTCTGAACGGAGCCACTGTTCAATTTTCAACTCTTACAAGTAGATTTCTTACTAGATTTGATTTAAATTTGGTCCAGAGCATTTTTATGTGATTTCCAAGAGAGGAAGTACGATTTTTTTATTTAACTCATCGAGAATAGTTACCATAGAACTATTTGGGTATTTTAAAATTTTCTCAAAAACGCCTAGAACGATTTAGATTAAAAAAATTACCTGTAATAACTAAAGTGATCGTAGGAGAATTGGGTTTCAAGTTTTTGCTAAAAAATTCACATTATGAAAATGGTTTTGACTTTTTTAGAGATTTTTTTTCTTAATTTTCGGTTATTTAATTATAGCTTTTAAATGGCTGAACCGATTTTGTTATAATTTTCCAATCTGGTGCTCGTGAGTTGTTCAAACAATATTGCATTTCAAAATTTTGAAAACAATTTTTTAAACAAAATTAACTTAAACAAAAATAATTTTTTGGCTTTTGAATTTCTTACCATTTTTTTGTTAAAGATGTTATTATCTACATTATTGAAGCATTAAATAATCTCTTTGATATTATAGCTACCCTATATCTGTGAGAAAAAAGAGCAAGTTCGTGCATTCTAGTCGTGCTCTATAATGGAGTTAAAAGTTGAAATGATTCATTTTTCATTGCTTTTAATGAGTTTTAAAATAACGTAATAAAATTTTTATTATTCAATAGATTTTGTAATAGAAAAGCATTTCAGTTGATAAAACTATCGATAGTATCGATAGTTTTTTTTAATAATCGATACTAATGGAAATGGAAACTTTCGGTGTTAAGGCAACACTACCATGAGGGCGGCCTTTTACTATAGCTTGCGAGGAGTAACTAAGAACTTTGTGAAAAGTCATTTTATTCATGGGCATGATGCGTATCTGTTCATGTTTAGTCGTTAGATACACAAACGTTTGCCTTTGTTTTTAAATGAGTCATGACGTCTGCTTTTCTTAACTTCATGTAAGTTCATCATCAGCTTTGTAGATTTATTGTAACCAATACTTACATTATGTGCAAAAAAAGAAGGACATTTTTCGAGATAATTAAAGGTTTAGCTGTAATGACTGGGAATGATGACGATGGGCTTGAAAAATGTAGTGTGATGTTGTTAATTAGAGTAATGGGTTCATAAGTCACAACAAAATGAGGTTCACAGATTTTCATTTTTACACGCACTGTATCTGAGAATTGGGTTTTGATGTTGCTTTGGAGTTGGGTCTTTCTTACAATGGGAGGCATCTTCATACGTTCATAAATAAATAAATATGTACGTATGTACATAAATTTGAGTAAATGGAAAATTGTAATTTATTTAAATGAAATGCCTTTTTGTTGGGAGCTGGAACTTTTTTAATTATATGGTGTCTTGTAGACACGAACTTGCGTCCAAGTTATGTAGGAATTAAAGAAAATAGTTGTTCCTTTTGTATCAATATATGAATGAGGCAATAGTAAATTGAATTACTTTTTCTTGTTGGTATATCTAGTGCTTTCCTTGATATATGTAGGTTAAATCCATCATTGCTTGATATACAGTGGGGAGCAAAAATGAGTACATGTTTTAAGAAAATGAAACAAAAGGATAGAATTTTATATTTTTTTATAAACAATTGAAACAAATTATTTTTATTATGAAAGTTTAGTATATAATTGACAACTTAGGAAAAAAAAACAAACATTGCTTGAAACTCTCCTGCGCATACCCTCGACTAAATTTTCGATATGAGCATGTTAAATATGTTGCCACTGCTCCTTAACTTGCTCCCATAAGTCATTCAAGTTTCTTGAAGGATTATCGTAAGATACCAAGCGTCGTTTGAGAATTGCCCACAAGTCTCGATCTGGTTTAAGTCTGGACTAGGTGCTGGCCACTTAATGGTTGGAAATAACTCCATTCCAAGCCAGCTATGGACAATTCGTACAGTGTGCTTGGGAACTTGGGATCACAGTCTCGTTAGAAAATTATCTCCTCAGTGGAATAAGCGCATTCGTCTCCAAATTCTGGAAAGTTATTATGCAGAATAGATAAATATTGTTCCTTCTTCATTATTTCTTCGATTTTAATCAGCGGACCGACATTCCACGACGTAAAGCATCTCCACACCATCATGTTGCCACCTTCATGCTTCATGGTTTCTTTCACCTGTTCCTTTTGAAGAGTTCCGTTCTGCCCATGCCAAAAATACTCTTTACCGTCTAATGGAAATCGATATATTTTAGTATAGTCCGACCAAACCATCTGTTTCCGATCTTCAGCACTCCAGTTTTTGTATTTTTTGCTGAATTTAAGACGTGCTTTAACATTTTTGGTAGGCAGTTCTGTTTTTTTTCTATTTAACAGCTGCTCCTTAACCAATCTTTTGTAGGGTTCTCTTAGCTGTCCATTCACTCACGTTCTTATTGATTAATTTCGCCGCTGATTTCGGCATCTTCCAGTCTCTTATATGCATTGATCGCTCCATTAATCATGTCACCACCAGTAAGCATTTTCTGTATGCCTAGGCGATTGTTGGTGCAAAGCACGTTTACCTTTTTTTTTATCAAAAGGACCCTGCGTTGGCAGATTTTCATTCTCTCAGCACTTTTTTTGAAGATAGTCTTACTTCAAGTTGAGAAACTGTGCCTTTTTCCGCTTCAAGTAAAGTTTTTTTCATTTTTATTTATCTTTTCTGTAAAACAGTGAATATTTATTTTTTCAGCACTAATTAAATGGCGTAGAACTTTGAAAACAGTACATTTCCCTGCCACAATACGTTATTTTTAATTAAACGCAAAATAAACAAAATAATTTAACTAAATAAGAGATAACGGCGAAAAGTGCAAATTTGAGTACACGGGGGTTTCCATTAATAAACATTTTATTAACTGTTATTTTTTAAGCAATGTTCGCTTTTTTTTTTTCTAAGTTGTAGATTATATACTTAACTTTCATAGTAAAAATAATTTGTTTCATTTGTTTATAAAAAAAACATAAAATTCTATCCTTTTGTTTCATTTTCTTAAAACATGTACTCATTTTTGCACCCCACTGTATTTAGGTTAAATCCATCATTATACATATATATATACATACCCTTATGTCTCACGTAAAAAGTTTTGAGTTTTGCGCTAAACTGTATAACTTAACGATTTTCCGAATATTTTAATGAAATAAACGGTTATCTATTGTTAAGTAAAAAAAGAAATAAAAAAATTGTGTGCCTATAAACTGCCAAAAAAGTGGACGGGCCGTTTATACAGGGTGATTTGCATAAGGTGTGACAAAAAGCTAGGGCGTGTAGGTTGGACTTAGACAAGAAAAAAATCGTATGGGAGATAGGGTCTATTTCCCCCCGTTTAGGCGAGAGGGGTAATTTAAGAAAAAAACCACTTAAAACAGAAAAAAAATTATTAAAAAATAACGGTGATATCTACAGAGTAATGCTTTAGCGTTTTGAAAAGCCAGAAATACATTCTTTAATTTTGTTTTTAAATAAAGTTGTTCGAGTGAATAGTTTTTGAAAAATTAATTTTCAAAATCAAAATTTTGAAAAAAAAATGAAAATTTTGTTTTTAAACAACTTTTTTTTCAATATTTTACGTAATTAAGTATTATTTTTGTATTCAATATTCAATGCTCTTATTAATTTTTGATCAAACACAAAAAACCGGATGTCAAAATGTTTTGTAGTTTTTGAGAAAGTCAAAAATAACGAAAACTACTTTTGTTACTCCAGTGATGTAAATTGTGGAAATTTGTTACTTCATCTCTGGTAAAATGAGCTTCATCCGTCTAGAATATCCTTCCAAAGTAATCATGTTCAGTTTCATCTCTTAGCAATAATGTTCGACAAAATGCAGCTCTCAGTAACTTGTCGTTTGCGGTTAGCTCCCGAACTGGTGTAGTGTGGTACGGGTGTAAAAGTAAATGCTCGGTATGAAGCACTGCCCATATACTCTAGTTTGGGGCAACTGAAGCATAGTAGCTATTCTCCTTGTGCTAAGGGAGGGATTACGTCGGACCATATCCAAAATTCTTTCCTCTATGTGTACTGATGCAGAAGATGAACTTTCTCTCCCTCGGTGCTCCAGTACTCCGTGTTCTCGAAGACGTTGATGGATTCTTGAAAATATCGTATGACTGTGGGACACCTCCTATTGGGATACATTTCAGCGTAGAGTCTTTGCGCTTCACGACTTCGACCATGAGCCATACCGTAGCAGTAATGCATATCCGTTAATTCGGCACGAGAGTAATTTGACATCGTGATATGTTGACGACTTGACATTCAAATTAGAAATAATTTGTACAACAAAACAGGTCGCGTCGCCAAGCCGACCCCCACCGTAATAAAAAAGTGGCAGGTCAATTTTAAACTAATGCTCTCACGCAGGTGTTCTGAATGAAAAAATGTGTGAAATATGGTTAATCCAGTACTTTGTCACATTATTGTATGCTTATAACACGATAATTACAAAAATAGTAAAAAGAAAGTTAATCCTTTCAATCGTAAATTCACCTAAGAATCCAAAAACGTAAAAACTAAAATAAAAGGCTTTTCTTAGAACAAAAGTAGTTTTTGTTATTTTTGATTTTCTCAAAAACTACAAAACATTTTGACATCCGGTTTTTTGTGTTTGATCAAAAATTAATAAGAGCATTGAATATTTAATAAAAACATAATACTTAATTACGTACAATTTTGAAAAAAAAAACTGTTTAAAAAAAATTTTCATTTTTTTTTTTTCAAAATTTTGATTTTGAAAATTAATTTTTCAAAAACTATTCTCTCGAACAACTTTATTTAAAAACAAAATTAAAGAATGTATTTCTGGCTTTCCAAAATGCCATAGCATTACTCTGTAGGTATCACCGTTATTTTTTAATAATTTTTTTTCTGTTTTAAGTGATTTTTTTCTTAAATTGCCCCTCCCGCCTAAACGGGGGGAAATAGACCCCCCCTCTCATACGATTTTTTTCTTGTCTAAGTCCAACCTACACGCCCTAGCTTTTTGTCACACTTTATGCAAATCACCCTGTATATAGCCAAACGAAAAAAAATGTAAAAAATATTAAAAGGTAAGCAAATAGAAAAAAAGTATGTAATACTACATTTTCATTAGGCCATTAGGCCATACCAGCAGTCAAAATTTTAAAGCAGAAAAGTATTTACGAAAATACAAAAAAATCATTTTTGGTACTTTTTTTAAACTAACCGTTAAATGTAAAAATCAATTACATAAATTGCTTAAAATCATCCAGTATTAAGAACTTAGTCATGTTTTCAAAACTTCACATTATATTTGGTGTATCTAAATGTTTGCTGGTAAATTAGTGGCCATAGACAAAAGTACTTTTTTTTAATCCGAGGATATACTCGTACCTAATTTTTTTTTTTTTTTTGATTAATTAATTTGATTGAATCATAAATAATCGCAACACAATTAAGCCCTTTAAAAAGATAAGAATTGACATTTCTTATTTTCTTAAAAACTCTGAAACTAGAAAAAGATATCTTAAAACGCTATTAGTGTTATCCCAATTGGCACCTGGTAAGCTGCTTTCCACACCACCTGGAAGTCAGTGCGTGAACCGACAATTGGAGATAGATTTTTTTCGATTTTTCGTTCTCTCATAAGCAAAAAGGGGCTCGTAAAACATTAATTTTACTAACTAATTTTATATCGACGGGTTTATGATTATAAAAGAATAATAATATATTTTCCTTTCTAAATCAGGTGGAAAATATATCGAAAACATAATTAATCCTGTGTAATTTGTCCTCAAAAAGTGTAAATAAAACGCAATAAAACAACAACAAATACTTAAAAACAAAACTCTTCGGTATGATTGAAATGTCAATTTTTTTTTATTGATTCTCTGATGGA